>OU898278.1:106136455-106360706 GCA_918026665.1 Diabrotica balteata
GAACTTGAATACTTTTTTAACACAATCAGATAGTGAAGATGAATATATTTCATCGAAAGACAAATATATTCCATCTACAGACGACGAGGATGGGAATGAGTCGGATAAGTTGGAAACAAGAGAGTTTAAAAAAGTGTTAAATTTGTATTTTTATATGTGACGAGGATATTTCGGGTATTCTGCAAGCCATGCAAAATGAGAAGGAACCGAATGAAAATTTAAATACAAATACAGGTTATGGGGAAGAACCCAATGAAAATTTAAATGCAAATGCAGGAAATCCAAATAAACATGAATGGCAAAATAATCATGATGGAATGAAACAATTTGAGTTTATTAGATGTTGTAACTTGTTAGTAGAGCCAACACAAAGTAAGACACCTTTTGATTACTTTCGTCTTCTGGCGGAAGAAACTTTTTTGAGCTGATAGTGACAGAAACGAATATGTATGCTGAACAGTTATTTCTATCGGGTGTTACAGAAAGATCTAGAGTAACAAATTGGAAACCACTCATTACCGAAGAATTACATAAATTTTTTCAGCCTGACAAAAATCTCTCTTTTGATGAATCAGTAGTTTTATGGGGTGGTTGTCTCTGTTTTAGAATGTATATTAATTTGGTATAAAAACGTCATACATTTGGTATAAAAATGTATATACTTAGTGAACCTAATGGATTAGTTTAAAATATGCTGGTAACTTTGATACTAATGCCGGAACAGACCATTCAAACAAAGTAAAAAAAGGAAAGATACGATTTATAAATATCTTATTTGTACTGACAAACCTAGTCTTTGCCTAGGCGCATGCTTCGTAACATACCATGAAGACCGAAAATTACTTTAGTTGGTGTATTGTTTGTACTATTTGTTACCTATAATGTTCAAGTGGCTCTTATTATATTATCTTTAGTGTATATTTTGTTACTTTTCAAATAAAACATATTTTTTTGTAACCTTTTATTTCAAAAATAAGACGCGGATCCGCGTCCGTTAGCATTTGGTGTGAAAATTTAAAGTGTGGTGCTAACGGCGTGGATCCGCGTCCTTTTGACATTTACTCCCAAATATGGCATATATTGTCTAAAACATCTAAAACATCATATAAAATACCAACAACCAACTCTTATCACTGTTTGTTGAAACAAACTTCCTAGCACCTGGCATGTTCCTATTAGATTACGTACGCAGTGAACCTGATATCTGGGGGAAGTCAATAGAAAAGACTTATTATCTCGTGGTTATCAAAACTTTTACTGCGTCATGACATTTAAGCAAAAAAGCGCCTTTTTTCATTTATTTCGATATTTTGAAAAAATTACGCATTCTAGATAAAAACGTTTAACAGGCGACTTTTTTGAAAATACTTGCTCTTTAAAATGAGATTTTCTAAATTAAAAAATGTTTATAAACAATAAAGTTATTCCAAATTAAACCCAAAAGTAAGCATGTTTTCAATTGTTTATATATTAAAATAAACAATAAAATCATTTAAAAGACATTTCATATTGTGAGTTTGTATTTAGTTACTGCATTTGCGAAAGATGGATACAAGAAGTTTTTAAACAATTATATTTGTTTATCCTATGTGAGAGAACAAAGGCCATTTTCAAATGGCTATACAGGTGTTTTGTCAATACTTGAAATGTTTTTTTTTTAGTCTGATTCTCTTTATAAGGTCTCAAATTTTCATGTCTTAAAAACTATAATAATTTTGAATTGTTTACTTACAAATAATGTAGAATGAAGTACCATTACTATTAAATTGGCAATATCCCTAACTCATGCTGCGTTATATAGTTCTGAAGCTATTTTCTTGTGTCATGTTAATACAATTTATTAAGAGCTACCCCAGATTAAAACAAATGGAATGAATTATAATCTGTTTAATTGCAAAGACGATTTTAAGAAAAAAGGCAATCTTTGGTCTTATTGGTCATAGATGGTTGTTTTTTTTTTAATTGTCTTTTTTCACCAGCTTCTTATTGGGCCTACAATACAAGCGTGTAACATAAAAAATATCAAAGTTATTGTAAATGTTTATAAGCTAAAAAGTTAACCTCTTTTCAAATGGTTTTATTCATCACAATTTTGATAAAATGTTAAAAATTTTCATATCTTATTATTATCTTATTAGGTATTATTTATTTATTTTCTATTTCTATCTATTTTAAAATTGAAGGATCAAAGAATCGATTGCGATCTGCTTAATACCTCCAAAGTCACTGTTTGGGCAAATACAGTTGCTTTCCATGTAAACTGTCACACCTTAATCGTCATGAGAATAAAATTCTAAAAATTCCTGTAAGTGTTTTTTAAGCGAGTATGAATATTGGGGTCGGTATATGCAATTTTTGTATAAAAAGAGGAGTTTAAAAATGTTGTCCTCAAGTAACATTTTCCATTAGTGGTATAATAAGAGCGTTGCTGCAAAGCAACAGTAACAGTTTATGGTTAAAATTTTTGTATTGTGCAAACGAGAGATCACCACTAACAAAAATATCTTTTAGAGCTTACAATATGTAAAAAAGATTATAGAAATAAAAAAACATGAACTTAAATACTTACACAGTTACAAGAAAAAACAGGATAAAAATTTATGGAGAGTTATGAAAATTAAAAAAAAAACAATTCTTGGCCGGAGTAAAACGTAGTCTCATGTTACATTTTTGACTCATAATTGTCGTGTATCTTTCTTTTGGTCCATAGATGGACCAGTATCCTACGTTGTCTTTTGTAGTAATGGCATGAGTCGACTTTTCGTAGGAGTTACAATTTTTTCGACCATCTCGTTCAGTGAATAGCGCCCCTTTTTTATTTTGCCTGTTTGGTAAAAAGATTCAGTTATGTCCATTTAATTTTTTTTAAAGGTACTGGTTTTACTTTTAGCTCAGCACAATGATGTTTATATACCAACCAGGCGTTGACAACATACATACCTAATAGATATGTAGAAATATCATAGTACTATCGTCTAGCCCTACTAGGACTGCGGTATAATCCTAAAAGAGAATTAGCTTAATACACACCTTCCATGTGTCGGTTATAATGTTTTATTATGGCAGGGCAAGGAACATCAGTTTTTGTGGGCATATTTATCATATCGCTTTATATGAGTTAGAGGCTAGATTTCACAATGAGTACTACCTAATAACACGCATTTGTTATCATGCCGTTTTACCAGAATTATCCCCTTCTGAGAGTCAGATTTATAGACATAGGAGTCTCTAGGTTTTGCATGATTTTGTCAGCTGCTAATGGACAACCGACAACTTTATCTGCTCTAAATGTTCCTAAGCTGTGAAAGCTAAAGTTAGTTTTTACAAATTAAAGCTATGGTAGGCTGCTAAAATAATTGTCAAAAAAAAACTACCGTCTGTTTTGTCCTCATCATCGAGTACACTTTCTGTATCTGAGACATCTGCAGTAACAGGAATGGACGTGTATAAACTCATCACTTTATAGCCCCCCATAAAATTATTAGACCCTCTGAGGTATAGTAAACTGATCACCGGCATCCTTTGGAGATAGGTAAACTCATCACTGCAGATAGGTAAACTCTTCATCTGCATTCTTGCCCCAAGGCGCTGGCTTCTAATGCGGAAGATTGCCTGTTACCTGTTACACTACTCGTTTATGTAGTAATTTATTCAATTCAGAAATTATTTTAAGCAAATAGCTTTAATATAATATTAATATCGGATTTCTTACTAGACGAATCTTCCAATATAAATGGTTTTGAGATCTGAAAATTCAGTTGCATAGGTTTTCGATAGTGAATTTTATAATTTATGAGCATGTGCTGTTTTCGTTTATATCTTAAATAGTCCCCAACTTATTAACTAACTAGAAATCTATTTATTATGATATAATGAATCAAAATACTTAAATACAGTTTTCTGGATTTTATAAAAGGCCAAAGCCTACTTGTTGAAAGAGTATCCTGTGAAAATAGCAAAAAAATTTAAACATTGAAATGTCTTAAAATCTTGAAATATGGAACTGAATTTAAAATTTTTCGCCAATAAGAAAATGAAGAAAACATATTCTCAATCTTCAATCTTCAACAACAAACAAAAATATATCTTCTCTTCTTCTTCTTCTTTTTATGTAGAGATGACTGTCTTTTTTCAATGTGCCTATAGTAGGTTGTCGTTTCTTTGTTTTCGTGTTCTTTCTACTGATCGTCTTCTGATATAAGTTATTTGAAAGAAGAAGTTGCAATATTTTGTTAAATGGTTTTTGATGACCTCTCCGATAAGTCCTCTTGAGCTTTCATCTTGCCGGAGTTGCTGATGATTTGACGGCTTAGTTTTCGAAGGTCGCTTACATGATTGTGTCCTAAGTCGCAGTGCAGAATATTTTCCGCAACTAAAATTATAATTATAGAAATATAAACACATACTGGTCATTTTCAGACAACTGGACGTTATTTAATAAAATAAAGTCGTCTTTACTTTTAAAATTTTTAAAGTTCTTTGCATATTTTTACGTTTCATGTGAGAAATTACTTTATTGAATTATAAAAAATAATTTATTTATGGTTAAGTCATAGACATATTTGGATCTTCAGCTGGTATTTCAAAACTTATTATAAGAGTACAGTTGCAATTCTACACAGAAATTAGTTATTTATACTAAATTATTTACCAATCCTGGCACTTTGAATTTTTATCAAAAATATCTAGAGAAATGTGGAGTATTTCTTAACAAACTTTACAGAACAATATTGACGTACATTTGTGTTTAGATTTAAACTTCTCGATATGCAGAGTGTTTCACTCCATCACCATTCACGAAATATGGAAATTGTGTTAAGTAAGAAAAAGTGGTCTGTCACCAAAAATTATTTTCGATTATACAAGATGTTGCATGTGGCATGATTTAGATTGTTTTTAATAGAACATTATTTTCAATATTACACCAATTCGCACTTATTATTATTACCATACTTTTCTCAAATGGATAATGCATAAGTAACATACATATCTTATATACATACTTTGGTTTGTATCTAACAGTTGTGTATAACCCGACAAGCGAGAGCTGGCGGGTTGCGCGTAGAAGAAATTGAAAAGTGTTCACCGTTTAAGTCATGTACATCGTGTACATCGTGTATAACCGTTTAAGTACCTATACTATATACCTATAATCGCGATTAAGTACCTCTCCTATCTCTCTTAGAATAATTTCCTTTTCTATTTTCGAGCAGGTCACCCGCCAGCTCTCGCTTGTCGGATTATAAATATTTCTTAAATGATGAAAACCTAACCTAACTTAACATTTATTAATTTTCTTATTTTTATTGCAAATAAAATCCAGAAAATTTACTCAACAATGAAACTTAATTAATTAAATGGTTTCTGATGCAAAACTGTCATAATAATATAAATAATAAAAAAAAAAACAAAAATTTATTCCGTCACATCCGTAGGTAAAAATCAATGTAATACTGGCAGAATTTTTAAGATATTCAATGTTATAAAATGACCTATCTATAATCTAAAACTTTTTTTGGTTATGTGAAACACATAACTCTGAAACGATATAACTATTCTCTGTTCACAAATTGTTGATAGCACGAAATATGCCTCAAAATCATCAAACGGTCGTAAAATTTGTATCATCATAGGCGTTCTTGAGGTGTTTATTCATTAAAATTAATATTAATAATGTTTTAATACTGATATATTTAGTAAAAAACAATTAAAACTTTCACGGCTAATGTTGGTTATTATATTATATTAATAAAAATAATAATTTAACCATTAACAATTTTGTAAATAAGAATACTATCTTTGGATATTTCAATACTAATCTTCGCGTTTAATCACCTTACTAGAAAACCTGGTATTTATATCCGAAGGTACTATCGGTTGCAAGATAATTAGGATGGAATTCCCCAGATTTTTAATAATATAATGGGTATAGATTCCGGATTTGGCCACGTACCTCGTCTGTTTAGTTTATATTCGAAACTTAACTTAAAAGGGTGAAGTTATTACGAACGAAAACAATTTGTTTGTTTAGTACGTTTTTGATCGCATGTAATTTACGGCTCGTCGGTGTTTCCGCTTCTACGGCAGTAATTAGCGTCTCGAATATTTCTTTTGCGAATTATATGCAGTGCGTGAGTGATTTTTTATTCCATATACCTACGAACATATACGTACCTTTCGCTCGTGCTCGTTTTGTTGGATTGTTTGTGATGGCTTCATCATCAACATCATCAAGTTTTACACCGGTACTGTTGCGTACAGTCAGTAAGTCTGTCTATTCACCAAGAGAGAAGACTATTGTCCTGAATGTTCACGATGCTCTGGTTTCTCAGAATCCCACAAACACCGTTCGCAACATAGTCGAAAGTTGTGCCAACATGACTGGCATAGGGGAGTCAACTATATATAGGTTCCTATCAGAAAGAAAAAAACACGGTATAGCTAACCCAAACACAAACGAACACTTAAAGAGAGGGAAAAAGCCTATTGAACTTGATGAATTTGCCAAAAATGGTATTCGAAGGAAAATTCATGGATTTTTTTTTTCAATAAAGAAATACCAAACCTAAATAAAATTTTACAAGAAGTTAGAGATGATCCGGATTTGCCTCATATCGGACGAACTAAATTGTGGCAAGTTTTAAAAGAATTAAATTTCCGGTGGGAGAAATCAGACCGAAAATCACTTTTGATTGACCGGGAGGAGATAATATGTTGGAGAAGAAATTATCTAAGATCCATACGAAAATTCCGGGCTGAAGGAAGGCCAATCTTCTACCAGGATGAAACGTGGGTAAACTCAGGTCATACTCTAAAAAAAGTTTGGTCAGATAAAAATATATTAAGCTCCAGGCAAGCCTTTATGGAAGGTTGGTCTACTGGTATCTCCCCACCTTCTGGTAAAGGCAGTAGATTAATAATTTCTCACATTGGCAGTGAAAAAGGATTTGTTAAGCATGGTTTGTTGGAATTTCAGTCCAAAAGCACGAAAGACTATCACGAGGAGATGACAGCTGATGTTTTCGAAGAGTATTTTGTGCAGATGATTGAACACATACCACCAAATTCAATTATAGTATTAGATAATGCACCTTATCATTCACGACTAGTAGAAAGACTTCCAACGACTGCGTGGAAAAAACAGGATATTCTTGACTGGCTGCGGAATAAGTACCTGCCTTACGAAGATGGAATGGTAAAAGCAGAACTTTTAAAAATTGCCCGGCAACACAAATCTAAGTTCAAGAAATACGTAGTTGACAAAATGGCGGAAAGGAGAAACATCACAGTCCTTTATGTGGCTAGAAAAAATACGTCATATAAAATACAAGCTGTACGTGAATTGTTATACGAGTCTTTACAACACATTACAGAACAAAACTGGAAAGATGCAGTAAGACATGTAATAGAAGAAAAACAAAAAATGTTGGATCTTGCTAACATAATTGATGCGACCGTAGAGACACAATCGCTAATTATTAACCCTCAAGACGATTAGGATTCTGAAGTTGATCCTATTTATTTTGAATTTAAATAGTTTTCTAATCGTAATTATATAAGGTAAGTGATAGTAGTTGTAATCGTAAGGTATTAAAGGGGAAAGGCGCAAAACGTCGCCTGTCAAAATGTTCAATGTGTTTTAAATGTATCGATTTTTTTTTCAAATCCTGAGAAAACTAAAAAGCCTTTTTGGAAAAATTTAAAGGCAGAATAAAATATTTATTAGAATAAATAAAAATTTTCTTTTGCATGCAATATTTTCAATTAAAAATTATACTATATTCTCTCTTTTATTTTCACCCCTGTTGCATAACATAATAAAATAAACATTGTAGAAGTTTTCAGGGACTTTCTGTAATATACATCAGTATACACATATATAATACCCTCAGTAATAATGTAATCTTTCATTCTGCTTTTAAATTTTTCAAAAATATTTATTAGTTTTCTCCGAATTCGAAAATAATGGATACATTTAAAACACATTTGGTGCCTTTCCCCTTAATTAAATAAATGTATCTTTTACAAATGGCAAAAAACTTTATTTTTGAATAAAATATTTTATTTTATTATAAGTTTTATTAAAACAAAAATACAATTTAAAAAATATATTTATTTAGTTCAAATAAATGTTTCAATCATATACTCTACGACACTGGTCGGCCAAAATACGTTCCTAATCGGATTATAAGCTTGACCTCTGTATTGTACTCCGGCAGATACAAGGTGGGTTAGTCGAAAACATCTTAAATCGTCAGTTTCAGGTTGGTTTTTACTATTATATCGTATTACCTATCCTCTCTGTATTTCAGTTCTCTAATTAGGATTAAACTTGTAGTGAGCTATCAACAAATTGTGAACTGAGTATAAGTCTCTATATACATCACACACCCACACTTTTAAATATATATATATATATATATATATATATAAACATATATATATACATATATATATATATATATATATATATATATATATATATATATACATATATATATATATATATATATATACATATATATATATATATATATATATATATATATATATATATATATATATACATAGTCGTAATAAGCTAGCTGGTTTGAATACGGAGTGGTGGAGGGGGGGGGCTATACAAAGAATAAATGAGAATAGAATCGAAATAGAAAAAAAATTAAATTGAGGAATAGTGAATAACCAGAATAGTTAATTAATAGAAAAGTTGAGCGTCAATTACTTTTAGAAGAAAAATAGTAAGTTAAAAAATAAATAAAATCAAAAGAAATTGGAATAAAATAATTATTCGAAGAAAAATAACAGATATGTGACCCCTACGTTACGACCTTACAATATCTTTTAGAACCTTCAAATACCTGCGTAAGATTTTTTTCAGCTTTTTTTTCTTTACTGACCTAATAAAGACAGAACTAATTATGGAGATCTGGGTGTTATATTCCCATTGGTCGACAATATGACAAGGTTTTACAGTTTAAAAAAGATCTTGTATCGACAACTGGATTTATTTAAAACAACTTACGGAAAAATCACTAGAATACGGTAGCCAACTACATTTGTTCTGAGGTTTTGATTTCAGAATGACATATGATAAGGTGAAAATGAATGTGAAATGAACATTAATTTAGCTGTGGCATCAGAAGTTTGATGCGATTTTTACAGGGGGGGGGTCTTGGCGCCCGTTAATTGGGGGTTCCGACAGCCGTAAAATCCCCGACGACCAAAAAAATCGTATCGAATTTCTGATGGCACAGTTGAATTTATTGGAGTTTTTTCTATAAGTAGTCCAAATTTGAAGTTACTATCAATAATTAACAAAATCTGGGATAGCTAAAAAATTATCAAAATTGTTGCCACAATATATAAATGCAGTGAAAAATGTCTACATATAAAGGGAATATTGGTTGCGTCAGGAGAAGACAAGGATGTTCAAAATAGTTTTAAGTTGACAATAATCTAAGACAAATATGTTTTCTCTGTCTTATCTCCTTTAAAATATTTTTTTAAACTCAGATCTTAAATATTGGTACAATAATTTTAGAATAATAGTATAAAAATACTGGTTTCGACAATTAGAAATATTCGGATTTCGAGTTTCGGGATTTAAAAATAATTTCCTGATTTATTGTTTTTTTAGGCGTCTGAGGTGTTCAAGGAATACATTACATATTAATTTATTTATTTCATTTATATTAAGATCGTTTATGTCGATCTTGAAAGACGCTATACTTGTAAGAGGAACTGCACTATCTGTCGATGTTCAGTATGACAGTGAAGGTTTGCCAGTCTTTTCAGCAAGTCATAGCTATGTAAGTACTAGAAAATGATAAAATAATGTTACACCCTACATTATAAAGTGTAGCAATATAAATGAGATCGTAGGCTTCCACGGCCAGAGTCAGAATTATAATTTATTCGTCTTCCGGGTTTGGACCGTGTCATTTGTGAGTGACCCAAAAGTGGGTTCATCTCGACGTTTCGCTACAATTGTATGTAGCTTCTTTAGGAGAACAAAGAAAAAGAAACAAAAGACAGGTAGTTAGCAACGGTAACTCAGTTACTCAACGCAACCAGAGGCGAATACTAACTACCAAGATGGGCATTTGGTCACAGTAACTCAACTACTCAACGCAGCCAGAGGTGAAAACCAAATGCCAGGACAGGGATTCACGTCCAACAGCTCAGAACACTAACGCGTCGAGAGGCGGGGAGTGAATCCGACGATTACTCCGCTACCGCTCTATTTATAGTCGCGGTGACCTGTCGTGTCGGGACGTATCGGCACACTTCGTGGCGCAAACGTCAAGAAGCGCGCGCTGGCCAATCATGTGGCTGCATCGTGGTAGCGGGACCGGACGGAGGGTCTAGACTGAGATTCCAGATGGGAGACAAGTAGTATCCTTCCTCTCGATTGATGTTATGTGGATTTTTTCGGATCTCTAGAGATTTGCGGATTTTCCTGGAATAAAAGAAGGGGCTCTTAGAAATAATATGGGTTTTTTCGAACAATATGGAATGACCGGTTTCTTGGCAGTGTTCTGCAACTGCAGAATGGGAGAAAAGACCTGATCGAATGCATCTTTGATGCTCTTGAATCTGAGTTTTGACGGAACGACCAGTTTCGCCAATATACACATGTCCACATGAACAAGGAATAGAATAGACACCACAGGAAGATAGGGGCGGTAATGGATCCTTAGGAGAGGGTAGATATTGTGAGATTTTCTTGGGTGGTCGAAAAGTAGTCCTGATACCTTCTTTGCGAAGAATTTTGCCAATCCTATCAGTGACATTTCGAATATACGGAAGAAAAGCCACAGGAGTATTACTTGAAGATTCTGAATTTGTCGTCCTAGGGTGTAAAGGGGGATGTAGATGTCGGTGTGTAATATTTTGAATTGTGGACTTGGAGTAACCGTTGGCGACAAGGATTTTTTGCAGATGGCCAAGTTCTTCTCTAAGGTTGTCGGGTTCAGAAATCGAAATGGCCCGATGGATGAGAGAGTTGATCACAGAATTCTTTTGGGCAGGATGGTGGTGTGATGAAGCATGTAGGTAACGATTCGTGTGAGTCTTTTTTCTATAAACAGAGTGACTCAATCGGCCATTGGGCTTGGAGGTGACTAACACATCGAGAAAGGGAAGGGACCGATTATTTTCTACTTCCATTGTGAATTTTATACTCGGATGTTGTGAGTTAGTGTGTGTAGGAAGGGAGAAAGGGTATGTTGACCATGGGACCAGATGATAAATGTATCATCAACGTAGCGGAACCAGACTTTTGGTTTTAAGGGGTAAGATTCTAGGGCTAAAGACTCAAAGGCAAATTGGTGTTCCAGATATTTGTTTGTAGAAATTGCCTCTAAAAGAAAAATATGTTGAAAGGAGGCATTTTTCCGCAAGATCTGCCAAAACCAAAGACTTGTTATCATTGGTCAAGTGATCTCGCAGAACAACTAGAGAGTCATGTATGGGGATATTGGTAAATAGGGATGATACATCGAAACTGACGAGAATGTCTTGGGGATCGACCGTGAGGGAGGAGATTAAGGTGATGAAATGTGTGGAATTTCGGACATAAGAAGAGGTACGACCAGTATAGGTCTTAAACTGATTCGACAAGTACTTTGCGAGTTTGTAGGTAGGAGAGTTAATCGTAGTCACAATGGGACGAAGAGGTACGTTGTCTTAATGGATTTTGGGAAGACCGTAAATTCTGGGGCAGATGGAGTTTCGGAACTATGGACTTCTTAACATCATCGGAAAGATCGGATTGTTTGATGGCATGGGAAATTTCGCGTTCGACTCTAGGAGTGGGGTCTTGAGAAATTGTATTATAACAGGATGTATCCCTAAGTAAGTCGTTTACTTTCTCTATGTAGGAAGGAGTATCCAGGATGACTGTAGCATTACCTTTGTCTGCAGGAAGGATTATTATCTCAGAAAGAGAACGGAGATTTTTGAGAGCTATGAATTCCTCACGAGATATATTGGACATAACATAAATCGAGAGGAAGGATACTACTTGTCTCCCATCTGGAATCTTAGTCTAGACCCTCCGTCCGGTCCCGCTACCACGATGCAGCCACATGATTGCCCAGCGCGCGCTTCTTGACGTTCGCGCCACGAAGTGTGCCGATACGTCCCGACACGACAGGTCACCGCGACTATAAATAGAGCGGTAGTAATCGTCGGATTCACTCCCCGCCTCTCGACGCGTTAGTGTTCTGAGCTGTTGGACGTGAATCCCTGTCCTGACATTTGGTTTTCACCTCTGGCTGCGTTGAGTAGTTGAGTTACTGTGACCAAATGCCCATCTTGGTAGTTAGTATTCGCCTCTGGTTGCGTTGAGTAACTGAGTTACCGTTGCTAACTACCCAACTTCCTGTCTTTTGTTTTCTTTTTCTTTTTCTTTGTTCTCCTGAAGAAGCTACATACAATTGTAGCGAAACGTCGAGATGAACCCACTTTTGGGTCACTCACAAATGACACGGTCCAAACCCGGAAGACGAATAAATTATAATGTAGCAATATACTCGGTTACCTCTTGTGGATTAAAAATAAAAGTGTACTGAACCTATAAATGGCAATTACTTCTGCGTCTTTATTTTTAACTGTATATTTTGTTATGTCTTCAATCGTTTTTCAATCAACGCTTCATATAATTTTATTCATATTTTAAACTATTCCATATTCAGAAAATAGAGTCGGTATTCATTTACTGCTTTCTTGCACTCTCATTACAAAACCCAACAGATTAATTGCATATCTGAATACTTTTCCGGTTAAAACTCTCATGTTATGGTATATTGGCAGTTTAAAATTCACAATTATCGAGGTATGAAAGGAAGGTTGTCGAAAATGTTTTGATTATTAATTTATCGCTACTTAACTTGGAAATAAATATCACTGCACCTATATTTTGGACATAACTATAATGGACAACTTGTATATATTCTAATTGCAGGTTTCCGAAATTTTATATATTGCTATTTTTATTTTAGTCATGGACCTGCAAAGCATTGAATGGTATACGATATTATTTTATTATATCGAATTTTATGTTTATGTTAATGGAAGGACTGTATCTTCACAATTTAATGTTTTTGAAACTTTTTTCTGACCACCATAGTGTGGGTATTTACTGTGTTTTGGGATGGGGTAAGTATTTTTCTGCGTAAATGAATTAATCTACTGCCAAAGTATTTTTAATTAATTTCCAGGGCTACCCCTTGTCTTTGTAATTCCGTGGATAACCTTAAGAGTATTATATGAGGATCTCATGTGTTGGACAACGAAAGATAATATTTATATTTCATTATTTATAGATTTACCGATATATAGTACAGTTGTGGTAGGTGTTTCTTTAATAATTAAAATATATTTATTAGTATACTTTACCTAACTTCAATTAAAACGATGCCATGCATGTGCGCATACAATACAATATTCACATTTTAACTTTTATATCACACAATATGTTCTTCATCGTTCCAATTGACCTACGATAAAGTATACTCACAGTTTAATTCAAATGACTACTTATTTAACTGTATTTCTTTTCAGATAAATTTTATTTTGTTTCTTATAATCGTAAGGGTTCTTACCGCTAAATTAAATAACATTTGTTTAGAACAAAGAAAATTTAAATACAGGTTAGTACTAAATATGATACACGTTTCTTGATATACGCTTCAATATTTGAGCCACTTAAAGCACAAGTGGTGTAACTCCATTTTCCATTAATTTTTGTTCAGGTCTAAATCATGTTCCGCATTAAGTATTTTATATTAGCACAAATGGTGTAAGTTATATTGTGTAGTTATATATAAGTCATATAGTAACCATGCAGATAGCTAACACATCTTGTGTTGTCAGTGGAGTCACTTATCTGTTGACAGCCAAAGTGAAGTACAAGGGATATACACCACTGTTCCTGCAACTGTTTTGGTTTTCACACGTGTTTGTGGATGTTAGTTTTTGATACATTCATAAGTTTTATTTGCATATTTAATTGTATTTATTTGTGTAGTTAAAAATTAGTTTTTTTGATGAAGATCTCTCAGAGCCAAGCCAAATCAACAATTTAGGTTGCCATAAGCTTTCAACAAGATAGGGATTCACGTATTGTTGGGATGAAGTGACTGGATCTAGAGATGCGCAAGAAATCATGGTTAGAAATCAGCATCATGATTATCAGCATCAAAATTCAGTGGATTCGATACCAAAAGAGTAATTTCTCTTTAAGGAGACTCTTTCGGATGAAATGCCATTCTTTGGCTAGACCTAAAGCCGGGATCTAAAAAGGAAGACCAGGATCTTTAGCTAATATAGATCAACCAAAACTATACAGTGGACCTCAACCTGTGACCAAAGGGAAAAAAATGACATGAGAGACTTTTCCCTTTTATTCCACTTATTCAGTATCCCTATTTTGAGAATCTGTTTACTTCAGAAAATGCTCAAGACATAGAGCCATTACAGTTAGATTTCAATATTGAAGATGAATAAAAAACTATATAAATAAAGCGTTGATAAATAGAGGTTAATTTAATGTTTTTACTTCCTTTTTTTTATTTTTATTTAAGAATATATATATATATATATATATATATATATATATATATATATATATGTATATTATATATATATATATATATATATATATATATATATATAATAAGTGTTAATAACATTGACTGCTACATTGACTGCTACATGTCTTTTTAAGGTAACAATTAACATCGTTTCCATGATTGTGTGGTTCTCATATTGTAATTTTTTAGATGAACTGATGATGCTTTCAAAACTCGAAAGCGAAACGTCTTCAAAATAGATAAAGTAGCCTATCAACTTTGTCTTTTATTTCTCCACCTAGAGACCGATATAAGAACCCACCACTCGTCTGAGTGATCCTTATATATATATATATATATATATATATATATATATATATATATATATATATATATATATGTATGTGCGTGCATAAGTATGTATATGTGTGCATGTGTATATAGTATCCGTATCAATATTAAATGTATCTATGTTAAATAAAATGGTTATATTTTTATTAATAATAAATAAAACAAATCTTTGTTAATACATTTTCGAAAAAAAAAACTTACAATATTATATTGCTGATTTGTTATAACAATTCCAAAAAAACATTACATAACTCAAAACAACGTTAATGTTAGTTCCACCACTGGTGCTTTAAGGGGCTCATTAAAAGATTTAGTTTATACCATTATCTAGTTGTGAATTGTAACAGCTTATTTTTAATAAGATTCTTTTAAGAATCTTCTCCTAGTGATGATAAAAGTTTATTGAGCTAACACAATCAAAGTTATTTTAATTCGAATAACGTAGTAATTAAAACAAGGAGTCGTCAATAGCTTTTATAGACAACAAGCCCATGGGGCATTTTTGCCGCCAATTCTTATCGGTACAAAAAGCATTGGGGTTCAAATTATGGGTCGCGCCTTATGCCGGGTCCAGACCAAACAGACAAAACAAAAACATTCATGTTTCGCGACAAAGTGGCGACAAATCGAAAACATTTGTTGAGACATTTCTGAACAATTTTGTTTTGTTTACAAATTTGAAAACTTTTTTAGGTCCCGTCTCAGGTCGGTAAAGATCAAAAAGTCTGTGTTTTGCCAAAACAAGTTAAGCAGTAGGAAAAATAGAATGTACAATTTTTATTAAAATTAAGTGTATTTTTCTGTTACTTAGTCTCAACACAAATGTTCACTCAACTCCATCCAACTCCAACCCACAACATTTGTACTCAAATCCACCCAGCACTGACACACAACATTCATACTCAAATCCTCCCAGCATTGACACACGTTCATACTCAACTCCTCCCAGCATTGACACACATTTATACTCAAATCCACCCAGCATTGAACATTTATACTTAAATCCACCCAACACGCAACATTCATACTCAAATCCACCCATTGCTGACCTACAAAATTATTACTTAAATCCACCAAACACCAACACACAACCTTTATTTTCACATCCACCTAGTATTGACACAGAGCTTTCTCAGTATTCAGATCAAGAAAACGAACGAAATTGATGATGAACTTTTTGAATGTAAAAACAAGTAGACTCGTCATTATTTTGCATGTAGTATGTACCTATCGTCAACTTCTTTTGTATTAAACATTTAATCAATAAATATGGAGTTTATTTTAAGGGATATTAACGAAAAAATAGTAATGAAAAAAGTGCAAAATACCTGTACATAACCACTAAGACTGTTAATTAAAGCTTTACATAGTTCAGGTATTATTACAGATATTGATTGCTTTGATACTTTTGAAAGATACATTAGGCTGTGGTAGGAATCACCTGTTGCTAAAAATCTTAAAGTGATTGCTAACCTTTCTGTTACACTCATAGCATTTCTAAAGTTAGTATGTCTTTTTGCAACTGCAGGACCAACAAGGCATATTAGATTCTCAAAATCTTCGGTGTACATTCTTAAAAATTTTTTGAAGCTTGATCGAATTTCACCACTTAGTCCAATATCATCTGCTCGCATCTGAACTAACAATCTATCTATCGAACAATTTTCTCGCATTTTTAGGCTTGGTCTAATCCAAAAACGTTTGGGTTTTCTTTTAGCAACCTGGGATGATGATGAGAGCAAAAAAAAACTTGCGGCTAGCAATAAATCTTCAGTTTCATTTTTTTCTTGATTAAAACGCCACATGGTTAACCAACACTAATCACAACAACAACGTCACCAACTGAATTTGTTTTTATATTTTGTTGTTCTGGTGTGGACAGTTTGTCTCAATTTTGTTTTGTCTTTTGACTACAAATTTTGTCGCCAGTTTATCGTGTTTTTGTTTCAGAATTGTGTTTTCGTTTTGTCTGCTTGGTCTGGACCCGGCATTAGATTTCTCACCCGTGTCCCAGCCAAAATCTACGGCGGTGCAAAAAAATTAATCTATCTGCCGATTCGAAACTTTGTGTATGAATGCCCTACTGTGTCAAATTACCGAAAACGTGGAAAAGTTTTCCAAAGATAAATATTAATTCCGAATATTATCCTCATCATGTCATATACACTCCTAGGGGAGTGATTGCAGCCCTCTGTGCCTTGATAAATCTGACGATTTCTTCTCTTTTCACAACTACTTCGTAGTTCATTAGTTTTCTAAATTCATTATTACCTAAGTTTAGTGTGCCTGCTACTCTTCGAATGATTTCTCTCTCTAAGATCTTCAATATTTCTTCATCTTTCTGTGTCATGTTGTATTTCCAGTAAGTTCTGTTTCCTGTCAGAATTATTTCATTGATTACTACGCTTCTCTCATTAGTTCCATTAACGGAGACTCCAAGATATTTAAAGTGTTCTACCTTTTCAAACTCATATTCCCCAATATTTAACCTCTTTTTGTTAAGTATATTAGCTAATTTGTTTTATTTTGATTTATTGCCAAACTATTATTGGATGCTTCCCTGCGCAAATTATTCCTTTAAATTGTTTAGGTTTCTGCTAATCAGTACTATCTCGTCAGCGTACGTCACAAGTTGTTACGTCGATGGTATGTTCCTTTTATAGCGATGTTAAATAGTGACGTTGATAGAGAGTCTCTGTCGTCCTTCAGTTACTATTTCTATATTTTTGGAGATGCCGTCATCTGTTATTATTACTGCAGTCGATCCCTCCACTGTCACTTTCGTAAGCTTTATGAGTTTTATTGGGATATCCAGATTTTTCATGTCTTTTATTAGGTAGAGTCTTATTAGGCTCTCAAATCCTTGCTTTAAATATATGAAAAGGATGTGTAAGTCGATATCATCTTCGTAAAACTTCTCAATTGACTGTGTGATTATGTCTATTGCGTCTGTTGTTGACCTTCCCCCTATAAATATCTGCTGGTATTCTCCTATTTTAGTTTCAATGTATTTTGAGAGTCTTTGTCTGATTGATGATGTCAATATTTTGTAGCAGCTGTTTAACAATGTTTCTCCTCTATAGTTGTTACATTGTGTGTGTCCCCTTTCTTTAAAATAGGAATTATCCCCCTTATTTTTCATTATTTATGCATTCTTTGTTCTTCCTATATCCTTATTAGAATTTGAGACCCATCATTAGGTCGTATATTTTTCGTTGCATTTCTTTTTCGCCTTGTTTCATTAGCTCGTTTGGGATTTCGTCAGGACCTGCTGTTTATTTTTGCTTCAGTTTTCTTATCACACGTAAAACATCCTCATATGACGGAATTTCGATTTCGTTTTTATCATTAAAGCATGTTTCTTCCGTTCATTCGTGAGTGCTTTTTCTAGCCCTTAATAACTCTTCGTAATGTTTCTCTCATATTTTGACATAAATCTTAACTGTTGGTTTTTTCTTATTTTGGGATTTTACTTAATTATATACCTTTACATTATTCTTGCTATTTACTTCCAACACTTCTATAAGTTCATCAATCCATCTGTTTTTTCTATATGTACAGCATTTGTCTTTTTTTCTTCTTCTATACTCTTCCAAGCTAAAAGTTATTAAATGCGTCCAAAATACCTAGAATGCATTTGAATCGTGCGCAACAAACAAGAGCAAGTTGCCAAACTCGAATAACAGCAAAAACTTCTTTCTTTAATTTTCATTTTGTTACATGTTGTAAAGTAGATTTATTTTATTTTGATTTTTTAATGTTAATCAACTTTTATGTCCGGGTCCGCCACTGGTAACGTCACTTTGACGTAAAATGTGCGTTTAAATGAGATAAAAATTATAAAAACCATATACTAGATAAGTATGTAAGGGTGTAAACTATTCAATGACAGCAGCTGTATATCGATGGAAGGCAGTCGTATATACGTATTTCTGCCTATTGGTTGTCTTCATTACGGTGCAGCCAAATTAGAAAAGTCATCAGGAAGGAAAACATAACTTGAGCAAATCTGTATGTGTACCAAATGAGAATTGAAGGTATCCCACAATATAACTACTTGGGAACTATAATCAATGAGTCGTGGGATAATACCCAAGAGATTAAATGTCGCATCGGAAAGGCAAAAAGTGCATTCTTCACTATCAGTTCTGTGTTACACAGAGCCATACCTCACCCTAGAAACAAAAATAAGGCTTCTTAAATGTTATGTGTACTCAGTGCTTCTGTACGGAGTAGAAATGTGGACATTAAAGGCGGAAACTTTAGCAAAACTTCAGTCTTTTGATTTATGGTCATACAGAAGGTTCCTGAAGATACCATGGACAGATAAAGTCACCAATGAAGAAGTACTGCGGAGGATGAACACAACTCCGGATTTGGTCAACATCGTGAAGGGCCGTAAGCTGCAGTACTTGGGACATATAATGAGAAATCAAGGTAGATACGAGCTACTTTAATGCATTTTGCAAGGTAAAATTGAAGGAAAAAGGGCCTCAGGACGAAGAAGAATATCCTGGCTTGCTAACCTGAGAGCATGGTATAGAAAGACCTCAACACAGCCATTTCGTATAGCAACCAACAAAGTCATCATAGCCAGAATGATCGCCAACGTTCGGAAGGGACAGGCACCCGAAGAAGAAGAAGTTAGAAAAGGAGAATGTTAACAACAGAAACTTAATCAGCCTGATCCGGTTACAGTTATAATAGGAGAGCGGTTTACCCCTCGCGGGCGTAAGTTACAGTTATAGCTATAGTTATAGGCGAGCGACTATTTTTTTTACATTACTGCACCGAACCTTTTTTATTCGATTCTATATATTTTTTCAAGTTCAAATGTATTTTTTCTTAATTTTTCCAAATGGGCCGTAAATTGTTATTAACAAATAACTTATAACGAAAAAACAATTTTCCGAATCGATTCGAGTAAAAATTTTGTAGACGTATCTCATTGATATAAATATTTTTTCTCTCCTGGTAATTTTTAGAAAAATGCTTCCTTTTCGAGTTATTTGCAATTTTTTGTTGAAAAAATGCCTTAATTAGTGATTTTTGGGATTTTTTCTAAAAGTCTACTAAATAAATTACAATTCTACAAAAAATTTTATAATCTTTAATCACGTATAAATAAGAATATTTTTACAAGGATAAGTGGTTTTTTATACCTTATACCTAATATACTGTATAAAAAAGGTATATTCCGTTTCTATTTTTAAGCGTCTTTTTAGGAGTAAACCGCTCGCCTATTATTCCTCGATAATTTTTACAATTGTTCTTACCTCCTTTCTTGTACATAATAGGGATTTCGCTTGTGTTTATGCATTCTTGAGATATATATCGAATTGAAATGCTTTTATTACTAAAAATTATTATTATTTTCTTATTAAATGCTTTTATTAATTTATAAAAATCTATTTTGTAGAAAATTGTTAAAAGCAACAATGATTTTAATACCACTGTTTGGAGTTCCGTATGTATTTTCAGCACTGATGTCACTTTTTATTGTAAATAATCCTGCCTTGGACATCGTGTATTTATTTTTTGATCAATCATTCGCCGCTTTCCAGGTATAATTTAACAACCCGAAGTTTCTTAAATCCATATTTAACTCTTCGTATTTTAATGTTTTAGGGACTCTTCGCTGCTCTTGTTTATTGCGTACTGAACAGTGAAGTTCAGATCGAAATTAAAAGAAAGTATAGTTTGATAAAGGACAAAAACGACAAGGAATTTAGACGAAGCAGAACTATCTCAAACACCCAACAGGTTTCTCTAAATGTACTCGATGACAGTCCAGAAGACGAGAATGGTGAATTATGCAATGATAAAGAAATCAAGAAAATTACGTCAGTTCAAACAGATCAACAGTGTTATTTTTGACGAAGGATATTTTATATTGTTCAATAGTACATGTAATGTATTGTAAAAATAAAAACAAATATTTCTTTGATATATATATATATATATATATATATATATATATATATATATATATATATATATATATATATATATATATATATTTATTTATTTTTATATTCCATTTTTAAATAATGTCATTTTATTTTATCTCCATTAATTTGAAAGTTTTATATGCCCTTTTTTTAACTTGAATTCGACAAAACAAAAGACACTCAGAACTGAAGCTTTATTCAACAATAAAAACTAAGTAAGAATAATTTAATTAATGTGTAAAAATGGCTAACTTTAGCATACTTCGTACAAAAGCATCGTATTTTATTTGTATGTCATGCTTTCATCCGTTGGTACTCGTCGCATTAATAAGCTTCTGAAATGCTTCTCAGTCGGTAGTCTCATGAAACAATTCCTCGGCCGTTCGACCTGTCCATAGTCTAATGTTACGCAGCCAGGAGAGTTTTTTATGTCGACCCAGTGTTTTCCTTCTATTTTGCCCTGAATTGGATCTTGCTTATGTTGATGGTGTTGATCAATTGTCGCTCTTTGTGCATAATTTCTAGCACACTTTTATTGGATATTTACGAATGTCCATGTGATTTTGAGCAGGCGATGGTAACACCACAACTCGAACGATTCTAATCTAGTTATATTTGATCCTTATTGTCCATAGGTTTCATACCCATAGAGCAAAGCGGACCAGACGTAGCACATTAGCACTCTTAGATGCGTGTTCAACGAGAAACTTCTCTTGTATAATAAAGAACGACAGGTGATAAAGCTTTTTCGTGCCAGTTCTGTTCTGGTCGAAATTTTCTCGTCGCTGTCAACTCTGCAGTCAATCCAGCTGTCTATATATCAAAGTTTTCCACCTTGCCTAGGGGTTTTTATTTAGTTTTAGTAACAAGTTTTCAATATTAATTTTTCCGACCACCATCCATTCCATTTCTTTGTGTTGATGGTTAAGCCCTTTTCATTGCATTTATCGTTTAGTAAATCCAATAGAGTTTGAAGATCTTCTAAACTCTCTGCCATTATGGGGGTATCATCTGAGTGTCTGATGTTAATAATAATTTTAACAGCGATTTTAACACCTTCGCTATGAATATTTAACAATGATTTAGGTACATCATGGTCGTTTTTCGCGTCCTAGTTTCTGCCGCTTTCTATCTCGCCAGTCATCATACTCTAGATGGCTTTCGGCCATGGCTTGTCTGACCCTGTTCCACGTCTTTCTCGAGCGTCTCCTTCTTCTTCTTTGCACTAATCTCCTTTCCATAATTTTTTTTGGCCGTATGTCTCCATTCATACGGCCTAGATGTACGTACCATCAAAATCTCTTGAGTTAAATGGTGTCAATTAATGTTATCTTGAGTTCCATTATTTTCCATTTTGTCGTGAAGTGTTAGCCTACAAGAACGTCCCCCAAACCTCATTTTCATTGATAGTAGCTCAGTTTTTAAACATTCTGTCATTTTCCAGACCTTAGTTACATAAGTTGCGATGCTTAACTATAGTCTTGCAGATTCTGATTTTCCTACCTTGTCTGATTTGTGTGTTCCACAGCATTCCATTTAGTTGTCTTGTGTAACCTGCTTACCTTGTCCAATTCGTTTTTTAACTTCAGTCTCACTAGATCCCTTTTTAGTAATTGTAAACTCAAGATGACTGAACATCTCTAATTTCGACCTGCTTCTTTTCCATATTTATCAACAAACCCCAAGCCTTATATTCTTCATATATTCTGATCATATATCTTACATCATCCTCATCCTCAGCTAATATGACTTGGCCGTCAGCAAAGTACAAAGTGTTAAATTTATTGCCATCTATAGATATACCTATAACACGTGCGTGTTCATCGTCTAGTGCTGAAATTAAATAAATTCATTCTGTATCATTCTGCTATGTCCCTTGCTTGAATTTTCCAGTTATCGATACCAATCTTCTCAGCATCCTGTGTTATCCCGTCTATGCACCTCAACGATTTGGTCTATGCTGTCTTCTTATTCCCACCAGCTACGCTGTTGAAATAATTTTTATCAAGTTCGATTCCGGGCCCCCAGGAGGGGATGGGGAAGGGAAAAAGGAAGGATGATGTTGAAGCCGATTTATCTAGAATTGGGGTACAACAATGGGTAATAGAAGCGCAAGATCGTAGAGGATGGAGGGCGATAGTAGATGCGGCGAAGACTCACCCCGAGTTGTAAAGCCAGTGAAGAAGAAGAAGATTCCGGGCCCCGGGCTACATGTCATGCCCACTGTAATGGTTTCGCTTGATTATAATAGTGGTAATATCGTTTTCGCCAAACTTATGCTTGTAGATATTGTAACCTCGGAAATCTTTTTTGGGTGGTGCTAGAAAGATAACCAATGGAGACACTGCGGACGGCAGCCAGATGGTTGGTGGAGAGCGAGTCGTGGGTTCGAAACTAGCTTTTGGAACCGGGAATGGATCCAACGGAAGAAATAGGATAAGAGATATTAGAAAAGATACAGAAATAAACAAAAAGATAGATGGGTAAAATTACCAAAGATAAGAGAAGATAGAAACAGGGCGCCACTCAATTTTTTGGGGTTAAGGAGAAAATTAAGGAAACCTTAGAAAAGAAGAGAGATAAGAAAAGATATTTAGGTTCAGAGATCAAACCCAAGGAAAGATACCAACAGTAAATTATCAAATAAATCTGGTCAACGCAATATATAAACAAATAATAAATATATTAAGTATTACACTTACTTACCTACGAAACTTAATCAGCCTGATCTTTCTACAGTTCAAAAGCATAGTAATATTTAAAGATAGTAATTGTTCAGAGCTATTATTTTATCAGGGAACTTGTTAGGAGCCGACAAATAAAATACATGCATAAAACAATAACAATATATTAAACACAAAATTATGATGCTGCTAAATGCAACCCAGGTAATAAAAATACACAACTATGAAATGGTGTTATATATGTATAAAATTAAGCTATAATGTAATAAAAAAACTACCTTTACCAAGATGTATAAGGCAATCATATACAAATATAGTTTGGCGTATCTCGAGATATCATAGGAAAGATAATGAACAAAAATTATAGGAAATACAAAAGATAGCAAATATTACTTAACTCTAAATTTACAAAAAAAAAAACAAAAAGGTTACAAGAATGAAAACATAAACCAAACCGCACTTGGCTAAGTCAATTAACTATCTCGCACTATTATTTAATAAAAAACTGAGACTTGTATGTTCATAGGTAATATTTATAGAAATTTCTTGAATGGTTCAATTACATTCAAAAATCGGCAATCTTCAGGTGAAGATTTAGATGATACGTCCAGATAATGGCAGGTGATATGGTACCATACCATATTACTCGCCCAGATAATTGTAGATAAAATTACTTACAGTAGATCTTGACGAAGGCAGCTTAATTCACTGAATTTAATACTTTTCTGGTACTAAACACTGAATTTAATAACCATTAAAGGTAGTGTAGAACTATATATATATATATATATATATATATATATATATATATATATATATATATATATATATATATATAATTTAATATAGTCTAAGGAAAGAAAACTCAAATATAAAGTGTATACACACTTAGAAAATAATTCACAAAGACGATACGATAAGAAATAAAGTGAGCAAAGCGTAACACGAGATATTGGCCTTAACTCAACAACGGCCCACCAACAAGTAACTTGGTTCCCTCAAAATTTCACCAACTGTCCCTGAAAAAGGAAGAAGAAAATATTCCCCCACTCAAGAATGATAGGACAGTTGTATGTGTTTCTCAGAAGGTAAGGCCTTAACGACTATTGGAAACTTTGAGGTAAAATAATCGGTATTAACAATTGGACATAAGAAACAGACAATACTTGGGATTAAGTTATAGTCAAAAGAAACGGGCCTTCGACGAAAATTACCAATTTATGAAAAGGAAACTGCATACCAAAACGCATTATACTCTTTTCATAATGAATATTATGACGGAAGGATTGAAAACCATTCCTAATTAGGGAATTCCATTTTAGCTGGGTATCTACAATATTTTGCTATCGATACACGATCATAGGCGTATCGCACGGGGGTAAAAGGAATTAGAAATATTTAATATATTAATAATAAAAAAAATGTTACAATATTCTGCAGTCAAAGTTAAATCTTCGCTTCGAATTGCGTAGTATCTTTCTTACAAAAATCGATAGAGAGTATTCGTCTATTTTGGTTAGGCTCCATGCTTCTGACCCATTTGAAAGGATGGAGACTATAAGTGAATCGGTGTAAACAAAAACATTCTAAGTCGTTTTTTTTTTCATTTTTGACATTTTGATGGAAAATTATTCTATGAACAAAAGCGCATCTTTTGGTACAAAAACATTCCGGTCTCTACTCTCCATGTATGTTAAATAGAAAACTGAAATATATCATTGTACACTAAAAGATTCTATGTCAGTGACTCATAATGTTTTTGTAGGCAACACTATTAACATATGTGTTTGTACTGTATTAATGAATCCTGTATATTCTGTGAATCTCTAATAAAATTAAATAACCACATGTTTGATGATTGGTTTTGTGAGGTTAAAGTTGTATTTAGCATCATTTTATTGTATTCTCTTAAAAATTGCGATGGATAACGAACCAAGCAGTACCAGCGATGGAAGAAAAGTAAAAAATGAAGCTAGTGGAAACGAAATATCGTGAGAAATGCTACAGTCAAAGGTGAAGAGTACATTAATTACAAAGGTAAAGTTGTACCAGGTATCAGTTGACCCTGATTGCAGGTAAGATACGTTTTGCAGTCTATATAATAAACTAAGGTTTATTTCATTGAGATTTTTTTGATTTCATATGTAAAGAATCACAATCAAAAAAATCACATGTGCTAGCAGTAGCTTTCATGGCGTTAAAAGCAATAAGTCTAATATTTATCTATATCACGAAGGGACCGCTAGAAAAAGTCCGGATGAGGTTTGTTCCTTTGTATATAATTATTTAAACTCTGCTCCTCCTCAGTTTACGGAAGTCCACATTTACTCAGATAATTGCGGAGATCAAAATAAGAACCATGCATTAAACAGAGTGTTTTTAGCCCTTACCGGCAGTGGTCGATTCAATCCAATTGAGCAATATTATTCCATTAGAGGACACTCCTACCTTCCTTGTGACAGGGATTTTTCAATCATCAAAAGAAAACTAAAAATAGGGTATACACCTTGCACAAGATAAATGAACTTATTATTACTTCGAGTAATACGATAGATAAGTTTACAGTCAAAGAAGTTAGCACAGAAGATATACTAGATTTTCAACATTGGTGGACAACCTACTATAAAAGACGTGCATTTCTGAGGTAACAGGAGAAAAACTTATTCCTGTTAAGGATAAGATATCTTTTGGCATAAGTTCTTTTATGCACTTTACCTATGGAACAGCTAAAAGTGTGATTGTTTGTAGGTCTTTTATTGATGGGTTCATGGAACAAACCTATAAACTTTCTCAAGTTAACAATCAATCAATTGAATTTCCCACAATACTTTGTTATCCATCCGGTAAAGTACCACTTAAAAAAGTGAAGCTCTAAGATATTGGTAAGTTGTTACCTTATATACCTGATAGTGTCAGACAGTTTTATGACGAATTAATGGAGTGGCCAACAACTGATAGTCCCAATACTGGGGAAGATGAACATGACATCCAGTATGAGGAAACATGACATTTTGAGGCATTCAAAAATGACTGTATGTTTGTATTTAAAACTTTTACTTAAAAATTGTATTTTTTAGGTTAAATATACATTTTTTTAACAACATAAAGGTTTTTTGTGTCATCTTAAGAATGTAAACAAAAAAGTTCTAAGTTGACCACATTTGAACATATATATCATATATGTACACCTATTATTTTGCACTGAGAAATATGAAACATTTCATCTAAAGCTATCAAAAACATTCTCAAATCTTTTGCTATTAATTTAGATGACTAATACAGATTAGTTCTGTATTAGTCTATACAAACTGGTCTATTTAGTTTCTTGCAGTTTCCCAAAAAATGGTTTTCATGACTTAGAACGTTTTTGTTGACACCGATTTAAGTGTTCTATGCAGTCTTATACGAGTTTTTTGAGACAGATGATGTTTATTATAATTACAATGAAAATAATAGTTTTTGGTGGCGAGAATTCTTGATAGAGCAAGATAATATCTATTTTCAATTATAATGCGACTTTTTATTTACCCTGATGTGACATAAGCAATGAGACATAACAAATCTAAAAACTACCGTCCTATTAGTTTGCTCTCACACATTATACACAAATTATAAAAAAAATTATAAAAAAAGTTAGACTTCTAGACTAGACTAGACTAGACGCCAAGTTAGACTTCTATCAGCCTAGAGAACAAGCTGAATTTATGTCAGAATATAGCACTAAAGTCCACTTACTAGTGATAAAAAATCTGATAGCGGAGTCTGCAGAGTATAACAAACCATCGGCACTAATATTTGTGGACTACGAGAAAGCATTCGATACCATAAGCTATCATAAAATATTAAAGCCTTGACAGACTGCCGAATAGACCACCGCTACACTAACGTAATCAAATATATCTACCAAAATATCCTAGCTAGCTTAAGACTATCTGTACAAGAAACAAATAAATTCTGTATACAGCGAGGAGTACGACAAGGAGATACCGTCTCTCCAAAGTTATTCACGAGGCTTTTAGAACATTCTTGTAAGAGGCAGATCTGAATGAGCATGGTATCAACATAAATGGAGAGAAGCTCAGACATTTAAGATTTGCAGATGACGTCGTCCTTAAAGCCGATTGTATGAATGATGCAAAAATAATGTTTGAAAAATTATATCACGCTTCATTAGAGGTCGGACTAAAGATTAATATAAACAATGGATAAAACGTATTGTCGAATGGAGACCAAGACAAGAAGTACTACTGAGTAGACGATGCCCACCAACTAGATGAACTGACGACCTGAAGCGTGTTAGCAGTAGCTTTATGCAAGCCATACAAGACAGAGACATATGGAAACAACTGAGAGAGACCTATGTCCAGCAGTGGACACATACAGGTTGATGATAATGATGATGATGTTGTTATTGGGGTTAACCGACGTTCCTAGATATATGAACTCATTGATCGCTTCGAAGTTTTTGTCATTGATAATTAGATCTGCGTCAACATTTCTAGTTCACTTGTTTATGTTAGTTAGCATGAACTTGGCTTTATTTTTATTTACTATGTATAATCCCATTTGTTTTGCTGCTGCTACCAGCTCGGTCAGGATTTCCGTAGTTCTCTCCTTGCTTCTTGTTATACAACTTTGACACTAACTGTTATATTCATGTACATATTATTAACAGTTCGGACATATGTATCACTTACACCATTTTCCTACATTGTCGGCAACAATTTACGAAAGGCATACTATCATAAACTTTTTTGTATCTACGAATTTCATATGTGGTTCATAAGTTACTCACTGTTCTTTTTTTCTAAAAGCTTTTTAAGAGCTTTTTAAAAAAGTTTTAGGCAAAACAGGTTGTCAGTACAAGACCTTTATGCACGAATTACACTTTACTGGTCCTCTTTCGTAAGTTGGTTCTATATTCTTTCTTTTACAATACTTTCTTGCCATAAAGTCTAGAAACAGAGTTCGTTACACTTAAGTCTATAGTTGCAATACTTTCTTCGGTAACCTTTTTTATGGATATTTGATACGAAGGCTACTTTCCATTCAAGTGGCAGTTCTTTTTTGAAGTTTTTGTATGTTAATATTATTTTCTGTTTCCCAGATTTGTGCTGCATATAGCCATGTTGCATTTAAAATGCATCTATAAATCAGGAGTTTGTTCTGCAGGCTAAGATGAGATTTTCGACTCATGTAAAATGCAGCAAGAGGTACGAATATGAACATTACTAAGATTCAGTTAATTATTTTCTCAAAAATGCAAGCACAAGCTGTTTTGCTTTAAAGACACATTATCGTTGAATAAGTGACGTCGTCCAGGCACCTGGATGCGCGGGAACAGATACGGAATACTTCAGTTAATCATCGAAGACCTAATTCAGAGGAAGCGGTTAATTATCACCATGAATCTGTATGCACCCACTGCTGGACATAGGTTGTCTCCGCTGTTTCCATCTGTCTCTATCTTGAGTGACTTGCATCCAGTTATTGCTAACATGCTTCGGGTCGTCAGTCCATCTAGTTGGTGGGCGTCCTCTGCTTTGTAGTGCTTCTTGTCTTGGTCTGATAGTCTGGCGACGTGTCCTGTCCAATACCATTTCAGCGACACGATTTTTTTGATGGCGTCTGTTGTTTTTGTTCTACGATGTATTTTTTCGTTTGGGATTAGGTCTCACAGAGAGACACCCAACATTTGGCGCTTCATAGCTCTCTGCCTCTGAGTCACGCGAATCTTATTCACAACCTTTTTTCTGAGAGTTAATGTTTCCGGTCTATGAACGATTAATAGGAAGACAGAAATCGCAGCTCAAATAGGATCTACGCCGATGTCTCGGCAATGCATCATCCGAAATTCTTAGAGTCAGCATTTAACGTTTATCTATTGCCAATTGGATTACCAACCTTCGAAGGGAGACGGAAAGGGCGTAAATATAAAGGCCCGTTTTCACGCTAAGTCTTATTGTACGTTTTGTTGGATAGGACAAATCCTATACAATAAAACGTGGCATGTAAACAGCAAAACGTACGTCTTGTCGGAAGGAAACACATAGTGTGTATACACTGGACAAAACGTACGTTTTGTCGTACGTTTTATATGACCAACAAAATGTACAATAAGACGTAGCGTGAAAACGGGCCTTAAGGCATATTGCACATGCCTCATAGTTATTGCCAAAATTCAAAATCGAAAATTTATGTTATAGGTTTTAAATATAAGGCTCTAGCAATGGAAATTTTACAGCAACCTGTATTTAACAGCTTTATAGAAACTGATTTCATTTTCGGAAAAATGTAAAAACCGCATACAAAAGCTGCACTTCGCTGATTAAAAGATATCGAATTTTTACCGTCGAGGTGATACAAATTTTATGTAAAAAATTTATTTTGGGGGCTTAACTGACATTTAAAATCACCGGTCGCTTCAACCGTTGTCACTGAGATAACTGTTCATTCTACAAAAAAAAGTGCTTATAAACATTTCTGTTCAAAATTATCTCAGCTACATTTCTTGTTTGAAACATTTTTTTCTACAGCGTACAGATTTTTTGTAAATCGATGTTTTCAGGGGAAACCCGAGGAAAGGAATGGCAAACTTTTTAATCTTTTTTTGGGTCCCAAATTTGACATTCTCAGCAAAATTTAACTTGTTCGTGTTGGTTTTAGAGATGAAATATCTGAGGACTGGACTATTAATGATAATTTTTTTCTAATCAATTCAATACGTCTATTTAGACGTTGAAGTTAGAATTTGGCATAATATATATTTGTGAAATATCACACATATGTGATATTGGCATCTCCCACTTAAAAAGGTTTGAAGAACATGATAAGAATGGTAAAATTAGGATTATGATAAATAAAACACCTTATATTTCTAGATTATTTATTTTTTATGCTGGTATAGATGACTACATAATATTATCTAAGATAGCAGTAAGTTGTTAACCAAAAATAAAAACCATTCTTGAAACCCATCTAATTAAATACATTTTCTGAATTTAGAATTTTGCTTTCCCAACTTCTGGCGGATGAACCATTTTTTTTTACTTTTCAAAACTTTTTTACAATTTTTTTGTTTTTTTAATATAAGGAACTAAAGCATTTATATTGCGCAATATATGTATGCTGGTAATATAGGTATTTCTTGCTGATGTTAAGCATACATTTTTATTCCAGTTCATCTCTGCTAAGTCTGAACCTGGCAAAATCTTCAAACACGATGTTATCATCATCGTCGTTTGCAAAGCTTTTCTCGTACCGTCCTTTATCAACGGATTTCATCTTTTTCAAGCTCTGAGAACGATCTTTATCCATTGTACCAGGAGCTGGATGTAAAAGCTTGAATGGTACATCAGTCACCAATTCCCCTCCCAGAGTTCCACAATTCAGTTTCACTCTCAAAGAGTATGATATTACGATACCGATGGCATCGATAGGGCACTTTCCATCCGGAACCAAGGTGGAACTAGCCAAATTGGCATCGTCATCTCGCAGACGACCATCTAAGGCTACACCTGCAATTAGAACACAATTTACATAATATATTGTATTTAAAATCAAAGAAATATTTACAAAGACGTCCAATATAAATTGTTTGTGATTGGGCTTTTACTAATATCATTTCAACAGAGAGACTTTTTCCAACACAACTGTTCTCTAACCATTTGTATTCTGTTTGGTTAAGTAATAATTGAAGTGTAGAAATAATATCAAAATCTGCACATGGAATGTCAAAACTTTATACAAAGCAGGCAAAATCCACAATGCAATACAGGAGATAAAGAGAATGCATATTGAAATCATGGGAATAGCAGAAATGAGATGGCCAGATTCTGGAGAAATATAAATAGAAGATCACAAGGTATATTACTCGGGAAAAGATGATGGATTACATGAATATAGGGTAGGAATAATTTTATCACCCAAGGTTGCTAAATGCGTTCCTAACTTTACACCAATATCAGAGAGAGTGATGTTACTACAAGTAGAAGCCAACCCTATTAATATAAACATTATCCAAGTCTATGCTCTCACTGTAGACAAAGAGGAGGAAGAAGCAATTGACTTCTATCAGAACATCAACAGTATCATACAGAAAATTCTTCTACAGGAAGTTCTTATCATTATGGGCGATTTCAAGACGATGCCAAGATTGGAGCTGGAGATAAAACACAGTACATTGGAGCACATGGACTTGGAGTCAGAAACGAGAGAGGAGACCTCCTAGAAAAATTCGCAGAAGACTCAGAACTAGTTGTCACTAACACATTCTTCCAATTACCACCTCGCAAGCTGTACACGTGGAAATCCCCTCAGGACAGACCCAGGAGAATTATTAGGAATCAAATAGACTACATTTTAGTAAATAAAAGATTCCGAAACTGCTTTACATCTGTCAAGACTTATCCTGCAACATATTTGGAGACAGACCACGTTCCACTGGTGTTAGTATTTCGAGTCAAACTCAAAACAGTGCAAAAAAGAAAAGCACAATCATACGACCTATGCATGCTGAAAACCCTTAAAGATGAGAGTCCAAGCCAAGTTAAACGAACAAGTCACTGCAATTAGATACGAATCGAACGAAGAACAAAGGATCAAACAAATTACAGAAATAGTGCAAAATGTAAAGGATAAACACTTAAAGACAGATAGATTAATGAAGAAAAAATCTTGAATGACAGATGAGATCCAGAAAGTAATAGACGAGAGAAGAGAAGCCAAAAATGACGCAGACAAATATAACACCATAAATATATTAATAAGAACGAAAATCAGAGAAGCGAAAAAAAAAAGAAGCAAGGGAAAGATGCGAAGAAATTGAGACTCTGCAGTCAAAATACGATAGTCACAATGTACATAGGAAAGTTAAATAACTCACAGAAGGACTAAGACGAAAGCAAAAGAGAAATATAACTGATTCTGACAGAAACATTATTTTGGACAAACTGAATAAAATAAGAACGTGGAAAGAATATCTAGAAAAACTATTTAAAGACCAAATAGATAACATCTTTGAGCTAGAAGAAGAGGTAAATGATGGACCAAGAATATTACAGCAGGAAGTTTATTCCGCAATAACACAGTTAAAGGATGGCAAAGCTCCAGATCCTGATAATACACAAGCGGAACTACTCAAACTAATGGACAACGCATCAATAGCAATAATCGCAAAGATATTCAACAACATATACAACTCTGGAGAAATACCAACATGATTGCTGAAATCTAAGTTTATTGCATTTCCAAAAAAACCAGGAGCCAAAAAATGTGAAGATTACCGTACTATTAGCCACATGAGTCATCTCCTAAAATTGTTCTTAAAGATAATTATAAAAAAATCTACAAGCTCTGTGAAAGTCAAATTTCCCCCAACCTGTTGGGGTTCACAAATGCTGTTGGTACTAGAGAGGCTTTGTTCTCAATACAAGTCTTATTCCTGAGATGCAAACACGTCAACTGCGACGTATACGCATGTCTGGTTGATTACGAGAGAGCGTTTGATCGAGTACAGCACGCCAAGATGATGCAAATACTAAAAGAAGCAGGAATTAACAATCAAGATCTGAAAATAATTAGAAATCTTTACTGGAATCAGACAGCAAATCTCAGAGTTAAAGGTGAACACACTGATTATGTGAAAATCATACATGGACTGAGGCAAGGCTGTATTTTGTCTCCTCTAATCTTCAATATGTATCTGAAAGAATATTTATTCAAGCTTTGCACGAAACTGAAAAAGGTATTCTACTAAATGGTTACCGGCTTAACAACATCATATATGCAGATGGCACCATAGTATTTGCGGACAACTTAGAAGACCTACAAGTTCTTATGAACAAAATCACGTATTACAGTCAACAATATGGACTCAATATTAACGTTAAGAAGACAAAGATTATGATAATTAGCAAGAAAAGGATAACAAAAGGTCAACTCTACGTCAACCAATCTCCTGTAGTGCTCTTTCTAGAGTAGTTGCACTACAACTACCTCGGCACTATAATAAATGAAGAATGGACCAACAACCAGAAGATTAGAGCACGCATCGCAAAAGCTAGATCCACTTTCAATCGGATGGGGGCCTTCGTAAAGAGTCACAACCTCTCTCTTGATACAAAAGTAAGAATGCAACGATGCTACGTCTTCTCTGTCCTTTTATATGATGTTGAACCGTGGACCTTGAACGAATATATGTGCAAAAAACTGGAAGCATTAGAGATGTGGCTATATCGAAGAATACTTAAGATCCAGTGGACTGACCGAGTCACAAATGAGGAGGTCCTTAGAAGAATGAATAAGAACCGAGAGGTACTGACCACCATTAAATCTCGAAAGTTACAATTCGTCGGACATATTATGCGAAATGAATCCAGATATGCTCTCCTTAAAGCCATCCTGCAAGGAAAAATATTTGCAAAGCGAGTTCCGGGAAGAAGAAGAACATCTTGGTTAAAGAACCTCAGAATCTGGTTTAATACAATATCTGTGCAGCTTTTCCGCGCTGCTGCAGATAAGATAAAGATTGCCATGATGATCGCCAACATTCGTAACGGATAGGCACATCAAGAAGAAGAAGAAGTAAATATTTTTGAAGTGGGGTATTCCTATTTAATGTACATAATATTGAAACAATCAATTGATAAAAATCAATCTTTTTTGAGCTGTTTTAGGAAAGAATAGAGATTTTTATATTGTTTAAAAGTAGGTATTAAAAAACCGTTAATTGATATGAGTAAATAACTGAGTCTTAAGAGGAGAATATAATGGAACGAGTACATTAGAAGGAAGAAATTGAGGGTAATATACATTGCAATTAAATTAAAGTGGCACCCTACATATAAACACGTCAACAATGTCCAAGAACACAAAGTTTTTTTTCCCATATATACATAAATTTTGATTGGATTTTACAAAGTGACATACCGTTATAATGCCTGATTAGTCAGCAATAAATACAGCGTTTTAAGAATTGTCTAAGTAAGAAGATCTTAAAGACCTTATCTAGTATAAACATTGTGCAGATGAGGAGCAATCTGTCTCTGAAGCACATCTCATACATGCACGATGGGATTAAGATCTGGCGATTGTGCTGGCAACAGTAAAAGTGTAATATCCTCATTATGAATCCAATCTCTTACTGTTGCTGCAGTATGTGGTCTTGCATTTTCCTGCATGTAAAGCAAATCACGACCTACAACAGTGGCAAATGAAAGGACACAGGTTCTTAAATACAAAATAACTTGTAGACCACTATATAGACGAACACCTTTAGGGAAAGAAAAATGCTATACTGATGATACTTAGATGTCGGTTGTATACCACAAATCACAAAGATTTTAAATAGGTAACAAGAAATAAAATAAGACTTACTCACAATCTATTTAATTCTACCAGGTGTCACCAGCTAATCCAGGATAGTTTGAACTATGTTTTCTAAATCACTAATAATTCTTGTACCGACATGTAAGTAGTATTTATTGGTTATTTACTAATTTAATTTCAATTTATTAGATTAATTTGTGCCATTTGTTTTTACTTTGTCTGCTTTAATCAATTTAATTCATATTAATAATCACAATATTGGCATAATTCCTGTATTATTTTTCTTTATTAGACAGCACCCTAATGTATTAATTTTGTAATTTTAGTTTTTAATTTACCATGTACCGTTAGACCTGAAGATGCATAGCAAATTGTAGTACGCGAAACCGGTCGTTGGTCGTAGAATTAAATAGATTGTAAGTCTTATTTTATTTCTTTTTACCTATTTCAAATGGACTCACACAGGTGGCACATTTAAGGTTCACAAAAATTTTATTTAAAAAATTATTTATAAAAAAGTATATTTATGTAAAAAGAGCCCTTTCGCGCTATATAACAGAACGTTTTCGGAATGATAATTCCATAATCAGTGCTGTTATTAGGTATACATGAGTGCAGCCACTAAATAGCTGGGTAAAATCGCTTTAAATGTTATTAAATGCTGATAAATTTATATGATGTTAAAGTTTTTAAACAGATTTACTTCATTAATTACTATTAAACTGGGAATAAGCCACAATTAAAGATAAAAATACGTTTATTGACGTTTCAATTTCCACTTCGGAAATCGTTCTCAAAATACAAACAGTAAATTAAACAAATTTTGTTTTTTGTTACATAGTGAAAAATTCTTCTAATAATTTAATTTTATCTCACTCATTTATATTGACAATTCAGACATACATTATGCATTTTAAAGTAGACGACTTTAAAATGATATTGCCAATATTGTTGAGTTGCGCTCCTGGGACGACTTTACTTATAAGATAGTTCATTCGATTACATGAAATCAACTTTAACTTGAGAATATCCGTCAGAAAAAAAAAATCATAGCATGTAATTCGTCTTTAAAAAGACAAACACATGACATGATGACAGTAAAATTCTCCTGTTAGTGATTCCATAGTAAATTATAGGGAAAAACCAGGAAAAAAACTCATAATACTCTCCCGACATTGTAAGTATTTGTTCGTGAATTTAGTTTACCTTCAACAAACATCAAAATTCTGATTTTATATGTTACGTTATTTATAAAAACATAAATGATGTATCCTCTATATGTTACTGACTTACTAATACTGGTATTTTCTTATTAATAACTTCCTCTTTCAATATTGGTAACCAGATCCTACTACATTCTGCCGAGGAATTTGCGACACATTTGGCCTCATTTAGCATAATTAGAGCCGATTCTTGATTTTTCTTTTTTTACCATCCGTTTCTTTTAAGACTACATTTGAATTATTCCATTGAACCCTATGTTCATTATCCCATGCGTGTTTTACAGATTTGAGATCTATCAAATTCCCTATTTTTAATATAAGATTGATGTTCACTTATTCTAACATTTAATGGCCTTGATGATTCACCTAAATAAAACTGATCGCATTCACAAGGTATTTTATAAATGCAATTCTTTGTCCTTTCTTGTTCATTGTTAGGTTTGGTTTTGGACAAAATAGATCTCAACGTGTTTGTTGTTTTGAATGTTGTTGAAATGTTGAATTTATTTCCTCTCCTTTTAAGTTTTTCTGATAGTCCTTTTATGTACGGTATTGTTATTTTCCTCATATTATTCCTTGTGTATGCTGTAGGATCTCGTTCTAAGTTGTTCTGTTCTATTCGATCGATTGTTGAAAATTCCTTATTTATAAACGATAAAGGATAATCATTTTTTAATAAAACAGAGTTAACAAATGTTTCTCCTCCAAGAACGAATTTTCGTTAGAACAAGTAATTTTGGCTCTATCGTATAAGGATTTAATTATTCCCTTTTTTACATTAATATTGTGATTTGATTTGAAATTTAAATATCTATTGGTGTGTGTTGGTTTTCTATACACCTGAGTCTCATATCCAGTATCGTTCTTAGAGATTAAAACATCCAGGAAAGCTAGCGTGTTATTATATTCCTTTTCCATGGTTAATGTTATTGTCTCTTCTTTATCGTTTATATCATTTAGGAATGTGTCCAACAACTCTGATCCATGAGCCATATTGAGAATACATCATCTACATACCTCCACCATACTGTGGGTTTGAAATTTTGTTTAGAAATGATATTTGTTTCAAAATCTTCCATAAATATATCGGCTAAGAATGGAGATAAACTAGAGCCCATTGCTAGACCAAAATTTGTTTATAGAATTCATTATTTAGTTGAAAATATGTATTATCAGTACATAATGTTAATAACTCCATTATAGCCGATATGTTTAGTCTTGTTCTAGTTGCCAATGAATCATCACTCTCTAATTTTGTTTGACTATACTTAGTCTTATTTAATGGCACATTCGTAAATAAACTATTTATGTCAAAACTTACCAAAGTATGATTTGAATTAAATTCAATATTTGATAATTTATTTAAAAAATGTTGTGTATTTTTTTATGAATGTGTCATTTTTATTTGTAAATGGTTTTAAAATATTTAATAAAAATTTTGATAGTTCACTACAAGGAGAATTCATTATACTACAAATGGGTCTAAGTGGTATATTCGTTTTATGAATTTTCGGTACTCCATGAAAATGTAATGAGGTGTAATTAATCCTCTCTGATAACTTGTTAAAACATCTTTAAACTTGAATAAAGTTCTATATATTTTGTTTTCCAAAGACCTTTTGTTAATTTTGTATAAGGTCCGTTTATTAATAGATCTTTAATTTTATTTTCGTATTGAATTTTATCCATTATCACAGTTGCATTCCCCTTGTCTGCTGGTAGGATGATTATGGAGTCGTCATTTTTTAAAGTTCTTATAGCCTTTAGTTCCTCTTTGCTTATGTTTTGTTCAATTTTAGTAGATTTTTCCAATTCAAGTTTACATAACACTCTGTATTCTTCCTTTTCCTTTCCTTTGAAAAGCAAATCTTCAATACTTACAATATCTTGTTCAACAAAAAATAAGTTCGATCTATGATATTGTAATCTTTCTCGGATCATGGACAAACTGGCTCTATGTAGAATGTTTTCCAACCTTCTGCTTGAATATGCTGGACGTTACTTCAAGCCCTTTGGTATTAGGTTGTTATCTCTACATCTTCGTAAAAATTCAATTGAATTTTGACAGTGTGCCAGTTTCTTGTATAGAATTTCCAATCTCCTAAAACACTGGGCCCATAACGGTTTCTTAACATTGTTCTGAAGCTATTTTCTTGTGGCATTGTAAATTAATTACTATTAAATTGGGAATAAGCCACAATTAAAGATAAAAATACGTTTATTGACGTTTCAATTTCCACTTCGGAAATCGTTCTCAAAATACAAACAGTAAATTTAACAAATTGTGTTTTTTGTTACATAGTGAAAAATTCGTCTAATAATTTAATTTTATCTGACTCATTTATATTGACAATTCAGACATACATTATGCATTTTAAGTAGAACGACTTTAAAATGATATTGCCAATATTGTTGAGTTGCGCTCCTGGGCATAATTCAAGCAGAAAATGAAATTAAGCTCCTGTTTAAACCAACTAAGGGTTTAAATTAGGACATGGTAGCTGTTTATTTATTATAGAGGATGAAGAATGTCATAATTATATGATAAGAAAGTATCAAACGGAATATGATGGGTCATGTCTAACAATGAATGTGACAAAATGTGTAAATCTAATAGTCGACAAAGACGAAATATCTGACAAAATTGTAGAAACATGTAAATGTTTAGGTATAATATTTAAAACTAAGGGCAATAGTGCAAATTAAATCAGAAAGAATACACAAAGGTAGAGCTGGTAAATTTCTGTCATAGAAATTGCTAGAGAAATTAACTTACGACAGAAAATATGAAAAAAGTGTTAACCCAAACACTAAGACAAGCGTAGAGAATTCGTGTATTTACATTGGTAAGATTGATGTAAGTATGTAACAATGTTAATTGGTTGATTGAGATCGAACGAAATAAATGTACTGATGTTAATTTCAATACTGGTTTCCTTGATATATGCTTGATAGATACTTAAAATAAATTGGGATACACCATTATATCACAGGAAATAAAAACTTAAATATGATATTACAAACCTCTGCGATCCTTATTGCTGGATGCAAGTGGTACAAGATATACCACTTTAGTGAAACTTGCACCTGGTGTTATAGGGCATCCTTCACGAGTCTCCAAACTGGCAACGTACTTTGAGAATTGGGCATTGACCATTGTTACCTACAAAAACATAATTTAATGATAAAGGTAAAAAAACTTCTTCTTCTTCTAGTTCCATGACCGTTATCGATCGTTGGATATCATGTTGGCTACCATATTCGCTATCGTGACTTTATTGACAGTAGCTCTAAATAACGATGTAGTTGATTTTCCATACCATTGCCTTAGATTTTTCAGCCATGATGTTCTTCTTCTACCAGGACCACGATTACCTTGGATCTTTCCCTGATGATCAGATGTAAAAGATCATATTTTTCAGGGTGTCTCATAATATGACCGAAGTATTCCAGCTTGCGTTTTTTTATTATATTGACCAGTTGTGTTGTTTGGTTCAGCCGTCTAAGGACCTTCTCATTTCTAACTCTGTCGACCCAGCTTATTTTCAGTAGTCGTCTGTATACCCACATCTCAAAGGCTGTCAAGCGTTTAAGCATAGCCTCAGTTAGGGTCCACGCTTCTACTCCATACAGCAGGACAGGAAAGATGTAGCAAGATATCATACGAACTCTAAGGTCAATGCTAAGATCGTGACTGCAAAGTACGTTTCTCATTTTTACAAAGGCAGCTCGGGCTTGTTCTATTCGGCTTTTAATTTCTGCGGTTGGATCCCAGCTCTCATTGATATTACTGCCGAGATACACGAGTTTCTCTACTCTGTCCAGTGTGGCATCTCCGACTTTTATACCGTCATCATGTATATAATTTTGTTTGCTATCATATATTTAGTTTTCTTAACGTTGAGTTTTAATCCATACTGATCACAAGTCTGTTTTATTTTGTTCGTTAGATTTTGAAGGTCTTCTCCGCAATTGGCAAGGACTAAGGTATCGTCGGCATATCTAATATTGTTGACGGTTACTCCATTCACAATAATACCTTCGGTTGTCTCCATTAAGGCTTCCTTAAATATTTCCTCCCAATATAAGTTAAAAAGTAAAGGCGACAATATACAGCCTTGTCTCACTCCTCTTTTTATATTTATTTCATCCGACAGTTCTTGTTCAACCTTTATTCTTGCCACTTGATGCCAGTATAGATTTGTAATTATTCGTAGATCTTTATCGTCCAATCCAGCTGTTTCCAATATTTCTAGCATTTTGTTATGTCGGACTTTGTCAAAAGCTTTTTCAAAATCGATTGCACAAATATACATATTTTAATTTATATCTCTGCATCTCTGTACTAGCATCTGTATACTAAACAAGGCTTCTCTTGTACCCAAGCCACTCCTAAACCCAAATTGAGTATTGCTAATTCTGTCCTCTAACAGCGTGTAAATTCTGCTGTGTATTACTCACAGAAAGATTTTCAAAACGTGACTCATCAGACTTATTGTCCGATAATCACCGCATGTCTTTGGACGATGTTTCTTAGGTATTGTGACAAATGTCGACTTTAACCAATCAGTTGGTAATATCCCAGTGTCATAAATTCTGTTAAAGAGATTACACAGAGCTTTAATTCCATTTTTCTCCCAAAAACTTTAGTATTTCAGCACTTACTTCATCGGGACCAAGTGCTTTTCCATTTTTTGCCGTTTGTATTGAACGTCTTACCTCACTTTCTGTTATAGATGGACATGATATAGCAATCGGTGTATAGTGTTCTACTCTCTCATCTTCAAATAATTCAGAAATGTAGTTTTCCCATTCTTTTGCCTGCTGTAAAAAAACTGCCTACTCAAAAATTCAAAGAGGTTATTATTTAGCAGTATAGAGGAATTTTTCATATTTCAATTAATATTTTAAATATCTGAGCGAGGTTAATAGGATTTCTCGTGATTTTCATAACATTTTTCCTCCGCAGTCGATAATAAACTGAAGCCTTCTAGTTTTATGGTCTCAGCCGCTGACAACAATTACAAATAGACGATAAATGCCGCCATATTTTAATTTAATATATTACATTTCATAGTTTTCAAAATAAATATTAAATATTTGTTATTATTATATTATTATTCACCAGATGTATGACATGACTAGTGAGTAATCTCAACAAATGTTGTATAATTCTGCCAAATAGAGTTTTTTCTTCGAATATTTGGCCTTGGAAATAACAATAAATATTAAATAAAATTGAGTTGTTGAGTTAGAAGGTTGATGAAAAAAGGTATTTTAAACAACGGCGTATTCGGCGTACTACAAAGGAGATCAATCATTTTAAGAGAACAGAAGGTATTATTGTTAATGGTATAACCGTAAACAATATTAGATATGCCGATGATACTTTACTGCTAGCTAATTGCGGAGATAACCTTCAAAATCTAAGGAACAAACTAAAACAAACCTGTGATCAGTATGCATTAAAACTCAACTTTAAGAAAACTAAATATATGATAGTTAGCAGACAAAATTGTATACAGCATGACGGTATAAAAATCGGAGATGTCGTACTGGAGAGTAGAGAAACTTGTGTATCTCTTCAGCAATATCAATATCAGCTGGGATACAACCGTAGAAATTAAAAGCCGCATAGAACAAGCCACTTTTGCAAAAATTAGAAATGTAGTTTGCAGCCACGATCTTAGCATCGACCTTAGTGTTCATAGGGCATATTACTATAATTTTCCAGTGCTACTTTATGTAGTGGAAGTGTGGACCCTAAGGTAGGCGATGCTTAAACGCTTGGAATCCTTTGAGATGTGGTTATACAGACGCCTACTACGAATAAGCTGGGTCGACAGAGTTAGAAATGAGGAGGTCCTTAAACGCCTTAACCAACTCATACAACTGGTCAAGACCAGTTAATAAAGAGACCAAGTATAATAAAGAGACACAAGCTGGATTACTTCCGTCACATTAAGAGACACCCTTAAAAATATGAACTTTTAAATTTGATTAGTCAGGGAAAGATCCAAGGTAAAAGTGGTCCTGGTAGAAGAAAAATATAATGGCTGAAAAATCTAAGACAATGGTATGGAAAATCGACTACATCATTATTTAGCGCTGCTATCAATATAGTCACGATAACGAATATAGTAGCCAACATGATATCCAACGATCGATAAGGGTCATGGAATTGGAAGAAGAAGAAGAACGAGGGTATTAATTCTATTAACATATCCATCCACACCACTCTATTCTTCTTTATGGTGTCGAAGCCTGGACTGTTAATGTTGACTTAATGAGAAAACTGGAAGCTTTTGAGATGTGGCTTTTTAGGAGAATTTTGAAGATACCATGGACCGATCATATTACGAACGAAATGGTGTTGCACAGAATGGAAAGAGACAGAGAACGTCTGACCACCATTAAAAGGCGAAAGACAGCATATTTCGGACATATACTTAGAAATGATAAGTACCAGTTGTTGCAGCTGATTATAAAGGGAAAAATCGAAAGAAAAGGAGGTCCTAGTAGACGACAAATATCCTGGTTGAAAAACATTCGCAACTGGACCGGGTTAAACACACAAACGCTCTTAAGAAAAGCAGAAGATAGAGACGAATTTGCAATGGTTATAGATAACCTTCATTAGTGGAGACGGTACTAGAAGAAGAAGAACATATCAATTCTGCAATATGTGCGTTTTCTAACGAGATATTCATAATACAGGATCCTGCAGCTGATATCTGAAGAACAATTCGACATAATGCAACAGTTCCACAATGGTGCATAGGACATATAATAAAGTTATTATTTTCGTAATTTTAGACTAGTTTGAGACTATAAATGGTGAAAAAAATGTGAAATTAAATAGTTTAATTAAAGAAAAAGTCCACTGGGTGTAGTTACTGAAATTAAGATACATGTCTGTAATAAGATCTAGGAGGGAATAGGAATTTCTGCAATATAAGAAAATATGTAAAAAAACTTAAAAAATAGATAAAAAAATGTATTGTACTGTGGTATTGTGGTAAGTATATAGAAGACTGAGACCGCCATAGGTTTTGATAAAGACTCCAAAGATGGAGCAAGTTCGATACGTTCGAATCTATAACTATAAATTTAAATTACCTCACAATGCTGTACAACATACACCTTGATATTTCTGACTTGCTTTCTCGAATTATTGCTGATCATCACGTTCGCCCCGATCTTCTCTCCGTGATAATAGATGTCCTTATCGAGAGTGACTTCCAGGTTGATCTTTCCACTGGAGAATGTAAAACCTTTGGACACCAAAGAGCTTGGAAGACGACTGGCACCCTTGATAGCTGGAGCGTACTGTAGTTTCTTAATTGCTAGCTGGACGATGCTACGTTTGTGGCCTTTGTCCTCTTCATTGGAGCCCACATAACATTTAACATAATATTCAACTCCCAGAGGTTTACCCTGGTCGTCCTCACCTACAAACAACAGAAATATGTAAGCGTATATATTCAAACTACGTTTAGTCAAGATCTCACCTGGTTGAAGAGTAACGGAACATGGTGACATATCAGGAAAATGGAAGGTAAAGGGATGGGCACTTGCCCCCAATTTGCTGATCAGTTTTTCCTGCACTGGAGTCAACGGTTGTTTCTCCTTCAAGGGCACCAGTTGTTCACTGGCTACGACCATTTCCTTACTGAATTTGACTCCCATGACTTCATCCTCTTCTCTACCATAGCGGTAGACGGTGAGGACCTACGTTTTAAATAATGTAAAAGAAATAGTAAGGTACAATAGTCCATATTGTTAAAATATGAGAAAAAGTTAAAACAAAAATTAAATAAAACTCAGAACTTTGATGTATGCATAATTTCAATTCATATGCATGGCAAAATCTGTGGCTACAGCAAAAAGAATTTTATCAAAAATAAACAACTAAAATCATTCGTAAATAAAAACAAAGAAAGGTTATATAAAAATGGACGAAAAATTTTCAAAATCCTACTATAATTCGGTATTCTGTTAAGCTGCTAGAGACGGTAATAGAGCACAGTTGCCTCGAAAAAAAATGAATAAAAAACAAATCTACAGCTTGTTTAAAATGTAATTAAATTTTATTATATAACGGATCGTCACTCGTCACGAAATCATTATATAGACCTACAACACACAACAATTCGTGTTTATGCATTATGTGTAGGATAATAATTATATGCTAAACAAAATCACAAATGAAGTCCTACATATTAAACCTATGGAGGAGTGTAGAAAATTGAAACGGCAGTATACATGTTACAAGAATTCATTACAATGCACACAAAAAATCGCACTAGTATACTGAGAGAAAAAATTATCAATCCTATAACTGAAGCAAAACAGACAACAAAAAAGCAGAGAAAACAATAGATAATAAACAAAAATTGAAATGTGGTGTTGAACTAGGAACCTCGTTCCCAATATTTTCTGCCACTGAAATTTTGTACAGTATCTATTTCATTCAAAAATTCTGAGATTGTAGACATGTTACATTTGAATAAAAATTAAATAAATGACGACATGAGAAGATCTCGTAGATATTTGGTAATTGTCTACAATAATATATACTATGGTTCTAAAAAAGCCAATAAAAATAATATTAAGAACACTATTTACCTGCCCGTAGATCTTTCTGCCCTGCAAGTATCCATCTTCGACAACGACCACTCCATCTATGGGATCTGTGTGGTCTAGATGATCGATGAAGTCTCTCTTGCTAAGATATACCGTGACTTTACCATTAGGTGTTGTTTTCTTGAAAACTTTAACGGCCACCACCATTTGTTGTTGTTTAGAAAGGTTGAAGGCGAGTTAGTCGAACTTGCGATATGAGTTGCGGTTGGTACTTCCACCAGAAGTGAAGAGAGCGTGGAGTTTGAGAGTTTTTAAATGATTTCTAAGGGTTTCCTAACAGGATTAGAACGACTAATTGGATATACCGACGAAGGATTTCCTTGACTAATTGGACGTGGGGTGAATTTGTATGCGTTATGTAAACGTGTTGGTTCATTTTATTATTAGAACAAATTTCAACCGAAAACTGCGATGTTCCAGAAAAAATATACATATTTCCTATAAAATGATTTAAGTGGATTAATGACAACGTGTCAGAAAGTAATATTGTTAAATAATTGTTAATATTTTTTTTGCTTCGATAATTGTCATTCAGCAGTTTCAATCGTTTTATTATTGTAATAATAATAATAATATAATTATTTCTTACTTAGCAAATATACATACTATCATAATAAATACTATATTATACCTATATTATAATTCAGTTGTTAAAATACGTCATCTGAAATACATAGTGTATAATATATTTTGAAATAACTTTCTTTATTTTTTAGTGCCATCTATTTACTGGGTTATTTATTTTATCCGATACAACTCAGGATATCATCATCATCAACAGCTATTCCATCCATCGTCGGATGTAAGCGTATTTTAGGTGTGTCCATTCATTTCTGTTTGTTATTTTTTGCATTCAGTCGTGACCAGCCATTCGCTTGATGTCATCAGTCCATCTGGTTTAAGGTCTGCCTGTACTTCTCTTGTTTGCTCTTGGTCGCCATTCAATAATTGTCTTCGTCCAACGTTTGTCTACCATTCTTCCTATGTGTCCGGCTCAGTTCCATTTTAACATGGACTACATTTTGGACTACATGTGTAACTTTTGTTCACTTTCTTATTTCTTCATTGGACTTGCGATCGGTGAGCTTAATGTTGAGTGTTCTCTGTTCTATAACTGTCTAAGTCACTTGAAGTTTGTGTACTATGCTGTTGTTAAAAGCCCATATTTCAGTTCCATATGTCCGTACCGGCAGCACATACTGATCGAAAGTTTCTACCTTTAAAGTATTTGTTAAGTTTAATTTAAATACTGTTTGTAATATGACGAATGCTGCTTATGCTAAGGAACATCTTCTATCTAAGTCAGCCTTTAAGTTAAGCTTTATTAATTCGATTTTTTGTCCTAAGTAAATATATGACTCAACCTTTTCTATATCATTATTGCCCAGCGTTATATCCTCAGTTATACCAGAGATTCGTTTGTGGTTTTGTTTTTGCTAGATTTACTTTTAGCCCCATTTCTTTTGATTTTGTATTTAGGTTTAACAGCATTTCCTGCACTTTTCTGTCTTTTGCTATTAACGCAACATCATCGACAATCTCAGGTGGTTCAGGTTTTCTAACCCCCCTCTGTAGTTTTATTTTTTCTGTTCTTAATTCTGTTTTTACTTGCGATGTTGCATTGTCATATAATATACTTAATGATTTTTGTATATTGGTCATCAATTCTATTGTTACTTAAGGCGTTAAGGATGGCTCAAATTTCTATGAAGTCAAATGCCTTCTCGTTATCTACCATAGCTATGCAAAGTGTTATTTTGTATTCGTTTGATTTTTCAATTAGTGTTCTTATTAGTTGTATATGATCTATGGTACTATAACCTCTACTAAATCCTGCCTGCTCTCGAGGCTGATAACTATCCAGTTTGTTTGTTAGTCATGATGTAATTATCTTCACAAACAGGTTATATAAGACTGGTAACAGGCTAATATGTCTAGTTCTATCAAGTGTTAAATGAACAATCAAGCAAAAATGTATCAAACATAGAAGTGCATATAGCTGAAATTAAAGAATAATACCTGACGTACGAAGAAGTAACCCAGACAATTAAAAAAATTAAAAATAATAAGGCACCAGCAGCGATGGTATACCCGCAGAGTACGTTGTACAGATCTACAGAGCGTTTCAAGATGTTTTAATACCCTATAATTCAGGAAGTAATATATATATTTTTATTTGAAAATTGGGAAATGTCAATTGAACTTATACTTTCAATTGATGTATACTTGAGATATGTCACGTCACATTTAGTTTTGGTCAGATGAAAGGGTTTTTTTATCCCAAATTCAACGGTGTACCACATTTTCAATTAAATGATTAAATATGAAATAATTTTATAGGAGGTATTCAAATTTTAGTTTTTAAATCGTCTACATCTGCAGCTTCATTTTATAACGATTAAACGCCCATTTAATAACCCACACCAAATATTCCCCATCTAGTTTGAAAGCGAGTTAACCAGTGCAAATTTTCCTCCTGAATTTTCTGAAAAATTAACTATCTTTGTTGCTGGAGAACATTTCTTTACGCGAAAGAGAATTTATGGTATGACAATAAGTTGGCGTACCCCCACATAACAGCAGTTGCACAGTATTTTAATCAATTATCTTCTTCTTCTTGTAGTGCCTATCCATTTCGTGTATATGCGACCATCATCACAATCTGTATTTTGCACACTGCTGCTCTGAAAAGATTTGTGGTTGTTGTGTTGAACCACATACGTAGATTTTTCAGCCAGGAAATCCTTCGACTTCCTTATCCTTATTTTCCTTCTACTTTTCCTTGTAGAATTAATTGCAAGCAACCCATATCTTTCGCTGTTCCTCATCAATTAGCTTAATGCCACATTTTAAACAGATGGATTGGAACTAATGGACCCTTTCAACTCCAACATCGCGTGTGCCAACACCCTTAGATTTTTTTCTCTCTCTTCTTCCTTTTTTTATGTAGACACTTATGTTTATACAGGTCTACACGAAAAAATATGAATGAATTCTCTAAAAGTCTGTTAAGCGGCCGCTAGATGATCAATATGTACGTCAATGTAGAGTAATTATTGAACTTGAACTTAGTAGTTGCTAATCTCAAAACACTAATTTTTACCTGTCTTCTTTAGGCTTGAAAATGATCATTTTTGCTCTTTAATTATTTAATATCTGATCAAATTTTAAATAAACTTGAAAACGATAAACTTAACAAGATAAGTTACTTAGTATCTTGTTTGTTCAGAATGAGAAAAATCTAAAATTAAATTATCTTGTCAAAGAAATTGACCAGACAATTTATTGGCCACGGAATTTTTGAGTGGCCGACATCTTGATTATTATTCTGGGGCATCTCACGACTGTGTTTCTAAAAAAAATCATAAGTTGCTAGAAGAAAATTGGGTAGACCAAAGCTCAGGTGAATAGACGGAGGATGTCTGAGGCAGAGAAGATCGGCGCTCATTAATAAAATTCAAGCACAGAACAGAACAATTTGCAGCAGGGTATTTGAGAAGATTGAGATCTTTGATAATAGTGAGATAAGTGTTACTGATGTTGACATTGCAACGTAAACAAGGCGTGAAAATACATTCCAGTTTATGGGTCACCCATTTGCACAGTTTAGTGTATTTGATCTAATCCGTATGGGACCTATAACGTACTACGGCGGTCCGATAAGTACTAAAAATACATTTTCTCGAAGTCTACAAAGGCGAGTGGCTTTTTAAAGTTTGGAAACAAATAGAAGTCGCTCGGGGCTAAATTTAGATAATAACGTGGATGTGGCAACAGTTCGTAGACCAATTTGACCAATTTCGCCATAGCGATGGCGGTGTATGAGCCAGTGCGTTGTCATTTTGGAAAAGCCAGAAAATGTCTTCGCTAAATGTGGTCATTTTTCGGTCGAATTGACCCAATAATTCGGCGTAGTAGAGCCCTGTGATCGTATTGTCCTTCTCTAGGTAGTCGATATAGATCACCCTTTTTAAGTCCCAGACAATAGTGGCCATCACCTATCCGGTCGATAGGACAGTCTTCGCCTTTTTCGAAGTAAATTCACTGTTTTCCGACTGTTCGTTGCTCTCTGGTGTGTACCAGTAAATCCATGTTTCATCGACGGTTACGAAACGACTCAGAAACTTTTGTAAATTACGCTTAACTACCGTCAAATACTGCTCTGAAGTGGTTTCACGGTTGAATTTGTTGCCCGGAATAACCAAACGCGCACCCATCGCACCGACAGATTTCTCATGCCCCAAATTTCATGCAGCTATCTGAGCCTATTTAGCCTGCAGCTATTACCTTGAGCTCTATCTCGCGTACCTTCAACCGGTGGTCTGAAAATACGAAATCATGGATTTTTGTCACGTTATCCCCTGTGGTAGCCATTTTCGGGGCACCGAGGCGAAGCTCATCAAAAACCGACGTGTGTGTGTGTGTGTGTGTGTGTGTGTGTGTGTGTGTGTGTGTGTGTGTGTGTGTGTGTGTGTGTGTGTGTGTGTGTCTGTCGAAACTTATTAAACCAATTTTTGACCAAAACAAAACTACTACTCCGATTGGGCTAAAATTTTGACATTAGCCATCTACGATAATGTATTACACAATAGTAGATTTCTCTTGAGGTAGTGGTGACCTCGGGCAGTGTGGCAAAGTATTTATCGGACCGCCGCGCCGTCCTGTAACTAACAGAAATCTCGAGCATTTTCATCATTCTTCGAATAATGTCTTATAATGATTCTCAATATATTAAAATCTTTGCGTATCTGAATCAAATATTTACGACCATCTGTTTTTATTCTGAAACTGATATACAGCATTTGATAAATATCACATAAAAAATATGAAACCTATAAATTTCAAGGGAAAATTGAGAATACCGAACTTCATCGTATTAGTACAATAAAATTTACCTGTATATCACGGGTTCTAGCCAATCATTTTATCATCATCATCAACCTGTATGTGTCCATTGCTGGATGTAGGTCTCCCTCAGCTCTTTCCATCTGTCTCTGTCTTGTGTGGCTTGCATCCAGTAATTGCTAACACACTTCATGTCGTCAGTTCATCTAGTTGGTGGGCGTTCTCCGCTCCGTAGTGCTTCTTGTCTTGGTCTCCACTCGACAATAGGTTTTGTGCATCGGTTGTCTGATAATCTACCCAATTCCATTACAGCGACGAGATTTTTTTGTTTTTTGATGGCAACGCGGTTTGGGATTCGATCTCTCAGATATACACCCAACATCTGGCGCTCCATAGCATTCATTACCTCTTTTGTGAGTGTTAATGTTTTCCCTCCATAAGTGAGTACAGGCAACACACATTGGTCAAAGATTTTCCTTTTAAAGCATATGGGTAATTTACCAAACGCTGTCCAGGCTAATCCTATGCGACGTGGGAACTCACATGACTGGTTAGCTCTACCCGACCGAATTTTATGTTCTCAGTACTTATACGATGCAGTATGTACAATATCCCTTTCATCAACAGCAATGTTTCGATTTAGAACCAGGTTAGTCATTATTTGCGTCTTGTTCATATTATTCTCACGCTCGTTTAATTCTGCTTTCTTACAAGTCTAAAAGCGTTGTGAATAGCTTTGGAGACAGTATCTCTTTGCCATATTCCTCGCTGTATACAAAATTTATTTATTTATTACGCTAGTTTCTTACAGATAGTCTTACGCTAGCTGTGGCATTTTGGTAGATATACTTGATTATGTTAGTGTAGCGATAGTCTATTCGACATTCTGTCAATGCTTTTAACATGTTCTGATAGCTTATGGTATCGAATGCCTCCTCGTAGTCCACAAATATCAGTGCCAATGGTTTGTTGTATTCTGCAGACTTCTCTATCAGTTTCTTTATCACTAGTAAGTGATCGTTAGTCTTCTTGCTAGTGTAATAAAATAATGACTGCATGGTTCTGTTTTTCCTTGATAGATGCATTCAGTGAAAAGCTTGGCCAAAACCTGGATAATTTTATATACAACTGACTTAATTGCTTTGATCACTACTCCGTCATCACCAGGGGATTTGTTATTTTTCATTTCTAAAAATGCCGTTTTGATTTCGTATGGAGTTATTTCTGGCATTAATTCTGATCCCTGGTTTGTGATTTTGGGCAGGGGCTGATCTTGTCTTTTGTCGCTGCTCTCATACATTTAGCTTATAAAAGGCTAAAAGGATTCGACAACCTCAAGAATTTTTGTTCTGTCCGTAGTAATGTTTCCATTTTTGTTTTTTATTTTGTTCATATTTTTGTTGACTATGGTGTTCGTATTTTGCCTTAAAACTTTTTAAACTTTTGTTTTCTTCAATTATTTCTGTTGTATTGTTTTCACTTATGTCTTTTCGGATTGATCGGTGGATATCTCTATTTAATTTTTTTATTGGTGTGTAGTTGGAGCCGTATTTTTATGTCAGCTGTCTTCTTTTAGCTATTAGCTCTCTGGTATTTTGGCTTAGTGTTTCTTTATGGGTCAGAACGGTCGGGCAGCACTCCCTTTCCGGTTCTTTTAGAACATTCGTTATGCCATCAGTTGCTTGATCTACATCTTCCATTTCATCTTGCAAGTCTTGTATATGTCTGGTTAGTGTATCTTCATACAGGTCGTTGTTTTCTTGGGAAATCCATTTATTTTTTCTTGTTTTTATAATCATCTTTGTTCTTTCCAATTTGACATTTAATAGAATCTTAGCCCAGATTAATCTGTGGTCGCGTCCTGTTGAAAATTTGTTGAGTACTTCGTTGCCTTTAATTAGTTCTTTCTTGTTTGTTCTGATAAAATCTATTTCATTTTTTATACCACAGAACAAATAACAATTGTTTTCTATTCGGTGTCTCTACCTATACGAAAGTGTCTTTCAATTCAACAATGCATGACCAATAAATCCTTTTAACGCCGGGAGCTCGTCTATTATTCGATACCCACTAAAAAACCTTCGCCGGGAACTCCTCTATTATTCGATACCCACTAAAGAAACTTCTAAAAATTAAATATGTGACGAGAATGAGACCAAAATTAATTGAATGTGTCTCGAAGACATATTCACTTAACGAAAAAGCCTCAAGAAACACATCATTGTTATAATAGGCGACTTTAATGCATAAATCGGCAAAGAAAAAGTAGCTGATATTACTGAAGCATACGGAAAAGGCATACGCAATGACAGGGGTAATCAAAAAGAAGTGTATCAAACACCTGGTTTAAACTACCTCCCAAGCGAATATAATATATACATATATGAAAATCACCTTAAACACGTGGACAATAATCAAAATACTGTAAGGAAACAAATTAATTCTGCTTTGATTCATCATAGATTTAAATCAAGTATCCACAGTTTCCAAAGAGAGAATAAGACAATCCAAACTTTCAAAAATGACTCGATCGTCACAAAAAACTGTATCCCTGTTTCATCGACTACAGGGCTTTTGATAGAGTCCAGCATGAAAAAGTTTTGTATGAATTAAAGAAAAAGAGGCTAGACAGAAAAGATCTCCATATAAACCTATATTGGAACCAATAAGCAACCTAAAAATATTACAAAAATATTACTAAAATCATCCGTTTACAAAGAGGTGTCCGACAAGGCTATGTCATGTCTTCATTGCTCTTAATCTTGTATTCCAAATGGCGACGTCGAAATTGGTGTAAAAATAAACGGTAAATATCAATATCAGGAATGCAGATAACACCATTCTGACGGTGATTTAGAAAAATGGAAGATATAAACTATCTGTCTATAACTAGACAGAGTTAATAATACAAGTGAAGCAATGAGACTGACAATAAATCTTCAAAAAACGAAAGTAATGAAGATTAGCAAAACCGATGAAAATTGTCACATTATACTAAATAACACTTAATTAGAACAAGTTCACAAATTCAAATACTTAGGAGTAGTACTGAATGATACGTGAGATCGAGATATAGAAATAAAAACACGGACAGAACAGGCTAGGAACATGTGCAATAAATTGAAGCAACGTAGCTATAACCGAAAACTAAGCTTAGGCACCCGAAGTAGAGTAATTAAATGCTAAGTTTGGTCAGTCCTTCTGTATAAAGTTAAAGCCTGGACATTAAAATTAAATACCATGAGACTATTTATAATATCATGGACACAACACATTATGAATCGAACAGTATTAAACACATAAATAGAGAGTTAGAACTTATAACTGCGATTAAGAAAATAAAGACCTTGTATCTAAGCCACATAATGAGGAATGACACATATAACCTGCTACAAATAATAATTGAAGGGAAGATAAAGGGCCGAAGAGGAGTAGTCAGAAGAGCCATGTCATAGTTTCGCAATATCAGAACATGGACCGACATGAAAGTTCAACAATTATTAAGAATGGCGCATAATAGAGAACATTTTGATGCAGTGATCTCAAACTCCAGTAATGGAGTGCACCAGAAGAAGAAGATTTCTCAGTTATTTGTTTGATTACTAATACATATATTAATATTTATGTATATATTATATATTTCTTATTATTATGTATTTTTGTCAGCTTATTTGTTACTCATTTTATTAAGGCTTTTAGTCCGCTAATTACTTTAGGCATTTGATAAGTTTTTTTAATAAAAAAAGGGTTTAATAGTAGTTGTTAACAAATGTATTCCTCTATAATTATTTGGGGCAATTGGTCTTCCTTTTTTAAAGGAAATAATCCTAATACTCCATTCCTCGAGTATTCTTGAAAATGTAAGATCTTATTAAACATTAAACAATATTGTTAACTGTTCATTTTTGTTTGTTTGTGTATCTGTTAAGGTGTGCTGTACATTCATCTTTGGTAATAAGTTTTGCTTCTATCAAGAGTCACCTGACAATTCTTTCTCCTCTTATGAATGTCCACATTAATGTCAGTAATCCGTAAAAATCATGTTCCATTTCTTTTGAGAATTTTTTAAATTGTTCTGCTTTCTTGTTTCTTGCCAGTGCATGTCTCATTGCTGACTCTCGGATGTTTTCGGACATTTATCTTAACATTGTACATTTTCTTTGTTTTCCTTCATTTGTTATTTCAATATGATGTCCCAGTTATCGAAGTTTTAACGTCATCAGGTATATGTGATGTGGATTAAATATTCCCTTAACGAATTGTAACACAGACTTTTTAATTCAACCCGTATTAAGAGTTGTGCCACTATTGCACTTAAACATTTTGTCTTTCAAGACTAATTAAGGCAAAGACAAAACCGGCATTTTGTTTGTTATTCCTATTAACACTTCCTATTAACTGAAATAAAAATTCAATAAAGAGTACTATGATTTACTTAAATGAGAAATGTGTATATTAGCAACTATAAGAAGAACGAAATAAAAAAGTATATATTAATAATAATAGGAAAAGTTACGATTAATTCATATGGCGTTCGTCGATTTCCATAAAGCATTCGATTTCATCGAATTATGGGCAGTGCTTGATTCTCTAGAAAATGCACGAATAGATTCAAGATACACTAGCATAATTAAAAACATATATGAAAATGCCACCAAGCAGATAAAGCTGGACGAAAGCACAAAAACTAATACCATAAGACTATAAAGGGAAGTAAGACAATTAGACACCATCTCTCCCAAACTATTTACCCTTGCTCTAGAAGACATTTTTAAGAAACTAGAATGGAACAACAAGGGTATCAACGTCGACGGATCATACTTAAACCACTTGAGATTCGCAGATGACATAGTTTTAATAGCCGATAATATCCAAGAACTAAATGGTATGTTACAATAATTAAATGCAGTTTTAGGAGCGGTAGGCTTAAAAATAAACGACAGTAAAACGAAAATACTGAGCCGAGACCAGACAAATATAAAAATACAAAATCATAACATAGAAAATGTTGAACATTATGTATATCTAGGTCATGTCATCAAACTAGGAAAATCAAATCAAGATGCTGAAATTAAAAGAAGAACACAACTGGCATGGGGCGCTTTCGGCAAACTAGCATAGATCTTGAAAACACCTCCATTCCTGTAAACTTAAAGAAAAAGGTGTTCAACACATGCATACTACCAGTTTGTACAGTTGCGGTCACGGAATAGTTTACACCTTACTTTTTATATTGTAATACTGTAAAATTGCAGTGTCGTACGGATTTGATAAATGTCAAAGTCAAAAAATTTCAAAACGTCAATGCTTTCGCGAGTGTTCAACAATAAAATAAAAGTATATTAAACTCTTCCAAAATGGTTAGAGTACATTTGAATTATGCGCAAAAAGCAAGAGCAATTGCCAAACTCGAAGAAGGTTGGTCACTAAGGCAAGTTGCTGCTGATTTGAACGTGAGTCATATGTGCATATGGAAGATTAAACAAAGATGGGATAATTTTCACTCTATAGCACGGTTGGGCGGTTCAGGAGGGCAGAAGATTTCCACAGATCAACAGGATGAGATGTTAGTAGATTATTTGAGAGAATCTCCTTTTGCCACAGCTCAAAAGGCAAGAGAAGAGGCAGCGTTTCCAGGCAGTATTCGCACTGCACGTCGAAGAATTAAAGCAAGTGGACTGCTAAATTGTGTAGCTGCACGGAAACCTTTTTTGACTGAGGATCACAAGAGGAGACGAGTTGAATTTTGTAATGAATTTATAAACCGCGATGAGAATTTTTGGTCTAGGGTTGTATTTTCCGATGAAAAAGTATTTCAGTCGTATAATAATGGTCGAATAAGAGTTTATAGGCCGAGAAATCATAGGTATGATGAACAGTATACGCATCATTTAAGAAATAGTGGAGGATTCTCTGTCAACGTATGGGGATGGATAAGTGCCGAAGGCCCGGGCGTTTGTTATCATGTAGAGGAGAAGTTAACAGGATTATATTACAAACATATTATTGAGCACACAATGTTGCCATCGGTGATCCAGAGATTCCCCAACAACGACTTTATCTTCCAACATGACAATTGCCCGGTGCATACGAGTAGAATTGTTCGAGAATGGCTAGAAGAAACTGATGTTAATGTTCTTCCGTGGCCTTCCCGTAGTGCAGACTTTAACCCCGTCGAAAATGTGTGGGCAGAGTTAACAAAGAAACTAAATGAAAGAAACCTTAGACCACGGAATAGAATTGAATTATGGGAAGCAATTGAGCAGGCATGGGAAGAGCTTGTTAACTATAACATGAGGGGATTGGTGCTATCTATGAACAGAAGACTGCAAAATTGTATTGAGAATAATGGGGCTTCCACCAAATATTAATTATTATTTATCATTGTTTATCGTTATTTAATATAAAATAGATTTAAAATAAAATGCATATTAAAAAAAAAGACTTCTTTATTTTCGTTATTAAGATCATAATCCATTTTATTCAAAAAACTGTTTTCTATATTTTTCATTTTGTAAAATATTTTGATATTTTAATTTTAATCTACCTATTCTAGCTAGTACACCACTGGCAACGTCACTTTGACGTAAAAGGTGCGTTTAAACGAAGTAAAAATTTAAAAAATGGGCTCCTAGATACGTGAACCTGTAAACTATTCCGTGACCGCAACTGTACCTACGGCTTGGAGACAGTAGCCCTTACCAAAAAATCTGCTAAAAAATTAGAAATAACGCAAAGAGCAATGGAACGAATCATGCTTGGAATATCACTGAGAGACAAGATTAGAAACTCCGAGATATGACGTAGAACGAAGATTGGGGATATTGTGGAAGAAATTACAACAATTAAATGGTGCTGGGCAGGTCACGTGCCAGTCACGTGCAATACATTGACACCAGGTGGACACGGAGAATTCTAGAATGGAGACCAACGACGACAACAAGAAGCATGGGAAGACCTCAAAAAAGATGGGCAGATAACATAAGAGCAGTGGCAGGCAAACAGTGGATTAGATTGGCGCAAAATAGAGAAAGATGGAAGCAATTGGGAGAGACCTACATTCAGGAGTGGATGGAAAATGGTTCACAAAGAAGAAGAAGAGAGACAGTTTGAAAATATTTAAAATTGTCTTATAGTGGCACAACTCAAAAGTGTAGGTATTACATAGAAACTTGATATCGACAGGGTTCGACTTCCACTGCACAACTAAAAAGAGCCAGTACTGCAAGAACAATTGATCTCAACCGACAACATCTCATAGCGACACTAATGACGTCTAGCGAGCATTTTTGCTATTATTATTGTACCAGTTTTGTAGGTCATAAATAAGGCTTTTTTAAGCCTTCTGGTGATGTTAACTTAATTTTGTCAATTTTTGAGTTAAGCCACTATTGTATACAGCCGACGACATATAATACCTGAAGTGGAAATGATGAACGTCCTGCATTTTTCGGATTGAAAATTCCAAGAAAATAAGATAAGCTTTTGCTACTTTTCGCCTGTATTCAAGTAGAGACAATTGCATTCCGTGAATAAGGTTGTGCTTTTTATTCTATGATATGACTATTGTCTGCGTTGATATTTTATCGCTGATTAATATAATTTTTCTTAATATGTATTTTCAGATATTTTCTTACATTATTGTTGTATTGACAAATGATTGATAAATGTTTTTGTTAAGTCAAACATCAATGTATTTCCTTTTTGTTTTGAAGAAGTTAACAACTACTTCACTAAACGTTCCTTTTAAGATTATGTCATTTTATAAAGTTTACAAACTATAAAAATTACTTGACCCAGAAAATTACCAAATTCTGATGGTTTTCTATCAAAATAGATATAAATACATAAAAAATATAGATAATTTTTTCTCGCATACTAAAACCTACCTACTTTCCGATATAGACAGATCAAATAATGTTTATACATAGGACTCTTATTTGTATTGTCATTTATACTATATTACAAAGCTTTAAAAATCATATTTATTTAAGTTTATTTTTCATAAATTTACATAGCATTAACTGACAGTTAAAGATTGTAATGAAGTGCAATAAATTACTTTGTATTCATATTCTTATATATTAATTTTATATTCTTTGTAATAAATATTAATTAATACTTAATATTGTCAAAACTACATATTTTATTTTTAACTTTAGTATAATATTTGAACAATTTTTTAAGCGATTATTTAATTGCTTTATGTTACCACGGAATTACGTCACCATTCTTTATTAATAATACTAGTAAAGTTTGACATATTTGACATAGTTATTACAATTTATAGCATCCAGATCGTTCACGCAGAACTTATGAACAAGATGAAAATCTACGTGAGTCTAGTATGTCACTTCTTCGGCCGACAATCTCATTGAAGTACCTTCTTTGCTGACCTTATATTTAATTGAAGGTGGTTGTACTTCCTAGTTTTCATTGTCAGATGAATGCAAATTTGAAATGACATTTGAATTGTATAGATGCAAAATTATCATTCTCCACATTTCTCAACTTTTCGAAAAACTGTTTACTATTGCAGGCCATGGTATAATTCTTCAATTTTTTTTGTGTAATAACTTTGTTGTAATAGAAACTAATTGCCCAAACTTTATGGGTGTATTTAATGAAGATTGTTTTGTAAATTTAATTTAAAATCCAGACAATGTGAGTTTTGCACCAACATGTGGTTAAACTGTGAAGTTGTAAAGGTAGATTTTTCTACTATAGTAAGTGGCTTGATCTGGTAATTTGGGCAAGGGTAGGTTTTTTTGCCAATCAAAACTGAAAATCAAAATTTTTGGATCAGTGCATTTTAGTGACCAAAACAAAGTCTTAGGACGTAACTTATGAACATTTTTCAAATCATGAGCTCTTGTTTTTCGTTACCTTGCTGTGCTTGTTTTAATCGTTCATCTAACTGTAGACAAGTAGAGCAAACGTCTACCCTAGGGGATCCGACCATTATTGTACTTTGTGTTGAAAATTGACCTATAGTACTAGTGTGTTACTTTCAAATCACTCTGATCTTCTGTGAGTGAACTGATATAAAATTTCCCATTTTTTTAATATTCAACTCAGCAGAAAGATATGTTCTGCCCGTGTGTTTGGCACAAGTAATGAGGCTTTGAATATTTGAATCTATTTATAAAATTCATTACATGCGTTTTCTTACGAAAACTTTTGGAAAAACCCCTGTCAACTCCACTGTTTTCTTTACTAAGCTGACCGGTTTCCCTAAAACGCTTCAAAATACCATTTACCCGAAATCGTGAAACATGAACTACACCTATGAACGTGTTAAGGCATACAGACATCATAAATTTATTTTTCAAGCTTATAAATTATTTAGTCCTCATAGGTTGTCTTTTGTACCGTCCAGAAGTTAGTCTTCTTTTAACTTCTACTGATGAGGAAAACTTATAACAGAAAACAGAATAAAATTATCTTGGTGAATCTTATCATTTTGGGAGTAGAAATTTTGATAAAAACGTCTAATGTCTTGAAAAGGAACGGTAGTGCATTGAAATTGTCTTCCATCATGATTACAAGAAGGAAAATCTGGTACACCCTTCGCAGAGTACCTACACAAGAAAAGTATTATTAGCTTTTTATTCTTCGACAGCTAATGAGCTAACGATATTTTTCTTGGTTCTAGATGTAGTGAAAATGACTTAAAAACAACTTTGGTAAGACTAACCTACTAATATTTTAGACTACTAACAACTAACCTTGCTAATTTAGATTTGTTTCGTTTCCACTTCTCGGTACTTATATCCTTTTTTCTTGTTGGACCAGTCGAGGGCTTTACTAGTTCATCCATTATGCACCAATAATTTAGTTTATTAACTAATAATAGAAGTCCTATTATTTAAATCACAATCATAAAAGTTAAAAATCAACTTTAACAAGCACATGTAAATGCAACAAGTAAGGTGAGAATGTTAATTTTACTGCAAATTATATGTTAGATAATGTGACTTATGTAACAGTATGTCTTTCGATAATAAAATGTGAGCTTTGGTTCAAAATATTATCACAATTTGATTCGCATTTAAAAGACGAATTCTAATCCTGTCAACTTAGACATCAAAATACTTGGCCAATAACAAAAATTGCCGGAAAGCCAAATTTTTGGTGGAGAGATAAGAGTTCACCACAACAAATAAAGTTTTGAAAGTCCCCATCGATCCCATGTGTGCAACAAAAGTTATTCGGGGTCAAGGGTCAAAATTTGAGATTTTTTTGGATTTCCTCGAAAACCGTAAGTTTTATTAAAAAAAACCTCAAACCAAAGCTGTAGATCTTAATATTTTCTACAAAAATAGTCCTTACAATTTTTTTTTAAGAAATACCATTCCTGAGATATCGCGATTTTAAAGTGTTAGAGTTTAAAGTAAACATCGGGCTAGTGTCACGAAACGTCCGTTACAATACACGAGGTTTGGAGAAAATCATACATTCGGAAAACTTCAATCGCTGCAGTAAAAAGACAACGTGAGGAGGAACAGGCTAGTACTTCAAAAGTAAGTCCAACTCATACTAGAATGCGAGTAAGTAAATCACATTTTTGTTTTAAAAAATACTGTTTATTTTGTAGCAATGAAGCCAATGAAGAAACTGAGAAAAAGAAAGCAGAGCTTCGAAAAATAATTCGTAACGTAACTACAGTAAAATTCAAAGAATCCATCTTAAAATTAGCTAAAGATAGTTCTGATGATGTTTCGAAGGCTGTTCTTGAAAGTATTAATTTTGAGTATGATGTAGTCGCTGCTGATGCAAAATACCATGATAGTTGTTACAAATCTTTCTTAAAACCTTATACTGGTCGTAAGATTGGCCCCGTCCACAAGATGAAACTGTAAACTCTGCGATGGAGAAAATGTTTCAATTCATAGAAACGAGTGATGATTGCCAGTTTTCGTTGGATAAATTAAGGAATGTTTGTCAAGATGTAGTTCTAGATGACAGAACTATAAAAATACGATTAAAATTGAAGTATGGTAGTAGAATTATTATTACAGAAAGCCTGGAAAAATAATATTTATTTGTTTTATTGACAATTACCAAGATATTTTTTATTTAAGTTAAGTCAGGTGTGATAAAAAAAGATTTGGATGAAAAAGACAAGATGCCGATACCTAACCGATACGTAACATTTGTACGTATCATGTCTTCCTCCAACATCAGTATCTGCTTTTCATCATTTGTATCGAGTATATTATCAAGTTCAAACATGGCTAGGCAATGAACTGAATGCAGAAGACTGGAGTTGGAAATTAATAGATAATATTAATTACTATTTATAACTGGGAATAAGCCACAATTAAAGATAAAAATACGTTTATTGACGTTTCAATTTCCAATTCGGAAATCGTTCTCAAAATACAAACAGTAAATTAAACAAATTTTGTTTTTTGTTACATAGTGAAAAAATTTTTCTAATAATTTAATTTTATCTGACTCATTTATATTGACAATTCAGACATACATTATGCATTTTAAAGTAGATGACTTTAAAATGATATTGCCAATATTGTTGAGTTGCGCTCCTGGGACGACTTTACTTATAAGATAGTTCATTCGATTACATGAAATCAACTTTAACTTGAGAATATCCGTCAGAAAAAATCATAATTTCAGTTAGTTATAAATAGTAATTAATTTACAATGCCACAAGAAAATAGCTTCAGAACAATATTAATAGATAATACTCTGGAACCGATTAAAACCTTACTCCCACCTGCCCCAGAAAAACTCCTTAACACTATTTTTTGAAATTGCAAAGTGCCAAATGTGGATGTAAAAAAGTCGGGTTGCTGTGTTCTCTAGCGTGTACCAATTGCCAAGGTCAGTGTTGCTCAAATGTCCAGTTTAGTACAACAGAGGAAGACTTCTGTGACTTTAATGAAGAGATAAATGACTCAGTCACATTTGAACAATTTTTGAACATCCAGCAAGAGGAAGAGGAAGAAGATGAAATCGAAGAAGACTTGACTGTTGAAGTAGACTTTCAAGAATATGAATCTGATTACAATATCTAAAGAAATCAAAACAATAGTTAACGTAATAATCAATAGCAATATCAATAATCAATATCAATAATAAGGTAATATCTAGAACTTGACCGGTATTGTTTCCTTAAATGATCCTATATTGTCAAAACAGTTGATGGAGTAGGCCTACAGGGTAAACCACAGTAAAAAAAATGCGTCAAGTACACTATCTCACAGGTGGTGTGGAAACGTGTGTATATTATCATGTATAATGTGACTCTTAGAATCGCGATATCTCAGGAATGGCAACTCTTAGGAAAAAAATAGTAAGGACTATTTTTGTAGAGAATTTTAAGATCTACAACTTCGGTTAAAGTTTTTTTTTTTGATGAAACTTACCGTTTTCTATAGAAATCCAAAAAATCTCAAGTGTTGAACTTTGACCCCGAATAACTTTTGTTGCACTCATCGAATCGATATTCGATGGGGACATTTAAAAATTTATTTGTTATGATATACCCTAGCATAACTGAAAATATAAAAATTTGGAGACTGCGAATTTTGCATCTACGCAATTCATTTGCCATTGTTAAAGCAAATGTGTCTCTAGCACAGTATATTACTAATATTCTTTTAGACCTGACAGATAACTCACATCTACAACAATTTCAAATAAAAATAAAAAACTTTGTAAACTTATTATACATTTGATTATAAAATGTACATGTTCAGTTGCCAAAGAATTACTTTAATTTGTTCAGTAATTTGGACATTAGACTGAGTTAGTTATATTGTAGGATGTATTTCAATTATCCATATTGTTACATTAAATTTGATTAATTAAAGATTGTTAAAGTATGCCAATATTAAACACATCAATTTACTTTTGATATCTAAATTGAAACAATTTATAGACATTCATTAATAACAGCATATTTCATAAAACTAGATAACTTAACTTGCAGTATTGAGAAACAGAAGAAGAACTGTCACATGCTAACCTACATCTGTCAAATTTACCACTAAAATCTAATAGATAAAACATAAAAAAACTCATTGTGCCCAAGACTACGATGTAGTGCATTAAAGCCCTTCGCCCCTTTTAAATTCAATGTTTGTTTCGTTCCTTCTAAGTGTTTTCTGTTTTAGTGTGTTTAAATTGTCCTTAATTGTTTGTATTTTAATATTTTATTCACTTGACTTTCCAATAATTTACTAATTGCCAATAGAACTTTATCAAAGTAATTTGATAACTACAAGTTGAAAATAATTGCACACCCACACAATTTTTACATCTAAACTTATTCATTGTCATAAAACTGTCACCTTCATAAAACAATTACTCAATAAATAACACACATTTCAAAAATATATCTCTCGAATAAGTATAAATAGCTTTTAATAACACAATGGTATATTACATCACTTTCATTTAACAAACAATCACACACATATCTCTTCTTCATTGGATCAAATCTATCTCCTCAAGAACTTCCCGTTTACTGTCAAACAACTGCAATAATAGAATTGAGTTCTCCATTCAACAATACATAGTAGTTTCAACCATGTTCTACCATCCATCAATTAATAGAGTACCGGCATGTAAGTAATGTTTATTTTATTTATTTGCTCATTTATTAATTTATTACAATCGAAGAGACTATTTTATAACAATTTGTGGGCCTTACCTTGTCTGTTTAAACTTTTAAAACTTTTATACTTTTTATTCAACTTACTCATTTAAATAAAACCACAGACATGTAATATTGGCATAATTATTGTAATTTACAACATCTACTTTGTTTATCGTTATTAGACAACACCCTAATATGGGTTTTTATTATTTCAGCATTTGTTTAACTTTGTATCGAGACCTGAGGATGCTTTGCATATTGTAGAAAGCGAAACCGGTCGTCTGATAGTTAAATTAAATTGATTGTGAATAAGTCTTATTTATTATTTCTTTACCTATTCAAAATTAGTGTGTTTTATTTAAAAAATGTCACATAAGAATATAAATAGTCGTTGTAAAGAAATGACAATACTTTTGCAATAATTATGTGACCTATTTGATTTAAAACGGATTCAGGATTTTTTTATACTTTGGCAACTATGTCAACTTCGATGTCTGACGTAGATAATGACGTGCAACGGTATGTAAATTAGATGAAGTATATATCACATAAATAATAATATTAATACATATTATATATATATATATATATATATATATATATATATATATATATATATATATATATATATATATATTCAAAATTTCCGTATCAGTTGCGTACAATTGTCTAATATATTTAATTAAAATTATTATTTTGTGGAATATTAGACTTAAAGAGTTATTTCGTAAAATTGATATTATTAATAATAACAAATGTTTTTGGTTATTTAATCAATATAATTCTAAAATTTCCAATATAATGATGACTACATTTTTCTGATTATTACACCATGTTGACACCTAGGAAAGATCGAGTAGTTCCGTATGGATTTCGTATTATTAGCTGTGTTAGGAAAATTTGAACTGTATGGTTGATGTTCTGGAAATTTTAAATACATGTGACGTCACTTTGTAGAAATCGTCACGCGCAAGTGTTTTATTTTGAAAAATGGTATAAATATATATATATATATATATATATATATATATATATATATATATATATATATATATACAAAAGGAACATTTTTGTTCTCGAGAGAGGAAGAAAGAGAAAATATATCTTCTGTCTCTCTCTTACTCATTATCTTACATAATATATAATGGTTTCACAGATTCACTCCCATGCAAATTTCCAACGCCGACCGTGCGTATAGAAGTATAACTTCAAAAAAAGTTAAGTACGTTAATTTGTTTAAAAAAACAAGTTGATATTTTTGAAGACCTTTTTACTTATCAGTACAGAATTGATATATGGGTTATATTAAATTTTATAGAAAAAAATATAATTCATACAAAACAGATTTACTTAAAAAACATTAGTTTTAATAATTGCTTTGTTTCTTAGTGTAACTATAACTTTACTACTGATTTGAACGACTTCCTCATTACTTTTTTTAGTGTACCAAGTAGGTAGTGCAAGTGTCTATTTCCCTCCGAAATTTCTGCCCTACGAACATCAAAGGTACCGACAAAGTTTTCGCTTCTTGTTGAGAGGTGTATTCTGTGGTTTTACATGGTTTTATACCATACCTACCCCAATAATACCACGTAAATTTTCTGTTTTAAAGTATTGTAAAAGATTCTATGGGTTTTGCTTCAGAACTTAAAAAAAATACTTCAAATTAATTAGTCAGAGAATACATATTTAACATTTAACCTTAAATAACTATGCTTCCAAGTTGAATTACATTCCTGACAAATAGTTCTGTTGCAGTGTCATAAAATCATCTCGAAGTACTAATCTGATTTGAATTTCTTTAAATTAATCTTAACATTTTCTTTAAATTTTTATTTTAAAGAAAACAAAAAACTGTAAAGAAATTAGGTTATTCATGTCTTCCTCTCATAAATACTATAGTATATATGTATTTTAAAATAGGTTTAGTTGATTATCTTTGAGGATTGATATCCTTTAACCACTTATTAGCGACGACCATGGCAATCGACGTCTCATCCAATGCCTACGTGACATAAGTCCGGCAACAATGCGTGAATATCATCCTCCAGTGGAGTTGTTTTCGTTTCATCTCTGTCTCTCTCTCACAGTCGGTCCGGTTTTAAATACGGTTCACGCATTGAACATTTGATTTGACTGACTGCTTAGTGATTTTCATTTCATTATTAAACTGTATTTTCTTCTGTGAGGTGTAGTGTAGTGCATAAAAAATGATGTCTTCAAAGAATCTAATGTTTAACAGATCCAGCCGAGAGCTTCTGAAAAATATTAGAAGACAGATCAGTAAAACATCTAGCGCTCCAAATAGCGATGCTATATCCAGACAGGACCATAAACTCGGGGTGAAAAATCTTGATTTAAACGGCTCTGAACAAAAGTCTGCCCATGAAAAATGGTTTGTCCACAGCAAACACAACAATATAAGGTATATGTTTGTTTTATTTTGAATTTGTAAAAAATTCGTTTTGTGTTCTTCAGTTTTACCATGTTCATTAGTTTCATATATAGAGTACATTGTGATATGAACAAAGGGTATCGAATGTTTGTATAAGTACGTATACTTATATTTTTCTATAACTTTATTATAATTGTCCTGCTAATATTATTCATGTTTCAATGTGTGTCAACAACATTTTTTTACTTTCTCTATTAAGTATGGTATTTCTTAAAGCAGCTTTACAAGATATTCAAATAAACCTGGGCTTAAGACAACTAGAAATCAGTAAAACATACTAAAATAAACATACTAAATTCCTTAAATTGCAAAGGTTAAAGACCTAAAGATAATGTTTGGGTACTCAAACATTTTAAATGTATATATTATAAATTCATTTAACAAAAGTTCATCAATAAAACATTTCAAGAATCTTAATTTAATTGGACATGGGCTTGGTTCTAGTTGGTCCTAGTGAAAACATACTAAATTCCTTAAATTGCAAAGGTTAAAGACCTAAACTGTTTGGGTACTCAAACATTTTAAATGTATATATTATAAATTCATTTAACAAAAGTTCATCAATAAAACATTTCAAGAATCTTAATTTAATTGGACATGGGCTTGGTTCTAGTTGGTCCTAGTGAAATGGGATAGATCAGTTAGCAATTATTAGTATTACCAGTTAACCAAGTGAAAATCTGAAATTGGTTGAATACTGAAAGCCCAGTATATCGCCAAAAAATATAATAAGTAGAGCTGGACAAATGTTTAAAATAAAATGAGAGAATATTAATTTAAGGCAATTTGACATGCCATATTTTGATGAAAGTTCACAAACTCTAAGAAATAGGTCAAAAATTTGATTTGAGGACAATAAAACATAAATGTTATTTCTCTGTGGGATTAATGATTTCTAAAGTGATAATTTCTACAACTAAAATGTCTTCTAACTGTAATTTTGCACTGATCGCACCCCCCAATATGTGCCCAAAATATCCTTTATACCATTTTTATGTTTAATATCCATGGTATATTAAAATGGAATCTTTTTATCTGTGAATGAATATATTAAAGCTGTCATTTGACCTGACCATCAAAACTTAATATTTTAATTATATCTTGTTTCACTTTCACACAAATGTTGGTTTTTCCAACCTTGTACACAAACAAGGTCAGGGAAAAATCTGGTTTAATCCCCTACTAAGATATTTCTTCATATATGTTGTGTGATATAACTAATCTGTATAAATAGAAGTTCTCAACGGCTTCTAGTAAGTTTGTTTGTTTCTCTTGACATTTCCAAATTTTCTTTTTATTCTAAAATTTGAAATATACATACATGTATTATAGTTCTTAATGATAAGCCATTGTTGTTTCAATTATTACTTATTTGTTTATTTTCTACAGTAGTCGAGGTAAATAGTCATTCTGTCTACATATTTAAAATCCTACCCATTCCTTTACCCATTTAGACATATAGTAAGTAATTTTGTTAACATACCTTGACAAGATGGAATAATATCTAAACCATTTAAAGAAATTGTAGAATTAACTATTGAAGTAAAGCTTAGGACTGACCTATAATAAAATCTGGAATATTTTAAAATGGCAAAAATTTTTATGTAGTCTCACTTTTACATATACAAAATGTTGAACAGTAGAACTAATGTCTCATGCAAATCAATGATTACTGTTGACTCAAATCCCCTAAGAACAGTGCAAAAATACTTGTGTATTATCAACTACTCAAATGCCTTTGACTTTTGATGAATTGCAAGGTGGAGTAACAATAGGAAGATGAAAAATCAGCAACTTTCGATATGCTGGTGTTACGTAATGTTAGCATCATAAACAGAAGAACTTAAAAATATTATGACTAAACAGCAAAAGTCAGAAGAAAAATACGGAGACACTAAGGCTACAAAAAATACAAAGCCATGCAGAAACATGAACCTTTAAAAAATCAGATTCTAGACTCCTGATGGCTTTAGAAATGTGGGTTGTGTATGGGGCAGCACACCACATTAATTACTTCATACTATGGGAACTTGACACTAACAGGAAACTTGATAAAAGCCTAATTCAAAGTATGATGATATACCTTAGACATGTTAGAAGAAGAAGAGATGGTATGAAAAGAATGATAGTTGAAGTCAATGTAACTGGGGTAAATTTACAGGAAAATATTCATTGCAATAGTAAGCAAAACAACATGCACATGGAACTGATGAATATAAAGCAATAGCCAATTGATTGACATAACATCACTACATCTTTACAATGGATATAAAGGATGAAGGAGAAAATTATTTATTAATTAATAATAATTAATTTATTATTCAAGTAAATACATTGTCAAATACACCATCTAATTTGTTTAAACAATTTTTTTTCAATTTTTTACTCTTTTTTTAATAATATTTGTGGTAATTTTTGTTGTAAAACATATATATTTATGATTTTTACTATTAACTTATATGTTTATTATTATTTATTGGTTAATATTTATTTACTTAACAATTTTTAAACAAATAAAAAAATGTTTTTTTGCTTCAAACATACTTTTTTTGATAAATGTGAGTTATTCTAATGTGAAAGTTATTCTTGTATGTTTTCTCGTAAAATACTTACTTTAAACGTAAAATGCAAATAAATAATAAAAAAGCTGATTTTAAATTTTTTCGTGTTATGAAAAAATCTTATTTCCATGGTCTATGCAGAATAATTGTATGCTGATTCTGTAAAAACTTGAACAAATATTTTTAGAATCTGACCAGGTGAGAAAGGTAGCTCTGAAACCGATAATATATATTTTTTATTTTTGGACCTACAATATAGATGAAATTAAAACCAACTATTAATATAACTTACTGGAATAAAATATTAAAATTGATAATTTTAATTTTGACCAAAATTTTATTTTTGACATTGCAAAAATTTTATGTAATTATTAGCATATTTGCAGAATGTTTTCTACTAAAAAAGTATGAAAAAATTTTTTAGGGAATTCTAACTGAAATAGTTCCTTAAATTATAGTCCCCTTGTTAATGTTTTAAGTGTGCTACTGTTGTTGGGAAATTTACATCCCTCTATCCCTGACAGGAATCAGACTGAAGTAAGGACTAGGCAATGTTGCCAACTTTAAGAAATGTATATCTTCTTAGGTAAATGTAAATTAAAATTCTGTTTTACAAAATAAGGCTCGATTATTAAATTTTAAAAAATGTATGATTGTTTATTAATATTTATAGGTAATAAAATTTAATAATTATACTTGTTAAAATACTATCCTTTACTATCGCGATCATAAGTTTTAACCTACATCTTGGTTATTGACTAACTTATCCAAGATGTGGCTTGGTGGGCTATGTGACAAGTCTCGTGCAGTTTTTTCAGGAGAGGATTCCCGTTGTAAACAATCTCGCGCTCTTTTCGCGGATTGTTTACACTTGTAGTATTTGCTTATCTAAATTTCTATTTTTATCCAAGTAATTATTGATATTTCAATTTCTAATCTTTTTAAAATAAAACTTAAATCAATATTTATGTGAACGAGTTTCAAATGACCTAAAACACAAGTACATAATATAATAAAAGCCATTTTATTTTAAAGAATTGTTACAGATAACAGAAGTAAATTGTAAATTAACAAATATTATTTCACTCATCTAACCGCATCTTTTTATTATAGCTCCTCGTTTGTGATATTAATCCGTACTTGATCTCCGTTCCTTTATCGGTTTTTACGTTTTGAGTTCAACTCACTTTATTAGTTGTTTAGTTCTAGATGCTCCCGCCCTGTCGGGTTTCAGGCACATCTAATAAAGGTATTGCTCGTTACGTGTCGCGATTTGATCCGTCGTGAGCGTGGGTAACCTCTGGCGTGAACGTGAACTGTGGAGTGGGCGCGTGATTCACGTACATTTGCGATTAAATGCTTCCTAGCCCATTGTATCAGTTGCGGAAGTACTCAGTAATCTCAATAATCTAGCGTTTCAATCGCTCGATTTTCACTGTAAAAAAGATATTGCGATATGGTTCCAAAAGCGGGACAGCAAGACTGTTGTTAAGGCATACATGGTCTAATTTGTTTAGTAGACGTAGATCACTGCAATGTTTCCAAAACTATTAAACATCCACATTTGGTTGACTCTTCCTTCGTAATTATAATTTAATTTCAATATGGGTTTTATGAATATCCTCAGCCTCATGAATTCTTAAATTCATCCAAGATCATTGTTGAAGTTAGTGGGATGTGGAGTTTATGAAAGCAAAAAGTTGAGTCAGTTTGCCGACTTGTTCTTGGTTTGTTTTGATGCTGACCAACTTTGTTCGTAGATTAAGATTTTTAAATGTTTTATAGCAGATACTTTACCTATTCCTTAACGTTCATCTGTCTTGCCTCACTGAGAAATTTTATTGCCTTAAAATTTGGGTCCAAGAATAAGCCACAATGTAAGTAGTGGGATTTAAATAGCTTTTTGAATGCATATTTTTTTTATTGATAATTCCTTAACCAAACCTAAATCTTCAGGTTTCACTTGGCAATGTTTGTTAAGCTTTTCTTCTAATAAAACGTATCTGTTTAAGGTGTGATGTAAATATCTTCTTCTTCTTCTCTGCTTCTTCTTTTTATATAGACATGACTCTATCTGTTTTTCAATGTGCCTTTAGTAAGTTGTCATTCCATCGTTTTCGTGGTCCTCCTATTGATCGTCTTCCTATTGGGGAACCGTCTCTTGCCGTCTTTCCTACTCTATTTGTTGTCCTTCGGCTTATATGATCGTTCTATTCTACTCTTCTATTTCTTACCCAGTTCTTGATATTCTCCACCTTTCATTTATGTCGTATATCTGTACTTCTAGCTCTGTCCCATAGTGTCTTACCATCAATTTTTATGTTTTCATCTCTGCTCTTTCTAACATCCTTTTTATCCTCTCTGTGTCAAGTCTTGTTTCTGCCGCGTATGTCATTATTGGTCTGATGACTGTTTTTTGTAAATTCTGCCTTTCTTTTCTTTCCCGATATTTTTATTTCTCCATATTCTTCATAGCCTGCGGCTCTGTTTGCTCTATTCACTTCATCTTCTACTTGTTCTATTATCACTTGTACTCCATCACTTGTTCTATTATCTGACCTTCCAGCCCGAATTTACATCTTAGTAAATTTGCTGTTGTAACCATGCATTTTGTCTTTTTTGGGGAAATTAACATGTTAAATTTTATGGCGGTTATATTAAATTGGTGCAGCATATGGGTATGCTGCACTTATCTTAAGTTGTTTTTCTCCCATGTGGTATCCTTTTTTAGTTCTTACTTTTTTTATTATTTCATCCATAATCAGGTTGAACAATAGAGGACTCAGGGAATCTCCCTGTCTTATCCCATTGCCAGCTTCAATAGAGTCGGTTAGTTCTATGTAGGATGTAAATATGAACTTCAATTTTTAGAATATTGTCTAAAAAATCAGTTAAAGATTTTAACGTGACAAAGTTTTCGGAAAAATATTCTCTGTACTTCTTTGTAGGCCTAAAACCGTATGCAGAAAGGTTAGTGGGAAATTACCAAACGGGTTTCATAGCTGGTCAGTCAACTACCGATCAGATTTTCTCGCTGTGCACTTTAAAGCTGCTTATTACACAATAAATAGAAAAGCTATTTGAAGCAATGCAGGAACTTGAGAATACCAAATCATCTGGTCGAACTCGTGAAGTTAACAATGGAAAAAGTGGAACACATTAATACCACAGGCACTATTTATAACACAAGCAGCCATATTCTTGCATACGCCGATGATGTAGATATTATTGGCCGAACACAAATAGCTGTTGTGAAGCATACAAAGCACTAAAAGGGCCACCGAGGGACATAAATAAATGCGCTTTAAATATAAATGGTATCTAGTATAATGTATTTATGGCATAAACGATATAACTTTAATCTATACAAAATGCATAATGACCCACATATAGTAAAAGTAGCAAAGATAAACCGAGTGAGATGGGTTGGGCACGATTTAAGAATGAACTCTGAAAACCCCACCAGAATATTTATGTTCCAATACCCAGTCGGAAGTAGAACCAGAGGAAGATCTAGAGGAGATAAAGAGGATCTCAAAATAGTTGGCATTAAATTAGAGGATGGAGAAGTAATGCCCATGGCGCTACAGCTCAAGAGCTGTAGCGCCATGATGATGATAATGATGACAAAGTGTTTTAGTTCAGTTTGTTGTTGAAGCGATGATTTATCTTCCCCAGATCAGATGACACTGACCTTATTGGTTAAGATAAAAAAAACATCTTAAAAATATGATTATCAGCTTTAATGTGTTAATACAATAGGCGTTGTGATAATTTTTTTTTGCTAAATATTATTTATAGAAAGTTGAATATGAAGTTAAAAAAAACGTGGTCAATTATTGTTGGTGAAACCAAATTGACTAATGGTCTAATTAGTATGCTAATTAGTATTTATTTTGATAATATTGTCATCTTGTAATTTTAGATTTACTCTTGTTTTTTTTGTTTAAATGGCAAATTAGTAAGAAAACTGCTGTTAATTATTAAGAGACAGTTTCTCAAGTTAAATTATTGTTAATACTAAGTTTGACGACAATAAGTTTATTAGCTATTCCGAGTAAATACAAAAAAATAGTTAGAATAATACAAGGTATTAAAATATAATGTCGACCAGCAGTGACCATGAAGATGGCTCTCTGATCAGACACCAGCTGCCAAAGACCGTATTTCTTGATATATCGTTTTCTTCAAAACACAAAATTTTGTGAGAGAGAAATTTCACTTAACATTAATGATGTTTGTTGATATTTGGAGACATAACAAAACGATTATTATTTTTTTATATTGTTGCGTGTCCTTGTATCCCTAGTAAGGACATGGGTCATATATGTTCCATTAGTGTTAAATGGTGGGATAAATAAATCCCATAAGTAAATATTATCCATCAAAGTTGAGTTCTTATGAATGATGTGACAAAAAACAAATTTTTTCTAGGCATGTTACACGCTGAACAGAAAGTCGTAGTTCTACTTTCTGATTTATCTTGTGAACATCTTCAGCTAGTAGGTATTTATTGTGAAAAATGGTCTCCAAAATTGATCATATGTTTCTGTCATTTAAAAACTCTTCCAAAACGGCCACTTATTAATTGATTTCGATCTCCCTAATTCAATTAGTTGTTCCGTTAGTTGCACCAGAAAATTCTTCTTCTTTGGGTGCCGTACGCAGCCTGTAGGTGTTCATGCTGGTTGGCAAATGTACACATATTCTTCTTTCGCATTTTTTTTATCGCATTGACATTAGTTTCTTATGTATCTCAACCTTGAATATTGCTTTGGACCAGGGCCTTTCAAGCTTCAACTTTAAGAAAAATACAAGAAAATTCAAGATTGAAAATTTCGTATTATCTTTTTGTACAATTCTTTTATGTAAATTATTGTATATAATTTAATAACGTACAATAGTGTACATGTATAAAAAATCTTCTCTACAGTTTTGAAAGTTTTCGGCTCATATCAGATATATGACAAAGAATCACTTCATTTTCAAAAGTTTATTCCTTTTTTTTACTAGCTTCATAAGAGGATACCGCTTCAGGACGGATCTTCCTTTGAAGTTATTCATTGATTCGTCGATAGACTGATGGGAGCTATCGATGTAGTATGTTTTGGCGTATTACCATTTCTTTCAGGATTAAGTATTATTGTATGATTTAGATAGCAAGAATATACAGAGATCTCTTGAAATATTTTATGGGGGAATTCGAAAGTGACTCGTTTTGTGACCAGTAGTATGGGATAGATTGTATTTTATTTTAACACTAACTAAACAAGCAGTGTCATCATTTCGTACATACATATCTGTTTTTTTTTCGGATCTAATTTCAAATATACTTTTCTTACAATGGCAAGTGTTGCCATTCTTTGGTTTTGCAAGAAGCTATATATACATAAACTACGCAGAAATAATTTTAGAAAAATATTAACAGGACGAGAACTTCTGTTAATATAGCATTGTTGTCTCTTCTCTCTGAATAGGAACTTTTTTTTGAGCAAAAGTCTGTACTTGGTATATTCTATTGTGCAGTTAATTTATCTCTTTCGGACTCATCTTCTGAAATTTCTTTGTTATCAGAATTTTCTTCGTCGTAAGCAGTGATCTTGTTTACTGCCTTACATTCATGAGTATTTTTAGGTAGTTCATCAGATCCTGACGCAGAATCGTCACTAAGTACATAATCGGACTCTGGTGCTACATAAGTTTCGTATTCGGCTTCATTTTCAGAAATATTTGAGAGCTGGACAATTTCTTCTCTTGTAATTCAGCAAACTATTAATACGAATGGGCTAAACATAATCCGGTGTAAACTAGCACTGAAACAATAGTTCCTGTTTAGAAATTATAATAAAATTGATGAAAATTGTACTGAAAATAAACAATATCATATCACTTTTCTATGTTAGTCAGCAACTAAATTATATATAATCTATTAAGAAACATTTTTTACTAGGTACTGATGCATGCGTTTTAGTTAACGACAATAATTAATTTAGGTTATAGACGCTATATGTTGGTTAAAAATGCGTTCAAATAACAGGGGCTTTTTGGACAGATAGATACCAGCAGATTTTTGAAATTCGGTGGGATATAAATGTCCCACAGTAGTGAAAGGGTTAATCGAAATGACAAAAAATATTTGGTGTAGACATGTGACTAAGCGCACACCCGAAGGCATGCGTCGACGCAAATTGAAAGGGACGTTAAAACGCATGTTGATAGTGGAAGTACACCAGTGTGAACAGTTGAACCCTGCAGTGAAAAAACGGATTTTAGTATTGTGTTCATCGGTTATTCTACTACGGCGTTTTTTCATGGTCCACAGATATATTAAGATATTATATATCTCTGTTTATTTGCGATGGTTTATGTTGTGTTATATAATTGCTTATTTTATAATATTTTTAATTATATTTATTGAAATTAACCAATTTCGTACTTAATTATGAGATTAGTATAAATAGCAATTAATTATACTATACTGATAAATTATCAACACTAACGTAAATGCCTCAAAACACGTGAGTACATGTCACGCTACTATCATTTGGATAATGCAAGTGCAGTTCATGAAACGTCAGTGAAAAATTATTTCTCTCGATTATGCAATTTAAAATTCTAAAGTTGGTAATATATTGAAAATCTACATGAGACCTTCTTTAATAACCTTTTTTTGGGTGGTTAACCCATTGGGTTTCCCCGATGCAACAAAGAAAACTGACTCAAAGCACCCCCTGCATATTTTTCTAATGGGCCGGGTTTATCGACCACGTGACCTTCACATTGGTCTTTTAGATCTCGTGATCAAAAAATCCGGCCCAGTAGAAAGAGATTTGCCTGCTGCTCTGGGTGAACGACGCTATATTGTAACGGTCAGTATATTTGTATCTTAGAGAAGGAAAGAGAGTGGATGCATAATCGTATGGAATTGACTGATGCCTAACCGGCATCAAAGGGGTTGCCAGGTCATATTTTATTTGTTTAGTAGATTGAGGACAATAGATATAATATCAATAAATTGATTGATTTATTGATTTTTTCTAAAATTTATAATTGACCACTCATATAATGATCACTTTTTGAACATGATTTTAGAATTGCAGACTTTTTAGAAGATCGATAAAGTGTTTCAGTAGATCAGTTAATTGAAGTTGAAATCAGTAGACGTGGTAACTCTGCAAAAGTTAGTAATGGACAACGTACAGGCGCCAAAATATGGCGGTCACATCGAAACTGGACTCACTTAACGAAGGCTTATTAAATGAGCTAACTGTCCTCTCTCTTTTTTTGTTTAAGATATGTATTATATGTCTGTGGATCAACCACTCCCACACAAGAAATCCAAAATAGATTACATAACCTAACTTTTGTCGAATTGATTGATACCTTTAAAACACGATTTTAAAAGCAAATAAGATAGTCTAAAACACATTTCAGTCTTTCGGCATATTTTGAAACATATATCTATCTGTTGGGAATATTTTATTTGTTTAGTAGATTGAGGACAATAGATATAATATCAATAAATTGATTGATTTATTGATTTTTTCTAAAATTTATAATTGACCACTCATATAATGATCACTTTTTGAACATGATTTTAGAATTGCAGATTTTTTAGAAGATCGATATAGTGTTTCAGTAGATCAGTTAATTGAAGTTGAAATCAGTAGACGTGGTAACTCTGGAAAAGTTAGTAATGGACAACGTACAGGCGCCAAAATATGGCGGTCACATCGAAACTGGACTCACTTAACGAAGGTTTATTAAATGAGCTAACTGTCCTCTCTCTTTCTTTGTTTAAGATATGTATTATATGTCTGTGGATTAACCACACTCACACAAGAAATCCAAAATAAATTACATAACCTAACTTTTGTCGAATTGATTGATACCTTTAAAACACAATTTTAAAAGCAAATATGATAGTCTAAAACACATTTCAGTCTTTCGGGTTATTTTAAAACATATATCTATTTGTTGGGAATATAGGAATGACAAGGTCATTCAAAGTCAAACCTTTGGCTATGTTGAGTTTGCATGTGTGTTGTCTTTTTTAAGATATTCAAAACTTCTTTAGAATATGAAAATCGTGCACAATGTGAACATAAAAAAATAACTAATTTATAATCGAGAATTCCAGTCATGCCATAGGTGTTTGTGATGAAGCATTGGTTACCTTTTAAGATAAATTTTATTTACTTAAAAAACTTCTAGTACAGCCTAAATTGAATCTTAAATCTAACAATAAATTGTAAAATGCATCTATTTGAGCATTTATGAGAACACACAGAACATATTTACTACAAAAGAATAAGGTAGATTTATCAAATTGAAAAAGGAGATGGAGATGATCATTTGGCCAAAAATATGTTAAAGGCAGTCCTTATAAAATTGAAATTATGTGAATGTTCTGACCTCATATAAACCAGCTACGGTTTCTGAAATTAAGTGACTGTATTAAGTATTTCTAATTTTTTCTTTTGGATGTGAATACAAAGTATGGAGTGATAGATAGATGGATAGATAGATAGATATACATTTATTGTTGTTAAAACCTACAGTTTTATAACAGTGAGTTTATAAAATACAAATTATAACAAGTATATAAATCTAGTATATAAGAATTAACAATTGTAACAAAAAGATAAGTGCTATCACTAACTTAAGTGGAGGGTAGATTTAGTAAACATCAATTAAATAAATGAGGAACTGAAGTTTAGTTCATTTATTTAATTGAACTCAAAGATAAGGTAATCATTCAACGCAGAAAAGAACATTAAACTAGATACGGAACAAACGATGAATACAGAGTGTTATCGAAAGAAATCAGAAAACAATGTCGCAAAGACAAAGCTGATCACATCTCTCAAATATGCAGAGATAGAGGGCTGTCGAAATGAACCGAGGGATTTATTTCAGAAAATCAAACTCCTTACCAGAGAATTTAAATCTCAAACGGGGTCTGTAATAGATAAGGAAGGTAATCTAAAGATCGACATTATAGATAGAAACTACTGTGGCGAGCTATATAAAAATAACGAGGTACCAGCAGATAATCAGTGTCCCTCTAACTAGCCTAGAGAACCTACTGTCTTATTCGCTGAACCAGGTGAAATACCACAGTTACTAGGTAACAAAGGATTACATATCATCCTTTCTATCTGTGTCGCTGTTTGGAATTCAGAAAATTGGCCATCTGATTGGTGTACCTCAATTTATATCCCGCTACACAAAAAAGGAACTACTATCAGATGTGAAAACTATCGCACACTTTCACTAATAACACATTCTAGTAAAACATGCTTGAACCTGAGACAACTCATTGAAAAGTCTAGAGAATTTTAAATAACTATGATATATGCTTCGTTGACTAGCAAAAGGCATTTGATTTTGTAAGCTGGATAAATCTGTGGTCCATTTTAATAGAAATGGGCATACCAATGCACCTGGTGATACTTATTAAGAATCTGTACCAGTTAAATATAGCAACAGTACTACTAGATCAGAAGTTCTCAAACCAATTCAAGATCGAGAGAGGTGTTAGACAACGATGCGTGTTGTCACCTGACTTATTCAACATTTATGGTGAACATGTCATGAGTAACACAGATAGATTAATGAAGAAAAAATCATGGATGACAGATGAGATCCTGAAACTAATGGACGAGAGAAGAGAAGCCAAAAATGACGCAGACAAATATAAAACCATAAATATATTGATAAGAACGAAAATCAGAGAAGCGAAAGAAAAAGAAGCAAGGGAAAGACAAACAGAATAAAATAAGAACGTGGAAAGAATATCTAGAAAAACTATTTAAAGACCAAAGAGATAACACCTTTGAGCTAGAAGAAGAGGTAAATGATGGACCAAGAATATTACAGCAGGAAGTTTATTCCGCAATAACACAGTTAAAGGATGGCAAAGCGGCAGGTCCTGATAATATACAAGCAGAACTACTCAAACTAATGGACAACGAATCAATAGCAATAATCGCAAAGATATTCAACAACATATACAACTCTGGAGAAATACCAACAGAATGGCTGAAATCTGAGTTTATTGCACTTCCAAAAAAAACCAGGAGCCAAAAAATGTGAAGATCACCGTACTATAAGCCTCATGAGTCATCTCCTAAAATTGTTCTTAAAGATAATTCATAAGATAATCTACAAGCTCTGTGAAAGTCAAATTTCCCCCAACCAGTTCGGGTTCACAAATGCTGTTGGTACTAGAGAGGCTTTGTTCTCAGTACAAGTCTTATTTCAGAGATGCAGAGACGTCAACTGCGATGTATACGCATGTCTGGTTGATTACGAGAAAGCGTTTGATTGAGTACAGCACGCCAAGATGATGCAAATACTAAAAGAAGCATGAATTAACAACCAAGATCTGAAAATAATTAGAAATCTTTACTGGAATCAGACAGCAAATCTCAGAGTTGAAGGTGAACACACTGACAATGTGAAAATCATGCGTGGAGTGAGGCAAGGCTGTATTTTGTCTCCTCTAATCTTCAATCTGTATTCTGAAAGAATATTTATCGAAGCTTTGCACGAAACTGATAAAGGTATTCTACTAAATGGTTACCGGCTTAACAACATCAGATATGCAGATGACACCATAGTATTTGCGGACAACTTCGAAGACCTACAAGTTCTTATGAACAAAATCACGTATTACAGTCAACAGTATGAACTCAATATAAACGTTAAGAAGCCAAAGCTTATGATAATTAGCAAGAAAAGGATAACAGAAGCTCAACTCTACGTCAAGCCATCCTGCAAGAAAAAATATTTGGAAAACGAGGTCCAGGAAGAAGAAGAACATCTTGGTTAAAGAACCTCAAAATCTGGTTCAATACATCTGTGCAGCTTTTCCGCGCTGCTGCAGATAAGATAAAGATTGTCATGATGATCGCCAACATTCGTAACGGATAGGCACATCAAGAAGAATGTCATAAGGATGGCTTTAGATGGATGGGTCGGTGGAGTAACAGTGGCTGCTGGTTGGAAAATTTCCTATTTAAGATTTTGCCCAAGAGAATACAAGGGCATTTGTAAAAAAAGTTATTTACAGTTTATAGCAAGGCTTTGAACTAAAGTATCTAAAAGTTGCACACGAGATATTCAAGAATTAATTTTGCTTTTCATTAAACCTATTACATTACCAATTGCATGTTTTGCTCTTTCCGCTGTTGTATTTGCCATTGCTTTAAAAAGTGATGTTGTGGTAAGGTGACTCCTAGGTATACTAATTTGTTGGCAACTTCAATTATTTCGTTCATATATAGGAATTTAATACCCTTACTGCCGATTTGACCGCTTCGGGCAAATGCAAGAATGTTGTTTTAGCCAACATTTACAGTTAACTGGTTTTGTTCACTTTTTCTAAATAACTTAAATTTTTACCTAATTCAACTTCCATAGCTTCCAACTTCCAGAAAGAATGACCAAATCATCAGCATACAGTAGCAATATTATTAGTTTTTGGCTATTAATGGAGATACTTTTGACCATTCACTGATAAAAAATGTCTCTATATCTGCAATAAATAAACCAAATAAGAGTGGACTCAAAGATTCTCCCTGTAAGACTCCTGTTGTGATATCAAATGGTCTTGTGCAGCTCTATGTAGTTTTGATGTAAATTCTAGCGTTATCATATATTATGTTTTTCAAAATAGCTATTATCTTAGAATTTACTCAGCATTGCCACAGCAAATGAGTTATAATAGAGTAAAAATCCGTTTATAACCTACAAATGCAACGTATACTTGGCGTATACTAAACCCTGACTGACAGTCGGGAAGAACATTATTTTTTTCAACCCAACAGTTAAGTAGGGCAATACCTCTATAGTTTGCTGGATCATATCTGTTGACCTTTTTAAATATCATAGTTGAAATGACTTCACTCCAGGTATGAGGGGTAATGGTCGTTTCCAATATTCTGTTAATCATGCCGGTTAAATAGTGTATTAATTATTTAGGTTTTTTAAAAAATTCATAAGAAATATTGTCAGGTCCAGGCGATTTACGAATAGCGTCAAAAATGGGATGTCTTGCATCAAAAAAACAGTCATTATGATTTAATTTGGGGGGATATATATATTCGAATAAAATTGCTCCCATACGTCGGCATCAAGAAAAGAAATATTGTGATGTTTCTGATATTTTTTAATCACTAACCAAAATGTAGCAATAAAACACTGAAAACTTTGTTTTCAAACTTCCACAAAATTTATTTTAACTATTATCACTACAGCTGTTTCGGCTGATTGCCTTTCTCAAGTGATCTATTTTTGGCATGCGTTTACAATTTATAGTCTCTAATGAAATAGGTTGAGGAGGGGAGAACTGTTTGTCTCAAGTTGGTCATTCAGAATTATATCTGTGTTTTTTAATTTGTTGATTTCCATAACTCTCCCCTCCTCAATATATTTCATTAGAGACTATAAATTGTAAACGCATGCCAAAAATAGATCACTTGAGAAAGGCAATCAGTCGAAACAGCTGTAGTGATAGTAGTTAAAATAAATTTTGTGGAAGTTTGAAAACAAAGTTTTCAGTGTTTTATTGTTACATAAAATGAATTTCCATCGAGTAACAGTCGAATCCATCAATTATTACTAACCAAAATGTTTTTTGCAAGTTGAGAATATACTTAAGTTATAAAAGTATAATATATCTTTTCCTTTTAATTACTTGTCTATAGGTTTTTTACGTTAAGAAAATTTTTTTTATAAAGGTCTTATTGCGAAACGGTTTCTTTAATTGCTAAATATAGATTATTGTATAGTTCTTGTGCATCTAGATTTATTGAAAGAGACCTTTTTTAAAAATATTACATAGCAATTTTATAGAAGATGGTAAGGTCAATATTCCATTGATAAATAGTTGTTTCATGTATCGGAACTGTTTTTTTTTAACTTAGACTTACTCGAACAAGTTAGAAACACAAGTTACCAGTATACTAAAGTGGTCAGAAAGGCTGTTATGGCTCATTCATTACATATAAATCTTGAATAATAGGTATTGAACTATTCTGGATAAATGCTAAGTCAATTACACTATTTCCTGCTTTGCTAATGTGAGTAAATTGTCCCGATGTATCAGACTCAGTCCTCCCATTTAATAAACAGGAAGAATTGGTGTTCACACTCAATGGAACATTCAATAATATGGCTCCCCTTTGTATTTAAAACCACGAACGATACCAGATACTTTACAGTTAAAGTCTCCACCATAAAAGTATGGAGTGATCACTTATATAATATGCAGTTAGTATATTATATACAGTTATTTTATTATTATGGTCAAGCCATTATTTGTCAATATGGTGTATATTGGAGGTATTAAAATTAACAGTTTGCTTATAAAAGAAACATATTTTATGGACTATCACAGTTATGCTTTTATAATTCCCAACTTACTTTCAATGCAAATGCCAAGAATTATTAAAAACAAAATACTAATTAAAATTTTCTACACAACATCAACCTGGTAAAATACAAACATAATTATACCTTTAGAAGGCCTATACAGTTCACTATAAGATATGGTTACCTTGAACTTTTTTCAATAAAACACGTGATTTTTCCGTGAAAACTACGTTTAGAATAAATATATTTTACGCATGTACATATTTGTATTCATCGCAGTTTTATCTATTTAAATTTCTAATGAAACTAATTTAAATCCGCTATTTTAATAGTGTTGTGTTAGGGTTTATTGTCACATTGTTTTATATTTCGTCATTTATAATCAGTAGAATTGCCAGAATGATTTCCAATCTCCGATAGGAGTGGAACTTGAAGAAAAAAATCAGTAGAAAAGAGTTTGTTTAAAAAATGTTATTTAATCGTGTGCTATCTAAAATCTGTCAAAAAATGGCTTTTTTTGTATATGTACTCTACGCACTTATGCTACTGTAAATAAAAGATAAATTATATCTCGGTTTGTGTAAATAAGAACCAAACCCTTAAACGTACACCTTTATCCACAAGATACTCACACTTGTAGGATATTTATAATTATTGTAAGTTATCTATTTCATCTGTTTTTTTATTCGAATCTTAGATTTTTTGTGGATCATACACCTTTTGCTCCAAAGTGCTCTTAAAAATTATGATAGTAATTTGGATTAGACCTAAAGTACAATACAATTAAACAATTATTAATGTTGCAAATAAGCTTTAATAAAGCAGAAAGTAACAAAAATACTTAATCTTCCTCATGAACTCTTCTTCTGGATTTATAGAGGATTTATTGTTCTGGAGCTTGTGTAAGATCCATAATGTATTGGAGGTGTATAAATGAAAGGAATTCTAAATGATCTATTTTGTTCTTCGGTTGTCCACCGGGATAAAGATGATCTAGCTGAAGTGTTTTCCTAGTTGTCCTCTTTTTGATATCCAGTGAGTAAACATTTTCTCCTTTGTAAAAGTTATAAGGGATTTCTAAACTCAAATCTTGTTCAAAATAACTTCTATGTTCAAGTCTATCCACTCTACCATTAGAAATATGAAAGGTTTTTTAAAAAATACGAGTTTTTTAAGATTCCTTAATATTTACGAGTCTATTCCACAAAGAGGGTGGTTAGCCCACTCTTGCATTCATTTACGGATTTATGTACTGAAGAATTTTGGTGTTTGGGTTTGGTAAAACAGTATTCCACAACTTCGTGAGTTCGGCCATTTGTATTTTCAAATTTTTGTCATTTTCTATGATGCACAATCAAGCTGCTAGAGCGATATACTTATGTTGTAATATACGGAAATGATGGTTAGGCCGGTTTTGCGGCTCACATAGCCTCATATATAATACAGATAACGACATTGTTTTGTTGACCATAGGAATTAAGATTTATTGCAATCCCATCTCTAGAGTATATTTATTATAATGCTCTAAAACTATTTTTTTGGTTATTTTTTAGCCTTAATAGCAATACAAATAAATAAGTAAATAATATGCTTTATTGTGACTGAAAATTGTACAAATTTTATGGACAAAGCTTATAACAATAAGACAAGAAAGAAGAAAAAAAAATCAGAATAAGAACCGTTTGTACTTTTAAATAAAACAAAGAACAATAAAATTCTTCCAAACTTAGACATAAAAAATACTACCTAATTAAGAATCTACAAACTTTGTAAAATGTACCTAACAAAAAATAAACATTAGGAAAGCAGATTAATTAATTAAGGGCTCAAATATTCAACCTCCTTGTGCTTAACAGTAAGCAAATTTGTCATACAGATTTCTCCTCATGTTTTGGAGTAGAGCTGGTGTAATGCTTGCAAAGAATGAAGTATTTTTGGCCTTAATTCGACTAGGTTCGCGACCCTTTCAAATTGATGCATATAAATGTTTTCTTTGAGAAAACCCCAAAAAAAGAAATTGTTAGGCGCTAAGTCACAGGATCTAGCGAGTCATTTAATTGTTCCACGTGTACTTATCAGTCGATCAGGAAACGTTTGATTAAGGAAGTGAATAGGTTGCTCTAGAGTTGTGAGCCGAACACCCATCCTGTTGGAAATAAACCTCCTGAAAATTAACGGGAAGGCGTCGAACTACCGGAATGATCTTATTCTGTAAAAGTTGTAAATATTTAGGCCCGTTTAGGTTTCCATCGATAAAAAATGGACCGACAATATGGTCGCCTAACATCCCAGTTTAAACATTTAACTTTTTCGGATGCTGCGTTCACACTGCAAAACTAAGGTGCTTATTTTTCGTTGCACTTGCAACGGATGGATTGTGTTTTTTATGTAATGAAAATGAAGATTCGTCACAAAATAAAATATTTTTTAAATAGTGTACATTTTCATTTTGTTTAACATAAAGTCACAAAACTCCATCCGCCTAAAGTTATATTCCGGAAACAGTTCTTGTGTTGGTTATATCTTAAAACAGTGATACCCATTCCTTTTGAGAACTCTCTAGACAGTTCGAGCATTCACGTTAACTTCCCTAGCAATTTGTATATTGTAGGGTTCACTAGCTTCCACAAAAGCACAAATATCAATATCCCTGTTTTGACGCTCCTCATCAACAGGTCGAACACGTGGTTCATTACCTTTATGACACTTTTTACAACTGTTTACACATCCTGAAGTTTGAAAATGTTTAATGGTATTTGTAACTGTTCTAACACTTGGTGGGGTCTATTTTCGAAGGCAACAATAAATCAATCAATTACTTCGCGTATCGAATGACCCTGAAAGTACCATGTTACAAGTTGCAATTTTTCTTGGACAGTATACAACGTAATAAGTATTTGTTTATGGTTTCAGACCTTCGTTTGAAATTTTTAATGTCAATGTGACAATTACGACAATTCGTACCTACTGTGAAATAAATATAGAGGTGGAAACGTGTAACATGTCACAGCGATTGTACATACAACACATTGTGTTGTATGTACAATAAAATAATGTCGTGATCAGTAACGGGTTACTGGTAAACAACAGACAATTGAAGGTAACCGGGAACGACCCAATACTAAGGAAGCAATAAAAAACAGGTGCTTCAAAGTGAGTGTCTTTTATTAGTAGTCAAGCTTTCGCCACATAATTTTGGGCTTCATCAGAACTTGCTGTAATGGAAAAACATTCTTTACAATCATCGTAATTAAAGATGTTATTTTTAATATTACCTTAACGTTGACACTATTTCTTAGTGTAAATTATTGCAGATGTGGAACTACACATTGTTTTCCAAATACAAACCAAAACGCATCTCCTACTTAGAGGAAGACGGCAAACAAAGCTTAAATTAAATAATTATTAAATTTGTTATATTTTAATCACCATGTGGCCGGTATTATTTTTGACAAGACAATTGTTAATTAAGTCATGTGTCATATCGACTGTCACTTATCGATACGGCACCTGTCTCAATTACTTCTTCTTTTTGTTGGGTATAAGACACTACCTTTCTTCAGTCACATTATTGTGACTGAATAATGAATTTCGTTTAAAATCACAATTAAAATTGAATATATGTATACACACATATATACATATCCATATACACATATACACATATATACACATGCACACACACACATACGCGTGTATATAGTTCCCGTTCTATATGAGCATATCATGTTTAAAATTCGTTCGGTTTGTATTTAGTGTTGTATATAGTGGTCAACACTCCGGTAAGATGTATGTATTACATACCTTCTGTTAGAGAACTAAGTGTATCATGATGCTGATGGATATAAAAATAAAAATAAAAGTTGGAACTTGTTCTCACAAGGGAAGTAATACATCCGGATAGATGTTAGTGTATATCACAGATATTTCGTTGTTTTTTTACATTCATTTATGTTAGTAGTATAAACACAATATGTCCAAAGAAGGGTCGGACATTTACAGATATGCTAAGATTTAACAATAGACAATATAGTCTAGTTGACTGACATAAAAATATACAAAAGGAAAAACATTCTTTGTATATGACGTTAAGTTGTAAAATTTTTTGTTTTTATTTAAAATTATTAACATATTGACTTGTAAGTTAAACTGAATAAAAGTATAAATTTAGTGCAGGCAATCAACTAAGTCATAAGAGGTCGAAATACATCAAACGTACGATTCAGTGAAGTGTGGATCAGCAATGTTATGTAATTCTCGTGTAAGAAGGTGGTAGTTTTTTATTTTTAGTGAATTTCTGTTGTAAAACATAAGTATAGATGGAACTCAAGTTATCAACATCTTTTTTGTGGTTTAATGAATAAAAATGAATAAAAACTACGAACATTAATAAATTTAAAAACTTGATAAAAACAAAAAATAACATCTATAGCAGTTCCAATGATAAATGGATTAAAAATATCTCCAACATCGAGGTACCACCTCAAATTTTAGGCTTTTTAGCTCTAGGCCCTAAATTTAGTTTACCTACAACACCTAAAGACATTGACATCTTTAAATTAATCAGTGAAGTAGAGCATATTATCACTTGGACACCACAAAAAGATCAGAATCTGATCAGAAGTTTAGCTACTAATCATATTACAAACTTTATACAACACAATAAACACCTTAAGTCACCATCTTTTGCTATTGAAAAAGAAACTAGAATCTTCCTTAAAAATAATCCTAATCTTCTAGTCATAAAATCAGACAAAGGTAATGTAACTGTACTTATGAATAGAGACACATATATCCAGAAATCATTGGACCTCCTAAATGATCACGATACATATGTAATGATTGATAAAGATCCGACCACTTTAATGGAGAATGCTTGTAATAAGTTGGTTAAACGTCTCAAAGAAAAAAAATACATCACTTCTGAAATAGCCTAATCTATCACTACCTATAACGGTATCTGTCCAAAATATTATGGATTACCCAAAGTTCACAAACCAGAGATATAAAAGATACTTTTGATTTCGCACAAAAAATCAATAACACAGTTATACCAAATAACTTCGTAGTGGTGTCTTTTGATGTTGTCTCACTATTCACCAATATACCTCTTGACTTAATAACCTCAATTATGGAAGAACATTTTGACCTAATACAACCGAATTGCAATATTCCAAAAACAGTGTTCGTAGAGATTATTGCCTTTTTGTATAATCATACTTATTTCTTATTTGATAGTAAATTTTACAAACAAAAAGTAGGACTACCGATGGGTGGAGCAGCCTCACCAATCTTAGCTGAAATCGTTATGAATAAATTGTTGTATTTTGTATACCAACAGGTACAATTCCAAATTCCTTTTCTCTGCCAATATGTTGATGATTTAATAACATCAGTACCAAAAGATGAGATACAAAATACACTCACAATTTTCAATTCATTTAATTGTCATTTACAATTCACTGTTGAGGAGGAGTCAAACTCTTCGGTACCCTTTCTTGATACAAGAGTTGTTAGAATGGATGATAACACCATCTGTTTAGATTGGTATAGAAAAACTACCAATTCTGGTAGATACATACCCTTTAACTCATATCATCCCATGAAACAGAAAGTTAACACCGTTCTAGCAATGAAAAATAGAATATTAAAAATCTCACATCCAACTTTTACTGAAAAGAACTTAAAACTGTTGTTTGACACACTAATATGCAATAATTATCCAAAAAACTTGCTTAACAAACTGTTGTATTCACACACAGAACGCAGTGCACGTGGCGATATTTCTATTCATGATCGATCGACATCTGATGACGTCGTACAGGTGAAGTATGGATCATTACCTTACATTGAAGGTTTAACGCAATCTCTAACTAGACTTTTTAGACAATTCAACATCAAAATAGCCAATTATAATAACAAAAAACTCAACTTGTTCTACTCTAAATTAAAAGATCCTATTCCACCAGATAAAAACTGCAACGTAATCTATGGTATACCCTGTGAATGTGGCAAAATATACATAGGCCACACAAGTCAACGACTTAGTAAGCGCCTAGCTCTTCACAAAAGTGATTGTAAACACAAACCCCTAGCAACAAGTTTGAGTATCCATGTCAACGATAATGACCATCGGGTCTTATACAATGAAACTATAATTCTAGATAGAGCTGAAAAAGAAGCTCATCGAAAAATCCTAGAAATGTGTTACATCAATAATTGTTCTAATTCATTAAACCACAAAAAAGATGTTGATAACTTGAGTTCCATCTATACTTATGTTTTACAACAGAAATTCACTAAAAATAAAAAACTACCACCTTCTTACACGAGAATTACATAACATTGCTGATCCACACTTCACTGAATCGTACGTTTGATGTATTTCGACCTCTTATGACTTAGTTGATTGCCTGCACTAAATTTATACTTCTATTCAATTTAACTTACAAGTCAATATGTTAATAATTTTAAATAAAAACAAAAAATTTTACAACTTAACGTCATATACAAAGAATGTTTTTCCTTTTGTATATTTTTATGTCAGTCAACTAGACTATATTGTCTATTGTTAAATCTTAGCATATCTGTAAATGTCCGACCCTTCTTTGGACATATTGTGTTTATACTACTAACATAAATGAATGTAAAAAAACAACGAAATATCTGTGATATACACTAACATCTATCCGGATGTATTACTTCCCTTTTGAGAACAAGTTCCAACTTTTATTTTTATTTTTATATCCATCAGCATCATGATACACTTAGTTCTCTAACAGAAGGTATGTAATACATACATCTTACCGGAGTGTTGACCACTATATACAACACTAAATACAAACCGAACGAATTTTAAACATGATATGCTCATATAGAACGGGAACTATATACACGCGTATGTGTGTGTGCATATGTATATATGTGTATATGTGATATATGGATATGTATATATGTGTGTATACATATATTCAATTTTAATTGTGATTTTAAACGAAATTCATTATTCAGTCACAATAATGTGACTGAAGAAAGGTAGTGTCTTATACCCAACAAAAAGAAGAATTAATTGAGACAGGTGCCGTATCGATAAGTGACAGTCGATATGACACATGACTTAATTAACAATTGTCTTGTCAAAAATAATACCGGCCACATGGTGATTAAAATATAACAAATTTAATAATTATTTAATTTAAGCTTTGTTTGCCGTCTTCCTCTAAGTAGGAGATGCGTTTTGGTTTGTATTTGGAAAAACAATGTGTAGTTCCACATCTGCAATAATTTACACTAAGAAATAGTGTCAACGTTAAGGTAATATTAAAAATAACATCTTTAATTACGATGATTGTAAAGAATGTTTTTCCATTACAGCAAGTTCTGATGAAGCCCAAAATTATGTGGCGAAAGCTTGACTACTAATAAAAGACACTCACTTTGAAGCACCTGTTTTTTATTGCTTCCTTAGTATTGGGTCGTTCCCGGTTACCTTCAATTGTCTATATATATATATATATGTATATATATATATATATATATATATATATATATATATAATATATATATATATATATATATATATATATATATATAAATTTATATATTGTGATGAGTGCCTTAAGAACCGGCAAAATAACACAAAAGATTGATCATAATACGTTGTGAAATAGAAAATTATCAATAAAATTATGGTCAACCTACAATTTACATTACATTAGGACTGTCGATAGTTTCCCACCTTTAGACGTTAGCTACAGAGCTAGTAACGTCGAACATTACATTTTTTAATTTCGCATAATATAAAAATTGATGCATATGCGACATTTCAAATCATAGTAGAAATTATTGTTGATCAATAATTTCATTTTGGATTAAAATTCACTACTAATTAGACTGTTTTTACTTACATTTGCTTTATTGCCTTCAATCAATTTTTATTTTATGCGAAATTTAAAAAATATTAATGTTCGACGTCATACCTATAGTTATGACTGAAGTCAACTATTTAGACTAAAAGTTAACGTCTATAGGAAGGAAACTAATGTAATGTAAATTATAGGCTTCTATCGAGAATTTTCCACCTCACAAGACAAAGAAAACTCTTTGACTTTCTGTCAAGCTTTAGAATCAATTTTTTAAGGCATTAGTCGTGAGATTACAAATAAATTTGACTTTACAAAACGCACAATCACAGACATTAAAATTAAAAAAAAATTGTTCCTTAAAATGATATTATATTAATCGTGTTTGGTTGATTAACATACACATTTTGTTAAATAGAGTGTGGGTGTGTGGTACATCGTTAGGAAGTACATATTTTTTCGATATTAACTATATTCTTGTGAAAAAATATCAGTTTATTAAATGTGTTACACCTCATAGAAACTACAATTAACGCCTATGTTTTGCTGGTGTCAATTTTCGGATGAGTCAAAAAACTAAATATTAAATTAATAAATTCATAATTCAAAACCGGTTACTCGTCAGCTATAACTATTTCATTAAATTATGATTAAATTAGTTAAATTTAATGAAATTTTCATAATGATATCTTCCAACGTCCATACAATTATTATAAAGTGGATGTTCGAAATTAGTAAGAACATGTTGGAGCATTTTAGGGCTCACTGGTAATATTCGTTCTCTTAGTTCTCCCAATGAAGTTGGAATGGTATTATAAATAATGCTTGTTAAATTATAAATCCATACTTATGAAGGAGTCCAGGAGAGATAAATCAGTGTTTTATTCAATGGACAACAAGATCACCGATTTAACTTTCCTGAACTTCTTTTTATATGGGGTTACTTAAGACTTACCGTTTTAGCTTCATTGGTATATATATATATATATATATATATATATATATATATATATATATATATATATATATATATATATATATATATATATATATTACTCTTTATTTCATACAGTGAAAAAGCAAATAAAAGCTGCGTTTTTATTAAAAGTCTAAGCTTTCGTCTATGTTTATATACTTCATCAGAGTTCTGCAAAACAGTAATTATGACTACTGGAACATACTATAAAATATTACAATATCACCCAAATATTATCACAAAAACTCAAGGTGATTTGGTGCGAAACAAAGTGCGAACTAACTTCTGTATACATAAAACATATTAGTTTAAATTCATATAGAAACATTGTTTATTGTCAATTTTCTCAAAACACAACCAAACATTTATTAAACTGAATACGTTGTTTTAACAAGTCAATAAATTATTTAATAAATCTATAAATATAGACGAAATATATATATATTAATTCTTTGGTAGGTAACTTTCGGGAAAGCGTCAAATAAAGGATCGGCTAGAGATGGTATAAGCCAGTTTGGTGTAGAACTTTATTCTAAATGTGAAATTTTCGGTGATAGGTTGTCACCTTACATTTGGTTTTGGTTAAATTTGGTTTTACATATTTTACATAAGGTGACCAGGTTTTACATATTTTATTATAACCCTTTATTTTTTGCGATGCGAGCTCGAACGATGAACCTCGTAATCTACACGTATGGAAGTAAGTTTATGGGTTTAATTTTTTTAGTAACCGTTTTGATATGCGTATACTTAATTTTTATATATAAGTAAAAATAGAATTTTTACAGATAATAAAATTTATGGAAATTACCAAATAATATTATTATTCTTTTTTTTTTAGTTTAATTTCTAGATGTTTCCGTTTAGTTTTAATTTGAGTTTTCCATGTGAGTTTTTCATTCAGATGCAATTCCAATCATTTGACAACTGGTTTTATGGGAATCGTGGTATTATTTAATAGAAATTTGTGGGCATCCAGATTCTCTTCTAAAAGTAATTTGTACTGATTTACTGGCATTAACATTGATCTTCCATCGCTTAAACCAGTTTTGTAATTGGTCTAAATGACTTTGTACTTTTTGTAATGCTACATTATGGTCAATATCCACTGCCAAGATTCCCGTGTTATCGGCAAAAGTAGCTAAGAAGGGATCATTGCTGGTTGCAACGTCTGTTGTAAATATCAGATACAGAAATGAGCCCAGAACGCTACCCTGAGGTACGCCAGATTGCCCGATGTGGTAATTTGAGTAGCTGTCTTCAATTTTGACTTAGAAGTTACGCTCAGTAAGATACGATTAAAGTATAGTTGGTCTGTTAGGTGTAATTTCAGTTTGTAGAGGAGACCTTTGGCCATACTATATCAAATGCATTTTGTATATCGAGAAAAACTTCAGCCCAAAACTTTTACTCTTCGAGAGTTGTTTTAATTATATTTATTATTATGTGGTATTGTTGGAGGGTTGAGTCTAAATCCGAATTTTTGTTGTGGTATAATTTCGTTTATGGGAACAACTTGCTCGAACAACTTTTATGTAATATTAGCCTTTCCAATACTTTTGACATTATTGGAAGTAAGCTTATAGGGCGACATGAATATGCTGCGATATGAATATGATGCTATATATTATGGTTAATAACATCACTGTTTTGCTCGGTATCTTCTGAAGTAATTCTCCTGTTATTAAATCCTAGCCAGGAGCTTTCTTAGGATTTATCATTTTTATTTCTTGTAGAACCTCTGTCGGAGTAAATACATTGTTATATCATCATCTTTATCCTTATTTGTATCTGGTGCTGAGAATACAGTTGCAAGATGCTCTGGGAATACTGAGGATTTTTCTGCGTTTGTGCGGGCCCAGGTCATATCTGTTTTTCTTAAAGGTGAATTTGTTATTGTCGGTCGTTTTTTATTTTGTTGTGCTTTCCATATAGAGTGGTCTTTATGTGAGAGTTTCGAAACGTAAATTTATTATTAATATTATTATTATTATTCTAATGTTAATTGTTGCCATACTCAGTCACAGAACAGTGCTACCATACCTCGGACCGTAAATCACAAAAAATGATATAGAAACATATTTTGTTTTTAGTATTTTTTTTTTCTTTCCATAACTGGTTAGCAGTTAAATTAAAATAATATCTTAATCACACGAAATAATTAATCATTTACGTCAGTAATAAAAAGTAGTATAAACATATTTTTTCATCAATACAGTTGTAATGTTTTCAATGTTTCTGCTATAGTACATAATCGCTATTATTATAATATTATCAATATTAAATATGTATAGTTAAATGAAGAAATACAAACACCACCAGCAAACAAGTTGGTTTGCATACCAATTGATAACAGTTATTGAAATATAGTTAATTTTGATAGAGTCATGTGTTGAAATATATTTGTCCATTGACGTCACTAATAATTATTAGGATATACCATATGACCATGGTCTGCATCAATTAATACATACTGATTAGAACTGTTCTCAAAAAAGTAAGTTCAAAAATTCTTTCCTAATAAACTTTTTATAGTAGGTTTACATTAAAAGAGTTTACGATTACGAGGTGAATTCAATATTTATCGTACGTCAACTGATATATAAGTTTGCCAGTTCAAAAGATGTCTGTTTAATTGAGTTTATCAAACCATTTGATACGGTGCGCCTAAGGAAATAGTCTTAGCGCTAGTATACTCAACGTAGTCAAATAGACCAAGAACCCTATCCTCTTTTCTATTAAAAACACTGCAAAAGCTTCTGTTAGGTACATAAGAGACGAAGTACTAAAAAATAATCATCTAATCAATTGTAAATATGCATACCAACGTGGTAAATCTGTATACTCAGCGTTGGATGATCTAAATAGGCTTATCTAAGCTTATCTTATCAAAGTCAATAGGGGACAAGATATAGCAATGGCTGCATTTTTAGATATTGAAGGAGCATTTAATAATGTTACTACCAATTCTTTGGTTAAAGCAATAAGTAGACGAGGCACACCTGCGGTAATTTGCAGATGGATAAGGGCATCCTTGGAGAATAGGATAGTAATATCCAAGATCACCACCATCAAAGCAAAAGCAGATGGAAGATGTCCACAAAGTGGATTCTATCACCTCTACTTTGGCCAATCTTGGTAGAAAATCTTATCAAAAGTTTGTCCATAAAAGACTTTTACTGTTTAGGATACGCTAACAATATTGCAATCGTGGCCAGAGGCAAATTTTCCCAGGTTGTATCTGGGAGAATGCAAGCAACCCTAAATATAGTTGACAACTAGTGTAAACAAGAAAAACTCATAGTCAATGCTAAAAAACACAAAAAAAAAGAGACTATTACAAAGCCTAAAACCACCGGTGCTGGGAGGAACAGAGATTACATTTGCCAAAGAAACAAAATACCTACGGGTATAGACTTATACGGGGAGACTACTAGACTACGGGGATATATGGATTATAATCTTATATGGAATACCCATACTGAAAACCACACAGAAAGCTACTATGTCCTTGGGCAGATTTGGAAGAATGGAAGAATCAAAATGACCCTGTGGTTATACACAAGGGTTATTAGACCGATGACAACCGATGGATCTGTACCGAGCTGAACAAAGACTCAGCAAGTGGGAGCAGTAAAGCTGCTAAGTAATACATAAATGCTAGCATAACTGTTAATTACGGGGACCATAAAAACAACTCCTTCTACAGTGGCGTTGGAAGTGCTGCTGAATCTACCGCCACTTTATACAGGGCTAAGCCAGATATGCGATACACAGATTAATACCTAGTCAGCAACACATAAGCCAGACGCATAGTGGTGTCAATAGAAAGTTAATCAAAGCTAAAAGCAGATATTGTAATGGGGCAATCCATCAATGCAACAGCTACGAGATATAGCTTTGACAATAAATTCAAAATTAATGTTTGACAATTATGGTACAGCACGTAAAGAAGAAGAACAGATAATTAATGTGGAAAGTGAAAAAAGGCGAAAATTATTCCAATAAAAAATAAATATATATTAAAATGTAAAATATTACTTATAAAAATACATTATTTTACGCTTATCCGGATTCGTCGGACAAAATAATATCAGTTTTAGTAATTTTCCACAACTTGATTTGAATTTAAATGTAATTCATATAATTGATTTGTTTTGATATTTACAGCAAAAAAATTCCAAACAATTTAATTTCGTGAAAAATGGAAATCCTTCGTGAAAATTATCCTGCGATGATTTTATCCGACTTTAACAGGTTGACTGCCAGCCTCTTTTCCCCTGCATTGCCAAAGAGTCATTTGAGTACCACATATGGTACTCAGTTCAGAAGATAAGTTCAAATATTGAGGGCCATATATGGTACTCAGTATAACTTACAAAACTGCATGCCGTGTACCTAAACAGTCACTCGGCTTGTATATTTTATACGAAGAAATTGAAGTTTTGGCCTTAGAAAACTGTTCCATAATTTTAGCCTTTGGCTAGATGGTATTATACTCTTTTTATGAACGTCGTTCATCAAAGTGTAATAAAAACGCTTTTTTAGCTTAAATATTTATTTAACAAATAGCGTAATTCTAAAAGGTACAAAAAATAGTCGACAACTTAACATAAATGCTAATAAAGAAAAATTACTGTAGTTTGGCAGAACGTACCTTAAAAAAGCAGTCAGAGCACAACTATTTGGCGCAAGCAAAACACTTTGTCCGCACATGGGGAGTCTCCTTTTGTGCTGTTTGCCTTCCATACCTGTTAACAATATCCCTATAGCATGGGGTGCAGCGGTTCTTTTAAACATTTTACTAAATTGTGTAAATTATTAGCAGGCATTACACAATCGCGTTTATCGCGCAAATAATATATAAAAATCGTCATTGCCTCATGGGTCAACATGCTGTAGAAGAGCTGTAGCATAAATGGCAAGTTAACTGAGTACCACATGTGATACGGATGGCAGTCAACCTGTTACAGTTGGTCTAACTACTCATCAAAGCGTCGATCGATGTCAACTTATTTTTCGCAATAAAGTACTAGACTTATCAACTGTTAATAGATGATATAAATAATTAAAGCGTAGCCCAGAGACGAATTCCGTGAAGATTGTCCGCCAACAGCTATTGACCGGAAAACATTGATATGTGCGCTGCATGAATGAAAGATGTCGACTTGTTAACTATCATGAGATCCGTGCATCATTAGGCATAAGCATGAGTTAAATGTACGTGTCCTTATTTCAAGATGAGCCAAAACCAATAAAAGTAGTCCACACTCGCAGCGTTGGTAAACAAACGGTGACGAGTTTTTTTTACACATATTGCCACGATTTCGTTAGAGAATGGTAGAACCATCAATACTAAATGATATGCAACTATTTGTTTAACAGAAGTGATTGATGCATCCTCTTACGTTTTAAGACTCCAGATGAGGCGATCGAAGCATACAAAGATCTTATTTCTGAGGTAGCCATTTCGGACACACATAAATAATTTGACGGTTGGTTTATTCGATAGCAAAAGTGTATTGATCTTAAAGGCGAATATTTTAAAGCTTTAAAAAACAATCAAGCTGGTTTTTTTACAAAAATATGTTTTCTTTCTATTATTTGTGCAAAACTTTTAGTATATCTAAGTATAAAAAAGTTTTTAATAATTTTTTGTTTTCTTCACTTCCACAAAATTTGTTTCTCCTACAGCTTTTTTGGCAGTCCTTTTTCAAGTGATATATTTTTAGTACGCATCTGCATATTATAGTCTATAACTGAATAAGTTGAGAGCTGTTTGTCTTCAGTTGCTCATTCAGGATTATATCTGTATTTTTTAATTTATTAGTTGCTATAGAATCTAATCAAGATTGTTTAAGGCCTTTATTTTGAATATGGAGAACTTGAAATTGGTCATTAAAAGAATGATTATGATCTAGAAGGTGACGTGCATACACTTATAAGAATAAATTTTTCTGTTATTGAAAGCAATTTTGTGTTCTGCTATACGTTTGTTAAAGATTCTACCAGTTTGACCGATGTATGTTTTTGGGCAGTCACCATATGTAAGTTTGTGTACGCCACTGTGTAAGTGCTTTTTCTTTTGGCTCTTGTTGTTCTTAATGTATTTGCTCAAGTTCTTGGTTGTTCTGAAAGCTGGTGTTATTCCTTTCCTTTTTTGTGTGTGGCTATTTTTGTTGATATCTTGTCTGTATATGTAATTGTACTAATTTTAGGGCTTTTCTATGCAGTTTTTTGTTTAAACTGTTGTTTATAGTACCCATTGTTTACTGCTATTTGCTTAATGATATTTAATTCTATCTTGAAGTTATTTGGCATAGGAATTTCTGTTAATCTATGTAACATACTATGGTAGGCGACTAATTTATGTTGTGTAGGATGGGATAAAAGTTTTCAGTATTTTATTCCTAGACTAAATGAATTTCCATCAACAGTCAAATCCTTCACTTTTAGTGTACACTTCATAACTCGACTATTTCTAGTATGAATTATCCGGTAATAGATATATCGTGATAATATACCTATTCGATATCATACATTTATTTATAGGTTTTATATTTACCTTAAAAATTCATACCATGTTTTTAATCTTTAAGTCTATTTTTCAATTTCCCGACTGCAAAAACGGCCCTTGTATTATCGGATTATTATTATCACGTGTAGATGTTTTTTATGAAGTATTCCAAAGAAAATTGACTGTAACAATAAAACACTGAAAACTTTGTTTTCAAACTTCCTCAAAATTTATTTTAACTATTATCACTACAGTTGTTTCGGCTGGTTGCCTTTCTCAAGTTATCTATTTTTGGCATGCGTTTACAATTTATAGTCTCTAATGAAATAGGTTGAGGAGGGGAGAACTGTTTATCTCAAGTTGGTCATTCAGAATTATATCTGTGTTTTTTAATTTGTTGATTTCCATAGATTCTAACAAACATAGCTTAAGGCCTTTATTTTGAATGTGAAGTATTTTAAATTTGTCATTAAAAGAATGATTATGATCTATAAGGTGAAGTGCGTATGTCGAATCTGTTTTTCTATTATTGAAAGCCCTTTTATGTTCTGCTATTCGTTTATTAAAGTTTCTACCAGTTTGACCGATGTAAGTTTTTGGGCAGTCGCCACATTGAAGTTTGTACACACCACTATTTAAGTGTTTTTTATTTTGGCTCTTGTTATTTTTAATATATTTGCCTAGGTTGTTATTTGTTCGGAAAGCTGGTGTTATTCCTTTCTTTTTTATGTGTTTGGCTATTTTTGTTGTTATTTTGCCTGTATATGTAATCGAGCAGAAGGTACTGGGTTTTTTCTCTGGTGGTGGAAATACTAATTTCAGGGGCAAACAGTTCTCCCCTCCTCAACCTATTTCATTAGAGACTATAAATTGTAAACGCATGCCAAAAATAGATCACTTGAGAAAGGCAATCAGCCGAAACAGCTGTAGTGATAATAGTTAAAATAAATTTTGTGGAAGTTTGAAAACAAAGTTTTCAGTATTTTATTGTTACATAAAATGAATTTCCATCAAGTAACGGTCGAATCCATCAATTATTTAAAATTGACTGTCATTCACATTTAAATAATAGTATGCCAATTTATATACTCTACATTTTTGTGCATCAACATTTTCCTAGTGTTTTCTACTTATTATTTTCTAATTACATGTACAAATATAGTCTTCTTCTTCTTTTTTTTATATATAGACATGACTCTGTCTGTTTTCAATGTGCCTCCAATAAGTAAAAAGTAAAGTTCGTGTAACCTTCTGTTTTAAGGTCTAGTGTTGGGGTTTTCAGGTCACGCAAACGCCCGTAACATGAGTTAACGACTACTTTCGTAGCCGTGACCGACGGATTTATGTACCCTCCGAAGCACGGTGGCAGCTCAGTTGAATTAGAAATTAAAAATTTTGTCGGTGCCGGGATGTCCAGTAAGTTGTCATTCCATCGTTTTCGTGGTCTTCCTACTGATCGTCTTCCTATTGGGGAACCGTCTTTACTGCTCTATTTGTTGTCATTCGGCTTATATGATTCGTTCCATTCTACTCTTCTATTTATTACCCAGTTTTTGATGTTCTCTGCCTTGCATCTATGTCGTATATCTGTACTTCTAGCTCTGTCCCATAGTGTCTTACCATCAATGTCTCTGTGTTTTCATATACTGTTCATACTATTTATGATCACTGCGAAGTTAACGGATTCCCCAGCGCCTTTTGACGTGGAAGAAGATTTGAGCACGTAGATAGTGGAGAAAATCACTAGACGTGAAAGGAATTTTGAGGCAGGTCAACGCTTACAGTCGATTGTAGCGCCATTTGATGATGATTAGGCATACATAAAATGATTTTCATTTTCTTTATTTCAGTTCTAAATAGTTCATTGAATATAAGGTCAAATTAGATTCTCAATATTATGGTAATATTCTTTTTCTTCCTGGAATAGATTGTTCTTGGAGCAGTTATCCTGAGCTTCTAATTACAAGACTAAATATTGCTGTTTTAGGACAGAAAATAATTAAATTTTTCATATTATTTTCGTGTGTTTTTTTTTTTAATATTTGTCTCTTTTATTTCAGAGCTCTATCAACGATTCAAACAAAAGCGAAGCCGTCAGTAAACAACACCCCAATGTTCTCAAAAGAGGAAAGCAGGGAATTCATGGCGATATTTCCAGATATAGTACGCGATTTAACGGATGCTGGAAGGCACACGGACATTCCCGAAGTAACTAAAAGGTTCGCTAAAGTGCTACAGTATAACGTACCCACCGGAAAAAAGACCAGAGGATTATCCACTGTAATCGCCTACAAGATGCTGGAGCGACCGGAAAATCTCACTCCTGAAAATATTAGGCTGGCCAATATTTTGGGATGGTGTGTAGAGTTGGTAAGTGTTTATTGAGCCTTTTCCCGTTTTATCATTATAGGTATTTTTGCAAAAATGAATCGTTTTTGTAAATTTGTGTATTATGTCAATGTAATATTTATAAATCAGTCGATTACCATTTGGAGAACAATAACTCATTTTCATATTCATGACTACACCTAAGAAATCGAACGCTAAATTATAGTACTACAAGTGTCAATTTCATACCATAAGTTAAAATGGACTATATCCCAAAATAATTTGTTAAGAATCACGTAATTTAGGAACCGCACATAATTAGTGATTTTTACGAGTAGTTATGCTTTCTTGACTACAAGAAAGCTTTTAACATCAGCAATAAGCATCAGTTCCAGAAAAAAGAATTATTAATAATATCAGCCTACAATCTATAGTGACTTGCATGAATAGGTTGAGATAGAACAGACCGACTAGCCATCATTAGGGGAATTCGCCAAAAGGTACTATCCCTCCAAGTCGTTTAGCTTAGACCTGGAATATATCTTTAAAACCTAGGAATGCGAAATAAGAACACTAATATAGATAGCAAACCTTCAGAAAATAGGAAGGTAAGGCTTGATAATTTAACATTGTAAAACATATCCAAATATATCATTTGGACACAAAATCCAGTTGGGAAAAGAAAACCAGAATTCTGACGAGAATATAAGAGTGTTGCAATGTTCAAATCAAACAAATGAGATGGTTTATTTAACAATTTATTTATTTAAATAATGAAAATTCGTAAGATTTGCACAAAGTACATACAAATTAGAAAAAAAAACGTCTCCGTGAACACGAACCAGAGATACAGTTAACAGCTCCTTCTCTCTCCATCGCTTCCGCGAGTTTCAACGCTGTCAGATTTTAAAGACCAAATTTTGAAGCTTTGTGGACGATTCCGTTAAAAGGCAATTTTTTTCGAATTTGGCACATTACAATTATACAGTACGTTCTTTAAAATGACGCGAATAGGAATAATTGTTATAAATAAAGCTGCTGTGAATTAAAAAAAAAACGGGGACTAACTTCGTGCCACATTGTCCTAGGATAACTTTTCTTTTTTTAAAATGAAAAAATTCAAGCTTTCCAAATATGTTTTTGGATTTTGCAATACTTAGAATTGTTTTTCTTCATCTTTTAATATTGTTTAATATTTGTTTTTTATATTTTTATTTTTTTATTTTTTTATATTTATATTTGTAATATGTTTAATATTATTTATTATTATTTAATATTAATTTAATATTTCTTCAATATTGATATAATTCATCTCCTTTTTTTCATAAGGTACCCGTAGAATTACTGTAACTTTATTATTTTCTGTCTTATATTGTTACGAAAAAGTTAATTTGGAATAAACAAATAAAATAACTTTTAAACTATTTGACCAATCAATGGCTTGAAATTTTGATAATATTTTAAGCGCCACAATTCCCAAGATTCTATGCAATATGAAGGTTCTAAGTTTATTTTTAAAACAGTTACCATTTATAAAAAACCGAAATTTCTGATTTATTTTGCAACTTTATAAGCTACAAATAAGGATAGCAGCATTAAAAAGCGTCATTTTGAAGGTTTTTGTATGAATTATAAGTTTCTTACTCTCAAATTTGTTTTAAATGCTTCGCTTTTTGCTGATAGCCGAAAAAAGCGAAAATGTACCGTTTTTGAACTTGGATTTGTTAATTTTGGACATGAATTTGGATTATTAAATCCACAAAATCGACTGTAGGAAACATATAGATTTTTGTTATAGAGTTCCTTACTATACAAAACAACTATCGTTTGCTTTTGGGCTCAATGTTACAAACAGGGTACTTCTTTTTTTTTTGCTTATTGCCCTGAACTAAACACGGAAGAGTGTATGTGCCTTGTATATTGGAATATGTACGGTCTTGAAAAAGTGACACCTATGCTGGATATGGTTCCAAACAACACCCGGGGCAGTGTGTTGTTGCAAATAACACAACGAGCTATGAAAAGGGCTAGGCTGGGAATAAGTTTAGGAGACAGAGTCAGACATGAAGAAATTTTGAAACCTAACTACTAGGTGTTCTTGAAAAAGTGGTTAAGCTGAAGTGCAAATAGGCAGGTCGCATAACGCGACCTTTTTGATGGGAATAAGCCACAATTATAGTTTAAAATAAGTTTATTGTCGTTTCAATTTCCACTTCGGAAATCGTTCTAGACATACAAACATTAATGAATTAAACAAATCTTGTTTTTTGTTACTTGGCGAAAAATTCTTATATAATAAATATATCAGCTATAATGGAGTTATTGACATTATGTACTGATAATACTTATTTTCAAGTAAATAATGAATTCTGTAAACAAAATTATTAGCTGATATATTTATGGAAGATTTTGAAAGGAGTATTATTTCTAAACAAAATTTAAAACCCACGGTATGGTGGAGATAGATGATGATGTCAATAACCTTATTTTAAACTTCAATTGTGGCTTATTCCCATTAAAATAGTAATTTATTTAAGATTACACAAGAAAATAGCTTCAGAACATTATTTTATACTTTTGGGAATGAAAAAAAAAAAACAAATCTTAAGCGGCTTAATTGATTACGTTTTATAAAAAATGCTTCTATAAAAGAAATATGTCACAAAAATTAAAAAAGATATAAATAGGTTTCTGGAAATAAAAAAAATTGCGATATTGGTCGTAAAAGTTGAAAAGTACTTTTTACAAAGTTTTACAAGGATTATATTCTTGCTTATAGCATGAATTCTAAATAAATAATAGAATTAAATTAGTGAGTGTTGTCCTCGGCGTCGGCAGTAATTATCTCGATGGTTCAAAGGGTAGAAATATCTAGATATTTTAAGGGACTATTTAAGCCGCTTATCGTTATTAGACAGTCTGTAATTAGATTTCAAAGAGCAAATAAATAAAAATAAAAGATGTCCAAATGAAGAACTTATAAACTGCTGGAAACACAAGCAATAAATATTTTAGCGAAATCGACGAGACATGGATTCCGTATATAAATACAAGAGACATATACAGGGTGTCCCCGAAAATAGTGCGTTCCTTTAAGGTATGGATGTAATACACAATTTGGAACAAAAAGTCTTCTAACATTTTTTTCTAACCTTACCGTTTCAAAAACAAATTACATTGTTTTCCATATACGTAAATTTTTATTTTCAGAAAATTAAATAATCTGACGTCATACGCAACTCGTTTGTGACTTCGGACTTCGGATATTTAACATACCAACCCTTGGTTTTATTTACTATTCAAGGTTGCCTACTATAATTTCTTACAAACATTTTGTAAGAAATTATAGTAGGCCTCTCCATTTAGTGTTCTGGATAATTCACATGGTCCTATCAAACGATTGTTAATTATTCCAGCCCTTAAATTTATGACAAATTTTCTTTGAAAATTTGTCCTAGGTATTAAATAATGGTTCTCGCCACCCCATATGTGGCAATTATGAAAATTATATATACAGTTTCTCGTGAAACATGCTTCATCCGCACATAACGCTTTAGGTGGATTCAGGTTCTCTGATGAATGTATCTTGAAACCACCTACAAAATGTTAATTTTAGAGGAAGATCACCTTGTTGTAAATCTTCTACTTTTTAATAGTGGTATAGATATAGAAGTTGCTCCCTAAATGTTCTATGAACAACGTTTTTTTACATTCCAATATACATAAATTCCCGACATAAATATGGACAGCTAAATTACCGTTACACTGAGATTCTCCGTAAATAATCTACATCATGGTATTCACGAATCGAAAACATTTTCGCGGTGTTGTTCCAAAATATCTGTTAACTAAAGTTGTGACTGTTTGTTTACGTTTAGATTTTTGTATTGCACGTAGTTGACAGATTTCTTTTTGCACACCAAAATGTATTTTCGTTTTTTTTTTTTCAAACGGTTGAATTTAGAAAAAATGTTATAAGACTTTTTTGGTCTAAATGGAGCATTTTACCTATACCTTTAAGGAATACACTATTTTCGGGGACACCTTGTATACAGTTTATAATTATAGATGCTGAAGGGACGATATAATTACAAATTAATGCGAAAACAGCTAGATACCTATTTTATCTAATTTAATGACTGTCAGTAGGACGACCACGAAATAAATAGAACGTTAACATTCTTGATACTCCATCTTGTGAGACCGCTCCCGTGGAAAAAAATGTTTCTAATTTGGTTTCTTTACGGATTCTTGTTCAAAAATGTCCCCTTTAAACAAATCTAAAGGGTGTCGTGCAAAATTTTCGGGCAGAAATTGTTTTAAACATTTTTTTAAACAAATTTTAAAAATCACCATTTTTGCTTCCAAAATTTTTATTTTTTTGGTTTTTGTGTCATTCTACGAGATTTTCGGGAAAAATTTTTTAAACAAATTCCAAAAATAATCTTTTTATTCCGAAAAATGGTTTTTAGAATTTAGAAAAATGGAAAAAAATTTTAAGTTTTCTGTGTAATTCTAAACAAAAAAGGTCTGTTCTTAAAAAGCGATTTAAAATCTGAAAATTGTGAAAATATTCGAGGATGGATTGATTGATTGATAACTATCTTAATAATAAATTACAAAATATTAATAAATGTCAATATTTGTTGTGATTTTATTGGCGTAAGTAATATGTATGAGTGCGAACATTGACGCGTATAATTAACAATTAAAAAGCAACGAAAGCATCTAAATTGAAATAAGCTCTTCTGAATCTTGAAACTGAATGTTAAACTTTCATTTACGCACTTGGCTTCAAAAATAATAATTGGACCACCAGTTAGATGAAGGGAATGAAACCAAAAAGTAGATTTTCGGGAAATCATAAAAAACTGTTTATTCGTTCTATTTTTTAATTTTTTCTTGTTTACTAATGACATCTACTACTATAAAGTACAGTTTATATAAGTTAATTGGGATTGGAGAAAAACCATCCAGTGATTTTCGTTATCTAGATAACCGATAAAGGAAATCTTGGATTTATTCCTTTTATTACAACTTTTTAACATATTTTTACATATTTTTTTACATATTTTTTTTTTCGACATGAATAAATACTCATAATTGTATGAAAAAGCATATTTTATTTAAAGTAATTTATAAAAAAAAAACAAACAAATACAAAAAAATCATTTCCATAAACTACCCTTCTTCCTCAATGATATTATCTGATGAAGTAGTTGTCCATGTAAGGATGTTTTCGTAAAATTCTTTTTTATCTTTTGAAATACATGGAATTATTTTCTCCACGTCTTCCATCTTTTTCTCATTTATTGGTATTTTTGCCCTGTAAGCTCTGGTACTACGCAATGAAGGGATTAACCCATTTTTTTTAAGTAGAAACCTCTGTTTCAGAAAGCCATCTATTTGTTCTGAAACTGTTCCGTAACCTTATGGGAAGAAGAATACTCTAAATATCTATATTTGGATATCAGAAATGTAGACGTTTTGTCCATCGACTTAAAAGTGTTTTTGTAATAATTTTTCCAGGTATTTTTAAAGTCGAAAATGTCGTTTGAAGTGATTGTTGTTACCGAAAATCCTGTTGTTTTGGTAGTAGAGATCATTAGATTGTATTCCTCTGGTACGTAAATCATTTCTTTTCTCCTGATAAGTCGTTTTACTGTTCCGAAATTTCGATCGCACTGTAAAAACGAATGTTCACGCACAGTAAAGTACTGATAAATTTTATTGAACCGTCCAGTCGAAACCAACATGAGCATGAACCGTATCAGGGTATTGTTTCTATTCTGTCCTCCGCAAGCGTCACTAAACACGTGAAGTTCGTTTATAGCGGGATCCATATTCTGGATTGTCTTAGAAATTAGGCTACATATATCATCAGATCCTCTTTTAGCTTCTTCTTCATGGTACGTGTATGAATCTGCACAATTTGTTTTCAAATCGTGGACACAAAATACGTAAAGCCATAGTTTCCTGAGATAGAACATTTCCTGCACTGGTATTTTTGGAAGCGGAAGGTTTTGCATGTAGTCGAAAACAATAGTTCCGATATTTTTCTTTTCTTGGCATAACTCAACTCTTCTTGCTGCTTCAGGTAAAACTTTTTAGCTCGTCTCAGATGTACCATCTTTACTGCAACTGCTACACGCTTGGCGTTTTCATCCAGCGTTTGACTTGCTATTTTAGCCTCAAGTTTTTCACAAGTTGAACAAACGTCAACCTGTGGTCTTTTCAAATCTGTAGCCATGGTTATTATTATAGTATTTTCTAAAAAAATCGTATTTAACGATGTTGGCATATTCGGGATACATTTTGCAAAAGAGTTCATGCATTTTCTTCACATTGAGGTTAGCATCCAAATATTGAATTAATCTGGTGCTGTAATGTGATTCTTTTAACGGAAATGATCGAATATGTTGATCGATCGCAAGAACTATATTGTTATCTAAATTGATGAATATTCTATTGAATATTCTAAATGAATACCACGGTGATCCACCGGTAATTTTCCTTCGGCAATAAGAGAGGTCAGTCGAAAAATTACTTTATTTTTTATAGCATACAAGATTGAAAAAGGTTGCCTACATACCTCAACTCTTGCAGAATTTATTTTAATAAAATAACGAAAAGTATTGTCACGCCTTTTGGGATTTTCATTTTTGGATCGTCTTCGAATAACTTCCGAGCAGTTTATGGGGCTCATAAGAAAAGTATCCTGTTCATTTTTTGGACGTCCATACTTTGTAGAATCGTTTGCTTTTCTTCTAAACTAAACTTTTGTATGCACCGTTTTTACATGTACACTCACTAACAGTATTTGATTTTGTCGGTACAATACGCCTTGTAGTTAAACTAGTATAGGTTTCACCGTGTAAACGATGTAATTTTTGTACCTCGTGTTTATAGAAATGTTTATTTCGTACACCCCGTTTTCTCTTCCGTGACGCCGCGAAATCGCATAAAATATTTATGTTACTGTCCTCACTGCTATTATTATCACTAGTACTAGACATTTTTCTGTTAAAAACATCAACAAACAAAACAAAAACGAGACTTACGTAGATGTCAACAAGAATTGAATTTTATTTTCATCACCACTAGTTACAGCATATCGCCCTTGGCACTAACTTGGTAAGTTTGAAGAAAGAAATAATTCCGTGATTATTTCCTTCTTAAAACTGTCGCACATTTCATGTTGGAATATCTCCGTAACTTATACCATACCATGTGTATTCCCTACTTAGCGCGGACAGATGGGTCTTGATTGACTAAAAGGCTAAGCCCTTTTCTTGTGCGCAATACTCCTCCTAAACGGTGATAGATAGGAGAATAATTATTTCGAATAATTAAACAGATTGTTGAGTAGATTCCCCCTAAGGTTTCAAATTTAAAAAATTCGAACCGGTTTAAAAATGGCGGCCATAAAATGAATTTTTCCTATAGTAAAGTATAGGAATTTTACAGGTTTCATTCTTCAAAATTTACAGTCCTAATTTTCAATGTATTTTTAAAATATGCCCGCGTCTACTTTTTTCTTTTACTTACTGATTGAATTCAGAATTATGAAACCGGAAGTATTTACTTCCGGTAAGATATCCCAGCCTAACCTAACCTAAACTAAACTAACTAAATTGCAAACAAAAAAACCAACTTCGAATTTCAAGTACAAAATATTTATTAATTCATTTAAGTTCAAAAATTAAAGTCAATCAAAGTTAGTTTAATACAGTCATCATAATTTAATAAGAAAATCACTAAATATTACGGAATATTTCGTCAAATACGACGTTTTTAGTCCAGATGGATCCATCTTCGTCGAATTTTTGCTTGGAATTCGGGGTGATGTAAACTTTGACGCCATCAAATGATCGAGATCGAGACATTGCAACGTACAGTTGTCCATGAGAGAAGACCGGATTCGGAAGATAGATCTTAACTTTCTTGAGACTTTGTCCTTGAGCACGGTTGATGGTCAGTGCAAAGGCCAACTGAACAGGAAACTGGAGCCGCGTCATTGAAAAACTGAATGTTTCTTCAGCCGGGGAAAGTTTGATGCGAGGTAACAGAATCATTTGTCCAGCTGACTGTCCTGTAAGAACTTCACATTCCAAACAATTGTGGTGAATTGATTTGATTTTGAGTCGAGTGACATTTATCGAGACCTTTTGCTGTGTTTGTTCATATTTCTCATAAGTAAAATGACAGCATTTACTTTGAAAGGAAGACGGTGTCGTGGCAAGCCTGAACCTTTTATTTTATTCAAGAATTCCGTAGGAAGTCGGAGATGTTCATTGATGTCATCAATGACGACTTTATCAATGTTCAAGTACACGCGTTCTTCGCCGTCCAGAAGATCAAGAACTTGCTGATTAAACTGTGCACAGTCCTCATTAGTTGAAGCGAGAATTGCAAGCTCTGTTAGCAGTCCTTCTGCAATTGAATTTTATTTTTTTTATTATATTTAATTTTATTTAAGAGGGGCGGAGTCTAACAATCATATTGTTTCCGTTTCCTAATGTAAAAATCCTGAAAAATCCTAAAAAACTACTGTATCGATTTTCAATTTAAAAAAATTGCCGTCGATACAGTTTATTTTTAGGATTTTTGGAACATTTACACTAGGCGACGGAAACGATGGATCGTTAGACTCCGCCCCTCTTAAATATCAGCAAAACTTACATCAAAACTCGATGTGGAGTTGGTCCACTAGTATTTTTGTTAAAAAGTCGTTTCGCCATATTTTGGCGTTTATTCCCTTCTTGTAACTGATGGTTTAATTTACATATTCTTCGTAATTTTCAGATTTTAAATTGCTTATAACTCGAAAACTGTCAACTTTGGAGAAAAATATCAACAGACTTTTTTTGATTAAAATGACAACAAACTTAAAAAATGTTTTCAGGAGCAAAAAGGTGATTTTTGGAATTTGTTTAAACAAATGTTTAAACAACTTTTGCTCAAAAAATTTCGCCCGGCGGCACTCTTCAGATTTATTTAAAAGGGACATTTTTTAACAAGAATCCGCAAAGAAATCGAATCACTATTATAGTAGGTGCATTTGAAAATAAATAGACTATTTTTGTATTAAAGAAATGAATAAATAATATTTAGGAAAAATGATGGTGTAAATTGTTCCCGAAGGTTATCTAAACATTAACAGCTTTTTTGTCGTTACTTATTAATCGTTGGGTTTCTGGCGTATTAAATTGAATGGAAATTGTAAGTATTCATCGTATCATTCACGTTGTTACAGAGTGTAGTATTCCTGATAAATTATTATTCAAATCCCATATTAATCTAACAGTTTTGTCTGTATACCAAATTGTTTTATAATCAGCATGATTTGAATACTGGTAATTGAACGCTTGAGGTTTTAATTATATATTATATTTAATTAGTTATATTTTATCATTGTATCCATGCTAACTACGATAATGCTAATCATAATCTTATATTAAAATATGTTAAAATTAGAAGGACGAAAATATGTATCTACCTATGCATGAAGTGATAATAGTGACAAATATTACAGAAAACTACTGTTCTACAATAAACCTACTATTTATACAATACATATTCGGAATTAAACAAATAAAACCTCTTAAGAAATTAAAAATACATACTAGTCCAGAACAGAAGCAGCACTATTTTAGTACTACTGGCAGCGTACGTACCTGTAAATTTCTTGAAAATTCCCTTGGAATAAGTAACCTGTTAAGACACGAGATCTCGGACTGAATATTTCATAGTTTGTAATATGTCACAACGAATGTAATACATTATATTGACATATTTTTTGTTTTGACTTACTATTTTTGTTGGAAATAAGCCACAATTATAATTTAAAATAAGTTTATTTGACGTTTCGAATTCCATTTCGGCTCATTCGTATTGATTTCGAATTCCATTTCGGCTCATTCGTATGGATACTTCAGACATATTGAACTTTTTAAAGTAAGTGACTTTAAAATGATATTGTCAATATTTTTGAAGTGCGTTCCTGGAACGACTTCATTGGAAGATATTTCATTCGATTACATGAAATTAACTTTAACTTAATAATACCCGTCAGAAAAGTCATAGCTTGTGATTTTTCTTTGAAAAGACAACCACGTGTAATGATGACAGTAAAATGTTCCGCGTGATGATCCCATAGTAAGTTATTTATCGAGGAAAAAACCAAACAAACCTCATGATACTATCCCGACATGGTAAGTATTTGGTCTTACATTTATTTTACTCTTAATATTAACACCAAACTCTCATTTTATAGTGGTATTTTCCTTTTATTAACTTCTGTGTAATTTTTATCTCTGTTCTTTGTTATAATTTATAGTTTTATGACATCCGAGCAGTCTGGATATTAAAACTTGACTGATTATAACATACACATTTCTTCAAGGTGAGTGAAAGGGAAATATAGCATAAGCGAACGCTCCTAACTTCGGCTGGTATCGGCTATAAACGCTTGTAGTCGTGAATCCCAATTCGCACTCACTGTCCCGAGATGCAAGTCTTTCACACAATCAGTCACAATAATAACTATTAGCAATTCTTGTGTTTCTTGAAAGGCGTGAATCCAATATTATTTTCAAAAAGGTACGAGCCCTAACAACTATATGTTGGAACAAGTAGTTATTTTGCGAATATAATACCAATTTATCAAAATTCTTTTATCTATTTTTTTTTTTAATTGTAAATATGAAATCAACATTTTTATGATGATGGAATTATTTTTGCGGCTTAATTATATTTTTTATGTTGATAACTATTTAATTAATTGTTTGATAATCGAAAACTGCTGACAACTAAATATTGAAACAGTTTTTGCTTTTTCTCACGTTTCTTAAATTTTATCAGCCTGGAGCAAAGAAGGCTTTGAAATCAAACATACGACTAATAGGTAGTGCGTTGTCAACAATAATTGTCACGCGTCATTTGAGTTTAAATAATTAACAACCGACAGTTTTATTACGAGTAAAATATAATAATGGCACATGGAAAACCTACTGATCCGAAAGTTCGAGAAATTATTATTCATCGGTACCGTAAAGGGAAAACAATGCGTGAAATTTCCAGTGAATTTAGCAACAAAGCAGCAACTACTGTATTTAATATAATTATGAAATATGGTGAAACTGCCAGTATTGATGTTGGCGACAAAAGCTCATATCGTCCAAAGGATGTTTCTCAAAGTAGTGTAAGGTATTTAATTAGAAGATGTAAGTCGGGAGGAAGAAGAGTAGAATAGAGAAACTGGGTTTGATAGGTTCTTCTTGATATCAATTTTCTGTTTTTTTATTTTTTTCGAGTAGGCCAAAGAAAAACCATTGTTGAGGGAAACTCAAAAAGGGAATTGTTACATTTGGGCTAAATCAAAACTTTCGTGGACCAAACATAACTGGGACAAAGTTATCTATAGTGACGAAAGCAAATCTTATGTCTGTGTGGATTACCGAAAGCTCGTGATATGGGAAAAAATAGAAGCATTTTATAAGGATTCTCTCAAAAGTACTGTAAATCTAATAAATATATATCCAAGTTCTCCATAATCTAATGGAGAACTTGAAAAAAACAGGCTATTTTTTAAAATCAAGCTATTTTATCAAATATAACAGTAAAGGATAGTTTTGTTGTCAGTCAAATACTGGCAAAAAAAATGAAACCCTTTGCAGATGGAGAGATGATAAAAGAATATCCCACTGTTGTTGCAGAAATAACATCTTGCCTGATAAAATAAATATTATTTCAAACATTTTCAAACATATCAAGATTCACTGTTCTGCTGCTCTTTTCTTGGGTTGTTTTTATTTTGCTTTAAAATTTGTATACACTTTGTGTACTTTAGAGAGAATAAAAGTTTTAAAAACGTCAATACTCAACTAATAAATTGTAAAATATATCGATATTATGTAGCACAGTTGATTTAATTTATATTTTAAAGTATATAGTTTAAAATTGTATTGTAAATAATCGATTATTCTGACAAATGGTTTTATTTGTATATTACCCCTATCAACGTAACTACAATTCAATTACGTACTTCCGGTATATCAGTCGTCGACCTGTGAGTACGTTAAGAGAATTGTTGTTCGTTTTAGAATTTGAGATAATATTTTATTTTGATTTTTTTGTTTACTTAGTTTTAAATGACTGATTGTAACCTACTTTTATTTTAAAGTATAATTTATGTAACGTCAACATACAACAATTTTTATCTTGGTATAGCATTAGTATATATTAACCTACAAAAAAACAACCCAAAATTTCCTTATCATTAATATTATGTTTTTTGGTAATCGGTTAGATAATCACACAGGCCCTAATAATTTTTACAGCCCATCAACCTAAGGAGTCGAAAAAAGAATAGCAATTTGTAAAAATGCCTTAAATGACAAATTTTTTATGATCAGAAAATCTACAATTATTGCGTTTTTCTTTTTCTTTGAGTTAACTTATGTACTCTTTACTTGGTAAAAATTGTTTCTAATATGAAATTAATTTTTTTTATTTGATAGTATGTTATATATTATTTAATTAACATACCATCAAATGGATTGCTATACGAGGCTTGTTTAATTGAAGCACATCTTTGGTCCAGAAAAAATGTATTGGCAAATATATCTACAAATAATTACCACTACAATTAAGGCAAATATCTCATTGTTTCTTGTGGGCGTTTGCTCGAAGAATTCTTGTAGTAAAATTAATGGGAAAATCCCAGTAGTTGGCTGTATACCATAATTAAAAAACTTATACAGAATTAAAAAACTTTAAATTTTGTATATTGATATAAAAAGATTTAATTAAAACTTGTTAAAAGTGTTGTCCAAAATTTATAGATGCATAACGTTTTCGATCTAGCGCAGATCATCCCCAGTGTCTTCTTTTGGTACTTGTAGCTAACACTAAGATTGAAGTGGAGACATCAATATATAGTTGACATATTTAAATTTAAATTATAATGTGACCCTAGGTCGATGACAATGGTTGTAAATGTTAATACTTAAAGAGCAACATGCTTCCTTGCTCAACTTAGACACGTGGTTCTTTTCAGTTAAAACGACAAGAGTTGGTCTGTGTGGTTAATACCGACAAGAACCACGTGTTCAAGTCGAGAAATATACCATTTAATAAACCATTCAGAAAGTTCAATAAACCATTTATTGATGTCTCCACTGCAATTTTAGTGTTAGCTACAAGTACCAAAAGAAGGCACTGATGATGATGTGAGCTAGATCGAAAACGTTATGCATCTATAAATTTTGGAAGACACTTGTAACAAATTTAAATTAAATGTTTTTATACCAATATACAAATTTTGAAGTTATTTACTTCTGTATAAATTCTTGTAGTGTATTTTGTACTTCGACCGAAAACGATTACCTTTTTCCGCCTTTTTTAGTAGCCCAAAGATGTGAAAACCTTAAGGTATTAAATCGGGACTCTAGAGTGCAGAGTTTCATTGTAAGGTTAGCGTTGATATGAATTCTAGGTGATGTAAAATCTATGAGCAAGGGTCCTTCGTGGTTGAACAAAAAATGTTTTTTTTTTACCACACACTGTTTACATTTGGATGGATTGTTACCAACAAACGCCATTTCTAAGTCACAATACTCAACATCGCAGTCCAATACATATGATAGAAACTGATCAGTGTGACGTTTACAAACGTAACTAACACTGCAATATGTCAAATCAGTGATTACAATTATTGTTTCCAGGGTTAACCTGACCAAAGATGAGTTTCAATTGAACAAGCGTATATAACGTACTTATTTGCGCAATTTTCTGTTATCTTTTGTTACTTTTTGCTTTTTATATTTTAATTTTGAAAACTACTTATTCCAAATTACTAAAAAAAATCTTCTAAAATGAAAGGTCAAAATAAACTTTAAAGTAAAATGTGGCTTATTCCCAATAAAAAGAGTAAATTGTATTAAGATGCCACAAGAAAATAGCTTCAAAACAATATCTAGTATTTGAAACAGTTTGAATACTGAATATATGGACGAAAACAAAGAAGTTAATATAACTCGACTAACTTAAAGACAAGAGAAAGTATTTAAAATGTATTTGCTTCAAGAAACGAATGTCGAGATCGTCATTAAGACCGTAAATCAATATTTGGAACAACAATCTAAGAAACCAGGTTTAAATGATGATTGTGAGAATTTGACATGTATTAACAATTTTTCACCAAAGTGGCTTTCGAACTTTTATGAACGACGTACAAGTTTGTAACTGGAGAAAATAATATGTCGAGTGACCAATTTTAAAAAGTAGATAGTAAAGCATCTAGTAGAAACGATGAAAACATAAGTTCGCATAAACAAATACCTATACCAATTGTTCATCACGTTATAGAAGTGAAAACACTGTTATAAGAAGAACAGTGAAGAGCATTGGCGTCAATATGCAATAAAAAAAAATTAAAAGGTAGATAGATATCTTTTGTAAAAGTTTTTGTGCGTACCTTGTTTCAATGAACTTTATAAAAATTAAATAAGATAAGATGCTTATTTCCATTTTTTATAGCGATTAATATTTATTTTTTATTATTATTTTATTTATGCAAACATGTTTACATGTCTTAAATAAAGTTTATTTTAAAGCCACAACCCTCCTGTATTATGTTCTTATAGAGATCGTGTTCCAATAGGGACCAAGTTTCTCATTGTGAAAAATCTAAGAACTTTTATGTACATCATATATAGCTTCTAGGCCATCTTGGTCCATTTCTACAATCGTACATAGTTAAATATGCTCCAACGACCCAACGTGGCATTGAACGTGTTAAAAAGCATCATATGAGACCTAGACAAGAAATAAAAATATAACATAGAATAAGAAACAGGAACAAAGTACTATAATGGAATCGACATCATCAACTTGACATTACAAGAGCTGGGATGATAGAATAAAAAGGACCATCTCCTACAAGAAGAAGAAGAATCAACAAGTGAAAAATGAAGTAATTGAAAAAAGCGAATGTATCATAAGGACCAGTAAAATAACACAGAATGACTCTAACAAATATACAGGCAAGCTCAGAACAAATCAATAAGGGTTTCAAGGCAATCACATCAGCAATATCGAGAAAAATTTATTAGTCAAATTGAAAATTATGTAGATTGGAGACAGATCAATGGTAAGTAGGTATATTGAAGAGGACTTAAAAGAACAAACTTTATATGGAATTGACCATATAACAATGCAACATATGGAGATGTGTTCTAAGATTTTTGATTTTAAGATGATATGTGTTCTCTTGCTACTACACTTAGGAATCTTTCTTCAATCCTGACCCTCCGGAGGAAGTATAGTGGTCATCGTAATGTCGTGTATTGTCCGTCTCCATAGATTTCTGTCTCTGGTCATTTCTTTTAACTCATGCACAGGTCTTTTGCATATTCCTGTAATTAGATCGATCCATCTTGTTGGGGATCTTCCTAGTGACCTTCAGTCTTCTACCTATCCTTGGATAATAAGTATTTCCATGTTTTCTGCGTATACACGAAGAGATTAACAATTTCAAAACCAGAGGACACAAGAAGCGGAGGACGACCACGAATGAGATGGATTGATGATATGGAAGAAGACCTACAGATTCTAAGGGTTGGAAGATGGAGGGAAGTTACCAGGAATCGACAGGAGTGGCGACTTCTTTGTGAGCAGGCCAAGATCCATAACGGATTGTCGACCTACCTATGATGATGATGATGTTTTCTGCGTCTGCTCTCATACCATGTCCAAAATAGTTTAATTGTTAAAGATGAACTTTGCTGGATAGCCATTTGCTGACTCTTAGCTCATTTAGAATTGAAATATTTGTCCGGTTGTCGGTCCACGGAATTCGTAACATTCTTCTCGGAATGTACATTTCAGTGGCGTCTATCTTTCTTCTTTCTCTCGTCGTAGAATCCCGTATCCGTTTGTCAGTATTGGAAATATTAAGCTGTTCATTTTCAATCAACCTCAGTTTTAGAATTTGTGAAATTTAAAAGTCCTTCCATGTTTTAGCCATCTTTCCTACGGCGACTTTTGCTAAATCACAGCTACCTTTTATTTCTTTTTGTAGTACCCTGTGTTTGTCATCAATCCCAAATATAAATATGAGCTCACAACCTCAAATTGGTCAATCGTGGTTATGTGTGGATGATTGTTATGTACTCTATGCACTACCATGATCTTTGTAATTGATCAGTTTAACTGCAGACCAAATATTTGACTTTTGTTTTCAACCAGTCGCATGAGATTAATTAATTTCTTCTTAATTATTTACAACAAGGACCGTGTAGTCTGTAAAACGTAGGCTGTTTATTTTTCGGCCATTTATTGAGATGACCTTTTCCCATCCTTACAGTAGAGATCCTTGTCTGATAACTTGTTCTGGATGGAATTCGTTTGAGAGTGTGCCAAGCACTTTAACTGTCCCAGTAGTGTGTTCACAATTAAGAACATCAGAAATTTTAAATATTGACCTATTAAGGTTGATCTGCACCTCCCAAAAGACAAACTACACATTCAAAAAATTTGAAAAAAGTTAAAAAAAAAGGTATATGTGACAATTAGAAGTATTTCTAGTAGGTTTCTTCGTAAAAGTTCTTATAATTTTATTGCCTTATTATTCCTATCCAGATATTCCCTTTTTCTACGTGTTAGGTATGGTACTCCTGCATCCAAGGAGGATTTTCCATCCAATACTGACAAGTTTAACTTTAAGGGAAATATACTTAAATCAGGAAAAATAATGCTTTTTGAGTACTCTGTACTAAACTCACTTTGTAGGGATCCAACTTTCTTCTTTTTTAGCGTTCTAATAAGTTTTGACTTAAAAATGTTTTGTTTATCTAAATGCTACTTACTGTGAGCTAGTTTGGGGTCTGTCATTAGGCTAGCATAATATCCAGTTTCTTGTTATCAGATATTTGTTGCACAGCACCCTGGAAAAATCTTAGATGAACAAATTATTGTGAATTGGGAAATCGGTTATTGAGTATCTACAGAACATGGTGGCACCATCAGAAGCTATGACAAATTCTGAAGGCCAAAGCGACTTAACCATCTAATCTGCTTGACGTTACTTAAAAAATATCAGATACCAAAATAATTGATTTATTTTAAAACATATTTATCAACTACGTAATAATTCTCGTTCGACAACTTAAAAATAGATTCATATTACCTACGTTTTAATAATCATTCGATTTACGAGTATTGCAAAGTTTATTTTTAATATTTTTTAATCAACATTCCCGAGGTTGCTATTCGAAGTGTATGTTTATTGACACACATAATAATAATATGAAATTGACATACCTTAAGAGGGAAGAATTTAGAAATTCGCCATTAAATATTAGAATGGTACTTAATTTCTATTTATATAGTTATTATAAATCTTTTTTTAAGTTAAATTTAAATGACTGCAGTTGGTAAATTTCGTGTATCTTATCTGCAAAAGTATTTACGAGTATTAGAAAAATTTTCGCTCTGTTTAGCTTGTCGTATTACTCACATTAATGTGAACTGCACGATGTTCTGTGACTTCGTGTTGGATAAATCCTATTTCATGCGTCCCTAATTTTCTGTTCTACGATTGATGTAACAAAGTAATTCGACAGCAGCATCATTGAGATTTCCTTCTATTTCACAAATACTCAGAATGCTCCTACTTCGATTATATTTCATCACTACATTTATTTCTGAAGAATTTTTGAAACTTCAAAATTTTAGTCGTGAACATCGGCTTCTATAATTTCAATCTTTATTGTATTTGTTGTATTTATTCAAAGTCTTGTTGAAATATAGACCCGTTTTAACCGACATCTTACCGAAACTATTTTTTTTTTTTTTAATTGTATCTTTACTTTAAGGAAATGTGTCTTATTTAACGACAAAAAATACTAAAATAATTTACGTTATAATAATAAAGTATTTTACATTTTTCGCACAAAAATTAAACCTTTTTTTTTGCAAAGTCCGCAAACGAATTTCTTTTTCTTGGTAAACAATTAAATAAATATTTTTTTAAGGCCCGTTTTCACGCTACGTCTTATTGTACGTTTTGTTGGATAGGACAAATCCTATACAATAAAACGTGGCATGTAAACAGCAAAACGTACGTCTTGTCGGAAGGAAACACAGTGTGTATACACTGGACAAAACGTACGTTTTGTCATACGTTTTATATGACCAACAAAACGTACAATAAGACGTAGCGTGAAAACGGGCCTTAAGACTCATCCAGCGTAAACAGCACGCCCCTTGCAGTAACTTTCATCGGCTGTAATACTCTTCGTGGGTGATACACGGATTTTTGGTGTCCCAGAAACGATAATTTTGTTTGTTCACGTAACCGCTAAGTAAGATGGAAATGACGAAATGAACTAACATAACAACTCTAACTCCTGGCTGAATGACTAATGTCTATCCAACTCAACTATTTTATGACTTCGATTAGGATTATTTTTATTCTCTTGTCACTGGTAAAATGATAAGTCTACACACTGTAGCTATTTTTTGTTTTTTCTCCACGGTCCACGAATCATACTTCGTTTTTGCGTTTATATGAACTGAATAAATGACTTAATGTAAATTTTGTATTCTCGTTTTTATGACCGAAGTTCTTAAAATCAGAAAAAATTAATTTAACATGGTAGAATAAAAGTGTAAAAAGTGAAAAATATAAAGATTTCAAGAGAGGCAAATTTTGACAAGTGAATTTTTGCACCAAGTCCGCGAAATGATTTTAAACAATCCTAATAAAATTTGGCCCATCTATTAGCTTGTTATCTAGATGCTAGTAGCCGATGCAATATTTAAAAAGTAAGCGAGGTCGTGAACCAAAGCATAATTTATTATTTTGTACTATCTCCACTAATAAACTAACCGGCTTAAAACAGGAACTTTGACATATCCCCGCAAGACATTACCGAAAGCAGTGTATATTGCCAAAAGTATTCTTTGTGTGTTGGAATTTTCTGAAACAGATAATTATTCAGGTTATTCAAACAGTTATGTTTCGAATGACTTTGCATTGTTAATGGCAAACTATTTATAGAAGGAAAAGATAAAATCCAAAATTCACAACAAGATAAGGCATAAATAGCATTGTGTAACTACGTGACCGCGTGATCTCTCCGTGGGTCATGATTTCTTTTCCAAAGCTATAGCCTGACTTTGTATAACAATGAAATAGTTTCTTATAATCTGATTTGAATCTTTATGACTTACTCTAAGCCTTTTGTTGAATGTAATCTTTTATCGTCAAAAATGAATATGTTATATGTACTTAATGAAAATGTTCGAAGATAGTTTCGCGGTTAGATTTTTGTAAAAATGAATAAAAAAATCAATAAACCACTCTGTCAAATGTCATGTAAAAACGCTGAAAAGTTTGATATGGTTTATTAAATTTAGGTTAAATTATGTTGGGTTTTAACAATGTTTTTGTGCTTCATCACTAATTTAGGTTAGTGATCACAACAACGAACTTGTTTCTGTTATGAGCTATTCTTATTAATTTCTTTAAATGTAAGTCCCGTGGAATTCCTGATAGTACGCAACATTGACAACCTTTTTCTCTCGAATCCTCAGTTTGTCACCATCTTACTTCTTACTAGTAGTCAGAGTCCATACTTCTACTTCGTAGATGAAAATCCACTACAATAGCAAATCTCTAGCGATCTTCGTAGAGGTTCTCTACGAAGCTATTTTTATTATATTTATTTATTAGCTTATATATATTATATTTATTAGCTATTGTGAATTTAATTATACATTTTGGGACAATTTAGATAACTGCTACTTTCACTGTTTAAGTTTAACAAGAATTTTCATCAAATATTAATTGACAATTTGAGATTTCTTTAAAAACGTATTAGATGCATGATCTTATGTATTTTAATTATTTACTTTCAACAATATTTCTATCTTTTTCGTATTTCGCATGTGGCGGTAAAATTTCATTTTGTTTTTGTAGCAGTTATACTATTTTACTACTACAAGTTGTATTCTTTCCAAATGAGATAATGGAAAATAACACATTTCTTAATCAGTTATTATCTAAATTGACAAAACATAACCGGCATCGGTATCTATATTTAATGTATTGCAGTAATTTATAAATTATTGGTATTTTTTGTTTAATGGTGCGGCTTTTTTTTTCACAACGTTACGTAAGAATTAATATGACTCCAAGAATAGTATATTCTGTATCAAGGTTAGAATTAAAATTCGATAAGAGTGGAAGATTAGTTAGGAACCACGAGTAAATGGAATGTTCATTGTGAGTACCAGCAGTAATTTCTCCACGGCCAGAAATTTAAATAAAAACAATTAAATCTGAACAAAACAAAGTTATTTATTCAAACAATTATATTACGATCAATTAATATTTATCTTTATAGTGTATAAACAATTATTGAAATTAAAGTGGCGTTTTGGAAATATTTTAATATTTTCTGTAATATGTTTCAAAACATATTGATTTATAGAGACATACGCACATGACGCACAGCAGTAAATATGCTTGGAATATGATCACAAAACTTAACGGTCCCACGGAGGAACAAGAAACAATTTTTTTGCGAAACGTGTTTATCTCCAAAGAGCTCAAAAAAGGCATGGGAGACGTGAAAAATGGAAAATCACTAGGCTGGATGAAATCCTAAGAGCAAACAAAATACTTTGAGCTTTGACATGAGGGTTTTTGACATTTTTAACACGAAGTGCCACTATACCTAGTACCAGATTCCAAAAGTGATATATCTTCTGAAACCAAAGATCCAAGGTAAACGTGGTCTAGGTAGAAGAAGAACATCATGGCTGAAAAATCTAAGACAATGGTACGAGTAAATCATTATTTAGAGATGCTGTTAGTAAAGTCATGATAACGAATATGGTAGCCAACATGACATCCAACGATCGATAATGGTCATGGAACTAAAAGAAGAAAAAATCCTGCACAGGTCAAGTACCACTGAACCTATTAGAGTACATATAGGAGGGATTTGAGCAGAGGGAAAAAACACTGTGCTTGAAGATCATTAAGTGATTGCTATATAATAGATGCTTTTACGATGTGCTAAATGGAAATAAGAGCAGATGGCGAACTCAGAAAAATATTGTCAAAGGAAGCGTTCTGTCCCTGTTCCTATTTAACATTTATATAAACGACCAGCCAATGCACCATCAAGCTGAAAGCTTTGTTTACGCTGACAGTCTTCCTAGTATAAACAAAACTCACTAAAACCCAATTGTGTGTATTCAATCTTAACACCCACTATCACATGTAAAACTGAATGTATCCTGGGAGGTACAACTCTTGACGACACATACCTACTGACACCCAAATATCTGGGATTCATACTATACCGCTCACTAACATATAAAACTGTCAAGGTACAAGACAAAAGGTTGCTACAAGAAACAACCAACTCAGGAAATTTGTAGGGAGCAAATAAGTAGTAAATCCATAGGTCTTAAATTCAACAGTCGACGCCTTGTATTTCTCTGAAGGCAGATATGCCTATCCCGTTTGGAGTAGATTTAGGCACGCCCAACAAGTCACCACTGTATTAAACGAAACATGTAGAATAACTACCAGCTGCATGAAATTGTCTCTTCTGCCTATACTGTACCGGGCAGATTTCGTATCACCAGAAGACCGTAGATGCGGCTCTCAATATGTGGGGAAGTTGTCAGCCAGCTGAAATAAAAAAATATTGATAAGAAGCGTTAGCCTCGAACCCCCCCCCCCCCCCCCAATTGTTCCCCCTACATCCAGAGCCACCTCACGGAATGGACTAGACTGGAAAACCTGGCGAACACTAAACACTCAACACTCAACCGCATACACACTTGCTTTGTAGTCATCGTTTGGAATCATTTCTGCGTTATCAAAGACTCTGCCACAGCTGCGCAGCATTCACTCCTAAGTTTACTCAATACTTTACTTTTTTTTCAGTGCATTTTAGATTTCTGAATTTCTTTAATATTTCCTTTTTGTCCGTTCTTTAATATCTAACTTTTATTGACATTAAATATAATTTACTGACAAGTAAATGAAGATTAATTGAATCTAAAAAATATTAATATACCTATTTTAATTTATTGCTACTATGACGTATCAAAAACTACCATACATTTTTATTTTTTCGAATATGTGGTCAACCCGTGTTCCCAGATAAATTAATCTCTGATATCTTCGAAGTTTTGATCATTATTGGTAAGATCTGCATCAACATTGACAATAATATTTAATTACCTTTGGTGATTCTTGTTATATATCCTCATGGACTCTACAAATAAATAAGTATGTAAAATAGATTTTCGTTAAAAACAGAGTACCTATAACTTAAGATGATCCCAAAATTGTTCTAAACCGTTTTCACGGAACGGAACAACTGTAATTCGGCAATGGTCTCCCAAATCGAGTGGAATAAATCCGAAAACAATTTTTTTCTGCACATGCTTAAGATAATTCTAGAACTGACTGAACTATTAGAAACCTAACCTGCACAAAGATAAATTGAGTTTAGCTTCATTGTACTCAATCTAATGGCTACTATATTATATAAAGTAAGGAATTGTGTTTAGTTTTTCTGACATGTGCTAATTGTGTATTATAGCGGAAACTACTAAAATTATGTACATAAATTTTATTATACATACACGTACACTAATATAGCATGCTAATTCTAATCATAAAACAAATAAAATGTTTGTAATTCACTAACTTGAGATGAAAATTAATATAAACTGCAGTTTGATACGACATTCTTCGTGTTTGTTTAGTTGAAAAAAAAATGAAACTCTTAAAAAATCACGGTTTAAAGTTACAATGTAAAAAAAGAAACGATCTTTATATTTCGTTCCACGCCTTGAAGGACCATTGATTTGTTGTAATTCTAATTCTATTGGAATAAAATTTAGCACTAAATTATTGGGTATATATAGGCGATAGCGCTATCTTTATTCTACAATACTGTGTGAATTAATGGAATCATTGGCTGTTTTAATGAAAAAACAGTTTCTTTAGAAAAATATTCTATTTTGACAAAACTATAAAGGTAAACTTACATCATTTAGTAGGAAATATGTCCACCTTTGGCTGCAATTACTGTTTTTTCCCGTTTTGGCATATATTCTACGAGTTTCTAGTTCCCAGTGTGACAGTTCCCAGATATACTTTCATCTCAAAACCAAACCTGATGACCGCTTGTATCATTTTTATTTTTGTAGTGCAGTGGATTTTGCGCAGTCTAGCCCTGCAAATGACCTATAAATTTTTAATGGGTTGAGGTATGACGAATCACCGGACCAATATAAAACATTAATCTTCTTATTTTTGAAAAAATCCGTCATTTGCTTTGGCTTGTGACGGGGAACCGAGTCCTGTTGAAGAATCGCTTCTCCTTCGGGCTGACATTTTTTGAGTTCTGTGTCCAAACGCTGTTCCAACATGGATTTGTAGGAATTTTTTGGCAGAAGTAAAAATCTTTCATCTGTTGGTGTTGTTTTTCTCTTTCTTCCGTATTTTCCTAACGTTTTCACCTCCGTTGATCCATTCAAAATCTTTTTTACTACCCCCTGACTCACTTCACTTGTGTTTGCGATTTCCCTTTGTGACATGGAAGTGTGTTCATTTAACGTGATAATCTTTTCACTTACGCTTCCTAAGCTTAATATCCGTAATGGAATTAAATGAAACAAACTCACCAATTAACCAAATCAACACAAAATAGTATCAAACAACACAAACTTGGGAAATGTCCTAAAACACTCTCAAATAAAAGGCATAGAAAAGTAAGGTTATGTTTTCAATGCTTGGTTAGTTGTAAATGTGTGGACAGTGTTGCCAACTGTAAATATTGAAAAATGTCACAATGATTCCATTAATTCGCACAATACTGTACGTCTCCACATATGTAAATCTCCACATCGCAAATATTATAAATGGTAAATATTATAATTATTATATTTACCATAATCACAAACACGGTAAGATATCTGATATTGTAAAAATTGTTTAAAGTATGTACAAACTCACTCTGAAAATTGTTTGTGCCCAGTCCATCTGAGAATCACAGAAACAATAGGAACATTCCTTATATTAGCAATAGTATCAACAAACGAGTGAATTTCATCCCTGGCCAAATGCAATCTTTTCACTAGATTGTCAGATCTGGTAAATAAATGATACCCCTAAATCCGTATTAAGATTTTTCTTGGAATTAAATCTATTTGTGTTTGGTTTGGAACGAAAGTAGACCCCCAAAAAGAAATAGTTGCAGAAAAACTTAAAAAGAAACTCACTGAAAAGCTTCAAAGTACCGATAATAAACGAATATGTTAAAAGAATATGGAATGTAGTTAAAGAGGCTATATCCAAGTTTTGGAACTTACGGAATAAAGGAGAGTTCTAAAAAACAAAAATTATATATATATATATATATATATATATATATATATATATATATATATATATATGAGCAATTCCAATACTTTTCGCCCACTTTTGTGGGAAGGGTCTTCGGATTTGCTCCAAATTATAGTATGTTATTATACCATACGAAATAAGCCTACAGTTCAAATTTCAGCCTTCTAGGTACACTAGGGCCCGAGAAATCTGTTCTCAAAGGCCCAAAAAAGGCCCTTTTTAGCCTATATTCAAGAAGCTATATCTCGATGTCCTATAAACCGATTTTAATTTACAATAGCTTATTTTTGTTGTTGTAACGTCAGCTATTTATAAAACAACTTTCAAAACCCTAGATCCCGAGATCCATTGTCGGGGACTAAATTAGTGCGGACGAAATTTAAAGATTTTAGTTATTTTAAAAAAATCATAAATAGTGTATGGCTAGTTAAAAATACTTTTGATAGGCCTTATTTAAAAGGTTTTCTTATTACCTTTAAAATGAGAATTGGTAAATTAAAATTGATCTAGTAGATTCAGAGTTAGAGCTGTTTGAAATTAATCATTTTCGTGAAAATCGCGTTTTTTCGAATTTTCAAGCTAGCAGCAAAAAAATCTTTGAACTTTTAGAGTAACGAAACTTGGTGTGATGATAGTTCTTCACATGAACAACAACCTGTAACTCTTTATTTTTTGTGTTTTAGCAATTATTGACCTTATCTAACTGCTTCAAAAATTGTAAAAATCAAGTATTATGCATCTAAAGTAAGCCAAAGTACTCGGCAGTTTTTCCATTCTTGAATCAATTTCACAATACTAACTTTTTTTTCGGAATATACATAATAAAAGTACTTACCAAGAGCTTTAATTTAAGTGGTAGTAGAATTCTCTGGGTGCTCGAAAACCAAAGTTTAAATTGTTGAAACGTTTTTTATAATTCAAAGTTTTAAATCTGTGAAAAGTCGTTTTTGCCTATTAGTTAATTTATGTGAAATTTTAAACAATTTTGATTTTGTAGTATGATACTATGACTTCCAAGATAAAACCACTTTGCAATCGAATTTTGTACGTCGATGCGCATGACGTCAATTGGTGATAAAAGTTTATCTTTAATTTAATATTCTAAAATATATTTTATCAAAAATGCACACATTTATTTGTCAACGTACCAGATAAATGATAAAACAATACTAAATCTGACAAAATTCCATGCAAAACAGAACATTTCTGGTGATATTTGTCGCCAAGTGACGTCACACGTGCAAAAGAGATAGACTGATCGCTTGCGCGTGGGTTTATCTTTAATTCATAGTATCATGATTTTGTACCATACAGAAAACTTCTTTATTATCGAATGAAAGGATTACATATTTAATTTTAAAACATTTTATTACCTATTACTATAATATTATGTTCTTAAAAAATAATACAAGAATTTAGTTAAATGAAATTAAATTTACTTAAAAAATAATACGAAAAGTATTTTGATTTCCTGTGAAACTTTGAATTTACATATTTAACCAGAATATTTCATTGGTAAAAATTCGTTAATTACTTTTTATCTTTATTTTATTTTTATTTTTATTTCATATAAAAAGTTTATATTTAATCATTAGAACTATTTATTGTAAATCTACATCAATAATTTTTTGTTCTTCAGCAAAAGAGGTAAACTTCATTATCATTTGTTTTCCTTTTACTGGAATGTAAGAATGATGCTTTCTAATATTTGGAAATGTTTTAATAGCATTGAAACTCTTTCGCAAATAGCACTCATATTTTTGTACCTCATTATTTGGTACCCATAAGGCTCTATAATAAATTATAAAATTACTATACAATTATAAACATTTATTTTATCATTATATTAAAAAAATAATTTTATATAATTACTTTATATTTGTAACATCATTATTGTTTACATATTCATACATCTCACTTGCATTTGTGATTTGTGCTTCTGGATGTGACCTTATACAATGCACCATAATCAGTCTTTTTATAGTACCGCCAGTAGCATCACATGGAGATTTCCCATAACTGGTTGCAAAAAAATTGTATGATGTTACGTTTATTCCAAATTCTTTTTCGTGGCATATTATATTAGGCAAATGATTCCTAGGCGGAAAATAACAATTTCAAATTAAAGAATCATGATAACATTTTATTATTATAAAGTTAAATATTTATAAATAATTGAAATTTTATTACTTATTTCTGTATTGCTGAGGTGCTCCATCTGAAAAATAGATGACATTTTTGATCCAGCTATATTTCTCTTTAATTTCGGCCATTAATTTTGCAGTAAACGCATTTATTGTGTAAGCCAAATGATCCTTAGTGTCACTAATCATGCAATAATTTACGTTTAAAAGTTGATCACTTTCCTAATTTTTAAAATAAATGCAAAAAGGGTGTACCGTTGCTTGTCAATTATTGTAATAAAATGCTTGAATAGATTGCTGAATAATAAAAGAATAATTTTCCGAAAAGTCCATTAAAATGATACACGTGTATGAATCTACATAAGTTATTTTTGCAATCACTCAGATATCTTTTTTGGCTGTCTGCTACGAAATGATGAAAAGTTAAATCATCTATATCTTTACAAAGTTGTGTTTTGAAATATTCTGCATTTTCTTCAAAACTTTGAAGTGAAGCTGAACTGCCTTCCTCTATCCAATTTTTATACTTTATTGGTTCCGTTGATAGTTTAATGTAAGTTCTTTTAGAATATTTTCAAAAGTTTGTTGCACACCTAATTGTCTTGGACACTTTTTACATTGATTGGTCATACACTTCCCCTCGTCAACAATGCAAACAGCACCAGCTAACAAATCTCTTTAATTAAGTTTTTTTGAAATTGCATTTAATTTAAGCTTTATATTTTGATGCTGAGCACACACACACACAAATAGTGTGACTACCAGGGTCTCCTGCATGTATGCATTAAACAGGTTTCAAAGCTGCAAAGAATGAAAACGATGGGACCTTTTCACTACCACTGTATTCTTCTTTGAATTTTAAGTACAAATTATGTACCGTATATAACAATATTTTTTTTGGATCAAAATTTTTCTTCCTTGATCATCGTGGTTTATTACATAATCTCTTTTACCAGGGAAAGTGTACTCATTTTCATTACTTACATAATAATCTTTTATCTGATATTGTAATTCCTCGGAAATTATCGAATATTTTTTTCTTTAGTAAGTTTTAATATTTTCTGGAAAGCTTGTAATATACATTTATTATGTTATATCTGCAATCTATAGTAAACAATTATTATGTCAAAATATCTCAAATGAAATATTCGTAAGATATTTATTGACTCTAACGTTTGCAGATTACAGAAATGTAGTTATTAACTTATTTTACTTCACATTAGTTTATTAATGACATTTCGGATCTCTCAATAGACCCTCATCAGGTTCAGAAACATTTAAAATTTCATCTAAAACTTACACACTATTATATAAATTTTTGCTATATTATTGGAAAATCACAAAATACTTTATATATAATATCACTATATTATTATTTTTTTCAGAAATTTTTGTAAAATAATACGGTAAAACTCTATTGTCTGCTTATTATATTTATTAGAATTCCAAAAATTACTAGAGAAAAAATATTTGTGCACACATGCGTGCACGAATTCGTACTAGCATTATTTCTTGGCCGCTCGGCGGTACATTTATTTTGTGGTTAAAAACTGTTTCAATTGCTAATAGATTTAAAAAGTGACTAAAGAAGTTTTCTATATGCTACAAAATCAAAGTTGTTCAAAATTTTACATAAACGTAGGTACTAATAGGCAAAAACGACTTTTCACAAATTTAATACCCTGAATTATAAAAAACGTTTCAACAATTTCGACAACAACTTTGGTTTTCGAGCACCCAGAGAATTCTACCATCACTTAAATTAAAGCTCTTGGTAAGTACTTTTATTATGTATATTGAGAAAAATGAGTTAGTATTATGAAATTGATTCAAGAATGGAAAAACTGCCGAGTACTTTAGCTTACTTTAGATGCATAATACTCGATTTTTCCAATTTTTGAAGCAGTTAGATAAGGTCAATAATGGCTAAAACACAAAAAATAAAGAGTTACAGGTTGTTGTTCATATGAACAACTATCATCACACCAAGTTTCGTTACTCTAAAAGTTCAAAGATTTTTTTGCTGCCAGCTTGAAAATTCGAAAAAACGCGATTTTCACCAAAATGATAAATTTCAAACAGCTCTAACTCTGAATCTACAAAATCAATTTTAATTTACTAAGTTTCATTTTAAAGGTAATAAAAAAACCTTTCAAATAAGACCAATCAAAAGTATTTTTAATTAGCCATTCACTATTTATGACTTTTTAAAAATAGCCAAAATCTTTAAATTTCGTCCGCACTAATTTAGTCCCCAACAATGATTCTTGGGATCTAGGATTTTGAAAATTGTTTTATAAATAGTTGACGTTATAGCAAAAAAAATGAGCTATTCCAAATTAAAATCTGTTTATAGGACATCGAGATATAGCTTTTTGAATATAGGCTAAAAAGGGCCTTTTTTGGGCCTTTGAGAAGAGATTGCTCGGGCCTTAGTGAATCTAAAGAGCTGAAATTTGAACTGTAGTCTTATTTCATAAGGCATAATAACATACTATAATTTGGAGCAAATCCGAAGACCCCTCCCACAAAAGTGGGTAAAAAGTATTGGAATTGCTCATATATAAAATTAAATCTACTGAAGTATTAATAGATCAACAAGGGACAATTATTCGTGATTAAAAATTGTAATTACATCAAAAGAACGTTTTAGGGACAATAGAGATGATACTATAAACCTATAGAAGGGTTTGATATAACCATCAAGAGATGGAACATGCGATATGCCTTGCAAAAATTAATAATGCTCTGGAACCAAACGAAATACATTCCAAACTACTAGAACTAATAGGCTATTCCAATAAGTTTTGCGGTGCGACAAGAGAGGGCTAGGTTACTAGCTTAATTTGTCTAACAATGTGTCCTGTTTTATGTATAACAATATCGACCTGTTTTAGCATTTTCGCAAAATACAAATATAATATAAATATTAACTGTAAAACTGTAATTATTTAACTGTAGGTAATGCTTTAGCTTACTAACATATGATTCTCTCTAGCTTAAAGATTGGGGTACTTGGTTATCTCTTGTAGTATATCCCTTCATTTTATTTGCAGCTTAGGGCATGTGGTCAAGTATTAGACGATATGATAGATAGATCCGAAATTAGACATAACGAGCTTTGCTGGTACAAAAACGATCAGATAGGTTTCACGGCTATAGCTGACAGTACCATGATGGAAAACAGCGTATATGCAATTTTGAGAAAGTATTTTTCTGATCATCCCTTATATGTGCCGTTACTAGAACTTTTCCAAGATATCACAATAAGAAGTGCCTTGGGTAAATCTCTCGAAGCAGAGATTACTCATGGCAATCGACACGATCTATCGAAAATGACCATGACGAATTTTTCTTTGATATCCAAATATAGAACCGGATACTTTAATCTGCAATTGCCAGTAGCGTCCGCCATGTATCTGGCAAAAATGGGCGATCCAGAGCAACACAGACAAGCCAGGACTATTCTTCTCGAAATGGGCCACTACTTTCAAGTTCAGGTGAGCGCATCCAAAGACAAATTTTGATTATTTCGTAATATATCTACATAATTGACATTGGCGTATTGAAAAAATAAATTAACTTTATTCTATTCTGATTTAGATTCAGGGTAAATTATTATTGATGTGATCTTATTGGCAGGACGCTAAATATTTGGTGCATTTCTGGAGCATATTTAAAGAAATAAGAAGGAGAAATCATATACTTTGATTTGATTGCAGTTTAAATTTATATTTGCAACTAAATTGTTGTCTTCTAATGTTAATTCCGTTCACAGACACGTCCTAGAACTCAGTAAATCTTCGTATTGGCCGATTGCCATTTCAACGTTGAATATCTTAATCGCGCTACAACTTTTTGTGGGTGTTGACCTGTTTAACAACATTCTTCCATTCGGCCCTGTCACTTTTTTCTTTCGCCACTACCTGATGTTCATGGTTTTAAGATCTTCCTCTACATCGTATATCCACCTTTAAAAGGGCCTTCCTCTTGTCATATTTCCTTGGGGTTTTGAACGTTGAACATACTATAGCCATTTTAACTTATACTATCTTATTTTGGTATTAATTGGTGCCATATCTATACTTTCCCCAATAAATTCATTCTTCGTTTTCCTATTTCTTGTTATTTATATGCATTTGTTGTGCTTTATTTTTAGCTGCCCAACATTAATGCAGTGCATTATCGCTGGTTTTATAGTAGTTTTATAAAATTTGCGTTTTATTTCATTAGAATTTTTATGTCACACAATGCACTTCTCACCTTCTTACATTTCATCCACCCTGTTTTAACTCTACTGCATGCGTCTCTATCAGTTCAGATCCGATCTAAAAAGTCTAAAGCAGAATAGTACACCAAATAATATATAAAGAGTACATAACTGAATAATATGCACTTTAACTTTTGTTTCGGACTTAGACCTGAGGTAATTGTTTCGAGTTTTGGTCCTGCTACAAAATGTGAACAAAATTAAAACACAACAAAAAGTATAGGACCTTGAGCATAAATAACTAATTTAAATATTATTAATATCTATATGGAAGTGACCAGAATGTAGCAGGTAAAATCATCCGACTGTATCAAAAACATTTTATATTTAATGCAGTAAACAAAGAGCTTCAGCGGAGAGTAGAAATATACAAAGAAAAAAACAAAACTTGAACAAAAAATTTATTGAATGTCTCGAAATTGGAAAATTTTCAAAAACTGTCTACTTACTAACATACTTGTATTTCTGAGGAATAATCTGCTTTTTATATTATGAAACAATGGATTCAAATAAAACTGTGACAGTTCTTTTAGCTAAAGTAGGAGAGTGGATGAGTATAGAGAACATTTTTTACAAGAGCTTTATAAGACAAAGAAAAATTGGCTCACAGAGCCAATAAGAGACATATACAAAAAATTGTTATAAATTCAGTATTGTTGGGTGTTCTTTTTTTCTACGTCACAATAGTATATTTCATCGATATGATCTTATTGTAAATAATTTGATTGATTTGAGCTTGTTTGCTAATTTGGCGAGAAAGTACTACGTTTTACAGCGCTTCTCACAAGCAAAGTTCCTAAACGGCTGTTGTTGTGTTTTGTATTTGAGGTTATTCGTGATAAAAATACGAAACCTATTGAAACACCGATTGAACAATTTTATAAAAAAATTGGTTAAAAATCATATTAATGTAGATGCAAAAAATTGAATTTTTTTTTTTTTTCATTACGCCAATGTATATTTATCAACTTGAGATATATTGCGCAAATATAGTTTTGGTATCGAGGAGTTGTATTGATCAAATTAGCCATTATTATGTTATTAAAATATCTAATAATACAAAATCCGTCAAAAACATTTTCGAAATATGACACTATTACGAGACATTGTTTTGAACACATCAACTGTACGACATATTTTTGGGATTATTATCACCACGTATTTTATTTAGGTATCTTCTTTTTTTTTATTATATTGGTTTCCTGAGGACTTTAATTGATGTTATTAATTCTTCTATTAATACTTCATTTTATGTTATTAATTTATCTTAAGCAATTTCCTTTTTATGTAATTTTTTCCTTTCAACGCAACCCTGTTTTTGTTTCATGACTAAAAGCAGTTAATTTTAATATCTGTTTTCATTGTTTCATTTGCAATACACCCTTGCGTCATATTTCCCTTTATACGAATGTAGTATAAGTGTTTTTAGCATTATTTTTAACCTTAATCATATAATCATGATCATTGACTCTATATACAATTCTAATATATTCTTCTTCAGTCCATGTTCGTCTTCTATTTCTTTCCATTGATGTCTATTTTTAGCAATTCTCACCCATATCCCACGATATGTTTGATATCATCTATCCAACTCTTCTGCGGTCTGCTCATGTCTCTTCGTCCATTTTTTAGGATTGTATCGAGCAACATGCCCGACTTGAGTCTCGCTACATCAGTAATATATGCTCTGTCTCTCAAACTAAAATTATTTATAAATGCCATGATCTTTGTTCTTTAAAATATAGCTTAACTTGCCGAAAGCTGCCCAAGATTCGTCTTTTTATTTCGTCTATTTGCTTCTCTTTGCCGATATTAACGGTATGTCCATAGGGTTATGATTAAGTATGGAACCAAATAAATATCTGAAACGAAAAAGACGATATTCATGAAACTTTGCATGCACATACATTTGCATGTTACACAATGAATCTGACGCCATATTTTTTGTTACTGCTCTACTTCCGGTTTTACCGGAAATACCTTAAATTTTTTATTTAAATGGGACACCGTATATATTTTTGGAGATTTTAAACAACTTATTTATAATTCAGATATACCAAGTTTGATGAAAGAAATTTCTCAAAACGAGGAACAAATCTATTTACAGTTAAAGTTAAAGAATATGTATGTACATTTATTTCCCAAGAACAATCAGAATAATAATTTTAAAAATCACTTTAAATGTTCAAAATGCTTGCAAAAGTTCACATCCTTGTAATGTAACCTATTAATTTTTTATTAGTCTAATGAGAGTAAAAACTTAAAACTCATGTCTTACGTAGATAGACGACGTCACAATTTCAGTAGATCTGGGAAAATTTTATTTACTTATTCTTTAACTGAAAAAGGTACAAAAATAACAAAAAAAGAAGTTATTTATCCAGTAAAAGCTCAGAAGAACGGAAAAGCCACCGGTCCAGACAATATCAATGTCGATATACTTAAATATAACTGCAGGCAACGAAAGTAAAAGTCTCGATTTAATAGCAGCACTATTCAATATGACACAGGTAGAATACCATCAGACTGCGATGACTATCGAATATTAAGCATGATGTCTCATGTCCTTAAATCTTTTATCAGAATTATTCATAAACGAATTTACAAGAAGTGTGAGTTTCAGATGAGTGACTCTCAATTCGGATTTCGAAATGGATTGGGAACATGAGAAGCTCTTTTTGCCTTTAATGTGTTAACACAACGATGTAGATGTAGATGAATGTAGATGTATATGCATCGAAAAGCATTTGACTGAGTTACACAAGACTTGCGAATTATCTCAGATATATATTGGCACCAAACGGAAACATTTGAAATATAGCACACAACATTCGAATATATACGAATCCGACGAGGAGTGCGATAAGGTTGTGTCTTATCACCACTATTATTAATCTGTATTCGGAATCTATATTCAGTAAAGCATTAGACGATGTTCAAGGTGTAATCAAGATTAACGAAACCAGCATAGATATCAGGTACGCTTATGATACCGTTCTAATAGTAAGCAACGCAAGAACTACAAGATATAATAAATGCGGTAGTTCATAGCGAAATGTTCGGTTTACATCTAAATGTTTCCAAAACTAAAATTCTAGTATTTTTAAAGATACCGACAAACCTACATTTGTACGCCAAGTTACAAATAATAGAACAGGTAACTTCCATAAAATATTTGGGAGGATATATCAACAGCCAGTGTAACCCAAAAAAGAAATGCTGTCAAGAATCAAACAAGCAAGAAAAACACTCAGGAACATGAAAACATTTTTTACAAGATCAGATCAGAACGATGTAGAGACGTGAACTGCGACATTTATGCGTGCTTCATTGACTACCATAAAGCGTTCGATACAGTAAAGCACAAACTGATGGAGATATTAACCAATATTAGAATAAACACCTGTGATTTAAGCAATCTGTACTGAAATTAAAAATCATCTATCCGGACAGAGGCAGGAGAATCCGACGATATCAAAATCAAACGTGGCGTCCGTCAGGGATGTATACTATCATCACTGCTGTTTAACATATACTCTGAGGAAATCTTTCAAGAAGCAGTGGGTGATGTTGAAGCCGGAATTAGAATCAACGGAGAATCTATCAATAATATTAGATACGCGGACGACACGGTAGTATTCGCTGACAGTTATGAAACCCTCCAGGAGTTAATGAACAGAATCACAGAGGAGGTCAGTCAGAGATACGGACTTTCACTAAACACTAAGAAAACAAAATGCATGATGATCTCTAAGAAGGAACAGCAGTTTGGACAAATCAGTGTAAACGGTCAACAAATAGAAAGAGTAAAAACATACACCTACCTTGGTACGAACGTCAATGAAAATTGGGACCATTCCATATAAATTAAATGTAGAATAGAGAAAGCAAGATCTGCATTTCAAAAAATGGCTAATTTATTCAAATGTCATGATTTATCAATGCCCATAAAAATCAGATTACTACGATGTTACATCTTTCATATACTTTTGTACGGAGTTGAGTCATGGACTCTCACAGACACCACCTGCAAGAAAATTGAGGCTTTTGAAATGTGGCTTTATCGTCACATCCTGAAGATATCGTATACCGACCACGTTACTAATGAAGGTGTTCTGTTGAGAATGAAAAAAGAAAAAGAGCTATTAACCGCAATAAAAACAGCCAAAATCGTGTACCTCGGTCACATCATGAGGAACAGCGAAAGATATGGACTGCTGCAACTAATCTTGCAGGGAAAAGTAGAAGGAAAATGGGGACCAGGAAGGCGAAGGATTTCCTGGCTGAAAAATCTACGAACGTGGTTCAACACAACAACCACAAATCTTTTTAGAGCAGCAGTGTGTAAAGTGCAGATTGCCATGATGGTCGCCAACATCCGAAACGGATAGGCACTACAAGAAGAAGAATCAGATCTTAGTCTTTAGCTCAGAATTATAATGATCAGATAGATGTTACATTTTCTCTGTTTTGCTATATGGCTGTGAAAGTTGAACAATGGACTCTAAAACAGAAACAAGAATAGATGCCTTTGAAATGTATATAGACAGACGGATGCTGAGAATTCCATGGATACAAAAAGTTACCAATGGTGAGGTACTTCGGTGCATGGGTAAACAAAAACAATTACTCATCAGAATCAAAGAAAGAAAAATACAGTACTTGAGTCATGTGTTGAGAGGTGAAAGATATGAATTACTCCAAATCATATTGGAAAGTAAAGCGCAGGGCAAAAGATCAGTTGGAAGACGGCAGAACCCGTGGCTGAAGGAGATGGTTTGACAGCTCACCCACAGAAATCTTTCGTGCAGCAGTTTCCAAAGCTACAAGCTATACAGGTTTTCCCATTCAAATTAAGTAAGTTGCGGGTTCCTCCGGTGAAACCGAAAGTACAATAGTAACAAAAAATATGGCGTTAGATGCGTTATGTGTCATTGTACTTACATGCAAACTTTCATGAATAGCGTCTTTTTTGTTTCGAAAATGAGTTGGTTCCATACTTTATTCCAACTCTGTATATTATAGTGATCTAGATTTTCAAGACTGATTATATCAGTCATAAACCTATATGGATATAAGGAGGTTAATTTTGAGACCTATTTTATTTTACTGCTCATTTAATTCTTTTAACATCTGTTCTAGTTCCTTGATATCTATATTATTGCCTATTTTTAACCACATTTTATAAGTCTCTACGAACGAATTGTACTACATTTTTTTAGATCACATGTGTATAATTTTCGATAAACTAACAAATCTTTCTACTTTCTTTTCGTATACGTTTGTTGTAGTGAATCAGTCCGCATTCTACTTGTTACCAATAATTGTCATGGTTACAATGCATTTAGTTACAATGTTTTCTATGTTTTCCGATTTTTACGTATGTCTTCTCTCTAGTTTCTCACTTTGATCTCTCCCTCTAGAGATCTCCCTTTGTCTTTCTGTATCTGGCTTCCATCAAATAACTTTATTAATCAGGAAGTTGGATCCTCTTCGTTCTATATTTCCTATGTATCACATATATTAAAATGAATGTGCCTAGAAGAATCTGCCTGTATCTATCTATGTTTTATATATCTATCGTGTCGCTCATCTCGTAGTTCAATTTTCTTATCGATTCTCTCAAAATGTCTTTACAAAAAAGATATATCAACTGTAATTATTTCATACATTCTTGTTCTACTAATTCTAAGAACAACTTTAGTTATGGATTTATCTATTTGACGACCATTGTTTAGTTTTAATATCTTTCGTTTACATTACCTCTTCTAACCAACTTAAACATTACTCGGTTCTTTGGTTCTTTGTATGTCACCTCATTAATATGGTTTTATAGTTTATGCATTCATAATTACTACAGTTGGCTAAAGATCAATACTTTTTCTTGATAACCTCGACTGTAAGTTCGACCCATTAAAATATCTCTTTTTGTCTTTTAGAAAGACTTTATGAATTGTTTTGGAAAACGTGGATTCACTGACAAAATTGGTTCAGACATTGAAGAAGGAAAGTGCTCATGGCTGGCTGTAGTTGCTCTCCAACGAGTCAACAACGCTCAACGGGAAATAATGGAAAAGTATTACGGTAAAGAGGGAGACGAAGCCATTGAAGCTGTCAAAAATATGTATGTAGAACTCGGGCTGCCCGCCACGTACGAGAAATATGAGGAACAGACATACAAAATTATCCATACGCACATCCAGCAGATTTCAAAGGGGCTGCCTCATAAGTTGTTCCTTACATTGTTAGATCAGATGTACGTTTTGGATCAGTGAAAATTAGTGCTAATTATCTTGTTAGGGTTATTAAGAATGTGATATTAGGCTGCACAACGACTTTTACATTCCAAAATAGTTTGGGACCAAAAATTGATATGTGTATATTTATATGTTAAACGCAAAATCGCCAGTATATTTTATTACTGTAATTCTTTATATATTTGTTAATAATTATAAAAATTGTTTTACATATTTGACTTTGATTTCATATAGAATAAAGTATACTTTAAAATTACAAAGTCAAAGGAAAAAATCCCAGTTTTTTCCTGTATACCATAGTTTAAAAAAAACGTACGTAGATGTAAATACTTTGATGTATAATGGTATATTTTATTAATAAAATTTATCCAAAAGGATTTCAAATCTTCAGTGAAAAATATTTAAAGTAGTTGAAAATGGCTACGTAATTAAGTGTGAAAACATTTGTATTACATGAAAATCGTGGATAATTTTAATATTATGACACTAGTTCGATGTTATATGATTTATTCTTCCTCCATCCTATGATGAACCTACATCTTCCCTGCTTAATTCTATCGACCTGAGAAGATGTAGGTTCCCTTCATGTTAGGATATAACATTGATTTATTGTAAACCACCAAATAGTATAGACATAAAATATAATTGTGTATTATTATGTTAAATAATTAAAGTACTTATTGAAAATGGCAAATAGCCAAAACGTTTAAGCAATAATTAAGTGCTTTATTCTATATATGCTATCACATACAACTACCTATTATATATATATATATATATATATATATATATATATATATATATATATATATATATATATATGTAGGATTATCGACCGAAACGTAAATAACAATTTATTGTAGTGGTGGATCGGTTATGCGGTCTGTTATTTGAAAAAATCTCTTTTTCCTTTTATTTCTCTGTATTTCGCTGATTTTTTGTCAGCTTCATCAGGAGACAACTAAAATATAGTTAAAAGTTATATAAATATAAAGTGAGAATAAACAATGAATTACTTACAGATTTAGAGTTAAAAATATTTAAAAATGTTCTTGTACATAATATGTTCAACAGTGCTAATACTATTGATTAAAAGCACCTAGGTCATTAGTAATTAAGTATAAAAAGGAAACAAAAACAACCAAGAAACAATTAAAACACAATAAAAACTAAGAATATTACAGTAGATATTACTCAACTGTCCCGTGTCTGCCTTGTAATTTACTGCATATTTTTCTCTATTAATATGACATTTTTAAATACAATCTTTTTTTGTAATTATTCTCTGTAGAACCCTGACATTTGAGTAGTCAAATTGATGCCCAGTTTTTAAATAATGGTCAACTGCCGCACATGTATTCTCTTTTTTTGTGCAGTCACTTTTGTGCTGTGTGACCCTTTGTTTTAGCCATTGAGAAGTTTTGCCAACATAACAGCTCTGGCAATCCAAACAAGACAGTTTGTAGATAACATTAGTTTTATTTACAGTTGGTGTCTTGTCTTTTACTTTAGAAAACAGTTGTCGGTTTTCTAATAAATTATATTGTACAATTTTAATGTTGGTAAATTGTTTAAATAAACTAGTCACAGAAGGTGTTAACTGTTTTATTAATGGTAGTTTTATATTGGATTGTTTGTAGTGCTCCGATATGAGTGGGACCGTCAAAAATGTCTCGAGTTAAATATCAATTTTTAAAAGGATATGTTTTGGGTATCCATTATTTTCAAAGATGTTTAACAGCAAATTTAAGTTTCTGTTGAATTTATCATCACTAATATGCGTTACCCTATTCTTCATTGCAATCACTGTATTAAACTTTTGATGAGTAAGATGATTTGAAAAAAAAGTTAAATATCTTGCAGAGTATGTTGGCTTTTGATACCAATCTATCAATATTTTGTTTTGTTCAGTTCTTTTTAATTTGGTGTCCAGAATATATTGAAAAAACAGAAGACCTATTAAATGATAAAATTACATATCTTCAGCTAAAAAGAGATCCAACTATTACGATACAATTTTTTTATAATGAACTTATTAAAACTATGAGGAATAACTAAATAAAGAATTTGCCAAAAAACTGACCATATACAATGCATCTTGTCCGAAACTTTACTGCATACCAAAAATCCATAAAGAAGGTATACCACTTAGACCTATTGTAAGCTCTATAAATTCGGTAACTTATGGCTTATCCAAATTTCTTGCTAACATTCTTAAAGATGCTTTGGACGAAGTGAACAACTATAATGCAAAGGATACATTTTCATTTGTTAATGATGTCAGAGAGTTGATTTTACCGAAAGATGATTTTTTTATTTCGTTAGATGCCATATCGTTATTTACTAATATACCAATAGATCTGGTCAGTAATATAATACAGTCAAAATGGAATCTCATTCAAAATTATACAACAATCTCTAAGGATAGTTTTTTAATACTTCTGAATTATGTTTTTGAGAATATCTATTTTAGCTTTAATGATAAATTCTATGTTTAGATATTTGGATTATATATGGGTAGCCCTATAATAGAAACCATCATTTTGGACCATTTGCTGGATGTCATTATTCCACAATTATCTTTCCCTTTACCCTTCATTAAAAAATTTGTAGACGATCTTATATGTTCTGTTCCTACTGCACAAATTCAAAATACCTTAAACATTTTGAATAACTTTAACAAACATATCCAATTTACTTTAGAGATTGAAAATGATTGTTCGATATCATTTCTGGATACCAAATTAATAAGAACTGGACAAAACAAAATATTTATAGATTGGTTTAATTTAGTTCAGAAGGTATTTGTGGGAGGCTTAGTGGTCACAAGACAAAGGATCTTGCTACTTCATCCTTTAATGAAAACGTTTAGTATATGAACCAATACACATTATCAGTACAATCTTAAAGTATATCAATAAGCTTACAAAAACAGAGAAAATATCAAAGAAAAACTTGCAAGATTATGTAACTATCAACTGATGAAAGTAAAGTTTAAAAAGCTCAACTTGGAACCATGGACTTGTAATTATAAAAAGTTCATGTTTTTTTTTTAAGAAAGACATAACTACGTTAGTTTTATACAGAATAAATAGATGTATGTAAAAAAATGTACAGATAAACTTTAATACATGAAGAAACAACAAAATACTCACCACAGGTAAGGCGGTTTGATTGATAAATTATTTTTATTTAACTTTTGGTAACATATAATAACGGATTGATTTAACATAATTAGCGCCGCTTCTTGGATTTTTCTCTTTTTAACATCCGTTTCTTTAAGAGCTATATTTGAATCTTTCCGCTGAACTCTATGTTCATTTTCCCACACGTGTTTACATATTTGAGATCTATCAAATTCTCTATTTTTGATACAAAATTGATGTTCACTTGTTCTATAATAATAAGATAGAATAAGTAATACCTTATTTTTTTCTTCGAGGGACAAGGAAAACTCTTAAAACCAAAATAATATAGCCAAATAACAAGAAACAATCTCACTTACCTTATATGGTGTTTCAGCAATTTCGTTAGAATTAGTTTAGTTATTACCCACAAGGAAAAAAGATTGTTAGAAACAATAAAAGTTGTTACATACTGGCTGTATTTTTTACTAGTTGAATCATAGATTTAACTCGACATATTAATTTATATCTTACAACTACAAATTTAATGTATATAAAAAATAATATTTAAATATGCAAAAAGGATGTACCCCTTCAAAAAACGTTAAAACTGCACTGCACTAAGTACCTGTAGAAGAAAAAAAAATAAAAATAATTAGATGCTTCCTTTTTATCGGTCTCCCATCAGAAAATATTCAGCGTTTTAATTGAAACTGCCGTGGTTAGTTATAAAAAAAGGTAAAAACTTGCGGTGAATTTGTGCTTTCACCGCCATTAAAGATGAACTAATTTGCACTGACTTAGAACTAATTTTTTTGCTGGTTTGCTGCACTCTTTACTTGATACTGTTTTATTGTTTTTATTATTAACAACTACTTCCAAAGATATATTTGATCTCCAAAGATCAAAGATTTGGCTTTCAAACGGCCAAACAATGCCCGTACGGCGATGGTACAAATCGGTACAGCCTGACTAGTGGATTACGACATGATCCCTCTCAAGATCCAATCATGGATTGAACAATTCGTCTCTGTGATGATTCACATAGCCTTTGAAATATACATACTAACATATTTGAAAACTCAGTAATTAAGAAACGAAAGACAATAAATAATCATCTTGGTAGAAGCATGTGGCAATATGTAAACACCAACTATTGTGCTTATTTGTGAGACGCAATTCTAAAAGCGATTTTATGTGCTGAGTAAAATAAACATTTAAATTTTAAGAAGAGAAATCATACGATTTACTACCTGGCGAAACTAAATTCAATTTTTTACCACTGTGCCTTCTACAACTTGCAAAGCAAACAGCTTGATGAATTACTCGGCAGGGAATCTAAAATATGCATTCCACCTGCCGTTCATCATGGTCAAAATTCGTAGTGAATTCAGTTTCTGGTGCTCCAAACAGAGTAAAGAAATCAAATATAATGACGGTATTAGATTTTTGTTTCGATGCAGGGCAGCGGCAAGCCACTTATACGTATTTCGACCTCTTTAGGTCTCATCAGAGTGGTATATATAGAGCAGTGGCATACATTTTAATTAATTATAATTAAAACAATGTCATTGAATACCTTGTCTCCACTTATTTGCATGGAAATTTGGATTTAGGTTATACTTACCCTCCACTTAAAGATTGGACTCGTGCCCTTGGTTGATTTTTATTTTTTAGAGATGAAAACGACCCCTATTAGAAAAAATCAAATAATTGTAAATTCAGCAATTAGGAATTATTTAATTACACAGTGACATAAACTTTAGAGTTCTCTACTTTTTAAATTTTACCACATAATTTCTATCCTTATAAAAACCACTCCTTGTGAAGAAATTTAAATAGTTGTTTTTTTTTTTTTTTCATTGAATCTATAAATACAATAATTTTTTAATCAAAATATTACGAATTTATTTTATTTTAACGTACCTTTATTAGTTTGTAAGGATGGGTGAAAGTATATATTTGTCTTAATGGTACATTATGTGTATCTTACAATGATCTATACTAAAATTCAATAACCTATGCAGGGGACGTAAACATTAGCAGGTATAGGCCCTAAAAGGGCCGCATTTATGATTATCTTTTTGTTTTGCCAGAAGTATTATCTTGTAAAATACGAAATTTATATTTTAATTTTGCAAAAATGCAATACAAAGAACCTATTCATACAGGGCGAAAAAAAAAGCAAGAAATTATTTTTTTATCTCAAAAACGACCTACAAATTTTGTATACTGGCTGTTTCCAAAAAATATGTTTTATTTATAATTGTAGTTGTAGTTGTTTGTACGATTCCAAAAAGTGTAAATATTGTAACACGGTTAGTTTGTTTTGAATAAAAATACAAAGTGATTCATAATTCGTTTGAGTTCGGCGTAAATATATGGCAGAGATTGAGATTTCAATATATGCTTATCCTATAATAAGATCTATAATATCAACGGTTATAACAGGTGGTTCAACATGTGTTTCAATTATATTGTCCAGCCAACACATTTCCTTTTCTACTTTTTCTTGAACATGTAAAATGCAGTTCTTTTATATTTCTGGTAAAATTGATTAAATTTAATTATAAAATAGATTTATGACATCTAAAAATTTGAAGGTGGTGTTTTTTTCTGCACTATCATTTTAGAAATTTGTCCAGATAAGTTCTATGGGGTTTAACTTACATTGATATAGAGTGTTTTCATACCTCAATACCAGTTTATTCTGGGTTTTTGCCTTTTCATCAATTACGTATTTATCATAAAAATTTTTGTTTTTTTTTACGATTGAAAGAAGCTGTACTTTAAGCATATGTTCATCAAATTTTATATTTTTGGAACGGGGCCAATTCTGGATAATTTTTTTAGATGCACTTGTTGGTATTTTCTGTATTTTACGAGAATGGTACGGTGCGTTTTCAAGAACAATGATAGATGTTTCTTCTAATATTATAAGACATTTTAAATTTTCACCAATTTCCAAAAGATGGACCTGGCTCTGGATCTGACCATCTCTCCATGGTAATCACCAGACTGATTCGACTCAAATGCGCAGTGAACATTTGTAAAAAAAACATTCTCCCTGTTAATGTGACATATAATAAATATTTACCTAAATATTTAAAGTATTTGTAAGTTTTGAGATTTGAAATATGTAGAATGTAATAAATTACTTGAAGGATTTTTGAATCCCGCTGTTAATCTATCCAAAAAAAGCTTGTTTAGACGATTGAACTGCAATTACTTTTTAAATGGGAATAAGCCACAATTAAAGGTTAAAGTACGTTTATTGACGTTTCAATTTCCACTTCGGAAATCGTTCTCAAAATACAAACATTAGTCAATTAAACAAATTTTGTTTTTTTTTTACTTAGTGAAAAATTCTTCTAATAATTTGATTTTATCTGACTCATCTATATTGACAATTCAGACAGACATTATACATTTTAAAGTAGACGACTTTAAAATGATATTGCCAATATTGAGTTGCGCTCCTGGGACGACTTTACTTATAAGATAGTTCATTCGATTACTATTCGTCAATGTAATTCGTCTTTAAAAAGACAAACACATGCCATGGTGACAGTAAAATTCTCCTGTTAGTGATTCCATAGTACATTATGAGGGAAAAACTAGGAAAAAATCCTCATAATACTATCCCGAGATGGTAAGTATTTGGTCGTGCAATTAGTTTACTCTCAATAAACACCAAATGTTGATTTTATATGTTTGTTATTTAAAAAACATAAATGATGTATCCTCTATATGTTAGTGACTTACTAATACTGGTATTTTCTTTTTAATAACTTCCTCCTTCAATATGGGTAACCAAATCATACTAAATTCTATCCTACTACATTCTGTTAATGTAGTAGGATTTAGTTGCCCATATTGAAAGAGGAAGTTATTAAAAAGAAATTACCAGTATTAGTAAGTCAGTAACATATAGAGGATACATCATTTATGTTTTTTAAATAACAAACATATAAAATCAGAATTTGGTGTTCATTGAGGGTAAACTAAATGCACGACCAAATACATACCATGTCGGGATAGTATTAAGAGGTTTTTTTCCTGGTTTTTCCCTCATAATTTACTATGGAATCACTAACAGGAGAATTTTACTGTCATCATGACATGTGTTTGTCTTTTTAAAGACGAATTACATGCTATGATTTTTTTTTCTGATGGATATTCTCAGGTTAAAGTTGATTTCATGTAATCGAATGAACTATCTTATAAGTAAAGTCATCTCAGGAATATTGGCATTATCATTTTAAAGTCGTCTACTTTAAAATGTATAATGTATGTCTGAGTTGTCAATATAGATGAGTCAGATAAAATTAAATTATTAGAAGAATTTTTCACTAAGTAACAAAAAACAAAATTTGTTTAATTGACTAATGTTTGTATTTTGAGAACGATTTCCGAAGTGGAAATTGAAACGTCAATAAACGTACTTTAACCTTTAATTGTGGCTTATTCTCATTTAAATAGTAATTACTTTAAAATGCCACAAGAAAATAGCTGCAGAATGATTTAACTGCAGTGTCTACCCATATTTTAGATTTTGTATGCCCAGCGTTCAACCATGTCTCATCCAGATAATAAATTTTGGGCTTCTCTTTTCTATAAGTCCTTATCTGTTGAGAATATTGTCGTCGTCATACCATAATGCCGTCTCTGTCTAATAAAAGGGCGTTTCTTTCCTTGCGTTGTTAATGGAAATTAAGTTTTTTTTACTTTTTTAATATTCTATAAAATGTGGTTTTGTAAAATTTGGCAAATTAGGGTCATTATTCACCTCCTTTAAAACCACATCCACGGTGGGTATCTCGTTTCTCGTAAACAAATTATAAACCTGTCTTCTAATTGCATTTTTGTTTAATTCATCTATTTTATCTAAACTTCTTTTCCGAGTCGACATACTTTTGGTCCAGCGAACTGATGATTAGTTTTATATTCCTTAATGACCATAAATACACTTCGATCACAAAGTTCAACTTTATTCGCCACTTTTTCTACAATATCTTCAACCACGAACCTGGGATTTTCTATTGTTTCATATTTAAATACAATTTAACATTATTTCTTTCACTGGAGCACCAAGAGGACTTCTTGTAGTTCGTTTTCGAGAAGGATCCAATGTATTTTCAACTCATTCGTCAGCTAAATAAGTGGAAGTCATTTTTGTTTTTAAAAACAGTAATCACGTATACAGTTTAAAGTCTTTACATAGATAAAAATAAATATTAAGTAGTTTTAAAACGCACATCAAATAATTATTGCTAGTTAAATATTAACAGCGTATTCATAAATTTTCATTTAACCATCAAAACGACAAAAATATTACTAACAAATCTATTCAAAATACAACACTCAATACCAAATAGTAAATTTAGTCCGGGCCTATATTATTTACCACCGACGACGACTAGCCATTCTTCCAGCAAAGTAGAGATGGTGATTTCACTTAGTTTTTGAATATTTTTGGACAATCGTTACTTGCATAAACGTTTAAATTGTCCATTAATGTAATTATTTTTTTACTAACTATATATTCAGTGATCACAATAATTTATATACTATGCAATAAAAACTAATAATCGAGAAAACAGAAAAATTAATAAAGTAATCTTAATAATTTACTGTTACTATCGGAACGAATAGATAAATTTTGAAAATATTAAACAATTAAAATACAATTTTATCGTTGTTTACGTGCCCTGCATCGCTTATTGAAATTTCTGATATCTCCTAAAATATTTGATTTGTTTTTTACTCGGTAAGTCGGTTAGATTTTAAGCTATGAATTACTTAAAAAAAACATTTTGTAGGTTTTTTGGGGGCAATAAGATCATTTAATTTTTTATTTAATTTATATTATTTTAAAAAGGGTTATAGTGGAAAGAGTTTAAACGAGTCAGTAATCACGGGTTTATGTAAATTTTGAACAGCAGTATCTTAACTAATTTTTGTCTTATATAAAAACCAAAAAATCAAAAAATTCAGAAAAGCAAAACCTATATTTTTTTACTCTTGTAAAGAACTTGAATGTTCCTATTACTCTGCGTGTACTGCTACACCGCTCAACGGTACCGCACCGCGAACGCAACGGTCGTCTGCATCCGCTCCATCACTAGTTACTTTGAAAGTTATTTTGAAAATAGTACAATTTTTTTTAAATCAGCACTTTGAACCGGCAAGACTTACAGATTATATAAACAATACATAAATAAAGTAGACTATAAAGCGGTAACTATTAATTTTATTTGGGGTGCTAATTAGGGGGTAATTTTCACGATATTTGTACCAAAAAAGGACCAACTTTATTTTGAGGGTAACTCGCCAGTTTTGATACTAGTAAACTTAAAACAAAACACAAAAATAAAGCTTTTTTTAAACACTTTCAAAAAGTTTTGATGAATTTTCTCCGGAAAGTCTTTCGTTTTTTGGTTATTTCACGTTGAAATTCAATTTGAAATTTGAAAAATCAGAACCTACTTTACAAGGGCTACAACTCCAACTGCTTCTACCGGGTCTACACACTTCATAATTACGTTCTCGCTAAGGGGTGGCTTTCAACCCCCAAGTAAAAGCAACCCTGGGCTTAAGACCAAAAGTGACGTTGAGGGTAAGAGCAAATTAAAACCAAATGTTCAAGCAAATCCGTCGTGACGAGGAAAATTACACTCCAAATCGGTTATTTACTCTAGTATATTGAATATAGGATGTTTTAACAAGGTAGTGAGTTTATTATTTTATATAATATTCGTATTACTATACTCTGTTTTTTAACCAGGAGGAGTAAACCAAAAAGACAGATTCCCACCCAAGAAAGTTACTAGAAAAGTCACCAAATACATCTTCTTTTTTTGTTGATTATCTCGGCCTTGCGGTAATCGAGTAATCAATATAGGACAACCTTCCACGTCAATTCTAACCTAACTTTGTTAATTTATGTTTGAATAATATTTTTTTTCAATTCACTTCCAATAGGTATTACAATTATTACAATAAAAAAGGATGTTTTTCACATTCATCTAAGTTTGGTTTTTCACATAAATTTGTCTTCTAATTTGCAAATAGATCTAATAAGTATGCAACAAAGCTATGCAAATGCATGTATCAAAAAGTTAGAGAGAGTTCAAAGATTTCTGAAATACTGTTCTTTTAAACTGTGTAGACCATATTTTTATTCTGATGTGATTAATTTCTTGAATATAGGTTTTTTTTCTTACCAGAAGAGTTAACTTTGACTGATCATTATTTTTAAGCTTAATAATCCAATCTCCTGAATATTTGTTTTACATACTCCTTCCCGTTCACTGCTTTAAAATTCACTTTTTCATGTTTCCCATCACAGAATAAATTATGGTTCAAATATAGGTGTGGTCATATTTGGTAATCAGTTACCTCATTAGATAAATTTGTTTAACTTATGTATCAATATCTTTAGGTTCTATTTGAAGCACTATAATGCAAAAAGATACTTTGTATAAATAAGTGTGTACTTGCAATTTTTTAATGCTGGATTCTTGAGTTTGTAACATTTGTTATCAATAAATAAAATTGACTAAAATTAACAAATTCAATCTATTATGTTACATTCAAGCATAATTTTGCAGTTCTCTTGTGATTATCTACAACCAGGAAGAACAAAACCAACTGTATCAATACAATCAAACTAAAACACAACATTACTTTACTAATGTTCTTTTATTGTGATGAAAGCAAAATGAAAATGATTCGTAACAAGTGTACACTAAATTTAAAAGATAGTTGCCGTTTTTATTATGATAATTAGATATAAATAACATACATTTATAAATTTATAAACACTTTAAACAATATTTAGTATAAATATCATCTATAAAAATATCACATTAAATAATATTCGCATATCACCAGTAAATAGTTGAATTCGCAACACCTAAAATTAGCAAATTATTTTAGTTAGTCTTGATTTTAATAATAACTAATCTGCAGAACTAACCTGCTGCCTGTATTACTTTTGCTACCGTGGCTGTATATTTTCAATACAGAATTATCAATTTTCATTTTTTTATACATGTTTATAATACATTGTTTATTATTTGTTGATAAATGACCCAAATCTACTCGGCGTTTTTAAGGTGGAGAAGAATAATTACCACTAGTACTTGGCATTGAATCCATATTGTTATCTTAATAACATTAAATAGTTCTGAAAAGAACTGTTCTTTATATAAATGCAAACGAAAAATCTATGAATGTAAGGAATAACGCAGAAAATACAAAAAATCGTCAATATAAATTTAGAATTTTAAAATTTCACAAATGTCATTAGTGTCAATATGTCATAATTTAGTGGAGTAAACTTGCCTGCGCTTGGACCAATTACAAACAAGCATTATGGCGCGAAAAATTTGAATTACTCCTCCTGGTTAAAAAACAGACCATAGTATATAATGTTAATCGTTATTTTACTTTGTCTATCAAGTAAAGCATCCTATTCTATCAAATTATTGTTTAAAAAATATTGATTCCTTTCCTTTATACCGGTAATAATTCATACTAATTATCTTCATTTTTGTTTCCAGCTTCAAGCGTATTTCCTAGTTGCCGATGATATAATGGACAATTCACTATATCGCAGAGGCCAGCCCTGCTGGCATCGAAATGAAGACGTTGGTCTAGTAGCGATTAACGACGGAATATTATTAGAAAATAGTATTTATTCAGTTCTTAGAAGGTATTTCTCGAATCGTACTTGTTACGTACCGATTATAGAACTTTTCCACGACGTAACTTTAAAAACTTCAATGGGACAATCCCTTGACTGTCTTTGTCTACAAGACGGAAAGCCAAGATTGGATCAGTTCACCATGAAGAGATATAATTCAATAGTCAAATACAAAACTTCTTATTACAGTTTCCAGTTGCCCGTTGCTTTAGGAATGTATTTGGCGAATATGTTTGATGAGGAACAACACAGGCAAGCAAAGACGATATTATTAGAGATCGGGGAGTTTTTCCAAATTCAGGTAAGAAAATCATCTCTTGCAAAATGTAATTAACATGAAACTCAATATCACATGGCATAATAGTATCTAATTATCTAATATTATAATAATACAGTCTTATTAAGTAAAACACGTAGAGTCACCACGTAACTATCGCTGATAAATGTCGTATATTAATTGTCAATTAATTTATCAAATAACTCAACCGTTTTCGAATTAAATAAAAATATATGTACTTTGAAAAATAAGGCTATTATCGAGCACAAGTTAATTAAATCTAGCCCAAGTACTTTCGCTTAAAATAGCATCTTCAGGGGCATTTCGTCAAAATGTAAACTATCCGGCAAGCGTAGAATGTGGAAACATTAATAATGACATAAAATTGTACCAAACACTACACTAAAACGAGGACAAACAGTTTAAAATTACTTAAAAATTCTACGCGTAGAATCGTAGAATCTTAGATATCCAAACATGAATATATCATTCGTATAAAAGTGCTTGTATGGGCTTCACCAGTTGTCAATAAGTCAAGAAATCTATTTATCACGAAAACATTATGCCGCACAGACGTTTAGAACTAGTGCAGCTGGAGCAATCAGTTCGTTGGATCCAACAAGGCATAACTCAACAAGAGGTTGCTATGAGGCTAATATGTGTCGTAACGTTTGATAAGTCGTGTATGGAATCGGTATGTAGCAACTGGATCTGCAACATACAGGCATAAAGGAGGAAGAGAACGATCTACAACTCGTCCGCAAGACCGTTTTGTAGTTCTGACGGCAAGAAGAAACCCAACATTCACGGCTTTCAGAATTAACAGTATCTTCAGGCATGCTACTGGACGAGCGATTTCCAGTCAAACTGTCAGAAGACGGTTACATTCATCCAATTTAAGGGCTAGACGGCCTTAAATTGGATGCTACCCATCCACGACTAACTATGGAGCAGCGTGCATGCAGATATCGCTGGGCGATGAAACACTATCAGTGGAATTTCTAAAATTTGAGGAATTGTCTCTTTACTGACGAGTCCAGATTTCGTTTGTATACGAATGATGGCCGAATATTGGTGTGGAGAGAAAGAGGACAGCGTTACAATGAAAATCTGAGAGTATTAACCACTCTTTTTGGAGGTTGATCCGTTTGTGTGTGGGGAGGCATATGTTTTGACGGTCGCACGGACTTAGTCGTCTCAATTAATAAGATATCTGCTACACGATATCGAGACAGAGTCATAGTCAATGACGTATAATATATAGACTACGCAGTCCCCTATTCTCGCTATAGAATCGAGTGTCCGAAAGATCTCGGCTCAAGGTTGAAGGTATGTTTATCAGAACAGCGGCGTGCTCATTTATATGTTAATGACAATATTATTTTTTTAATTAAAATTAAATATTTATGATTTCTTTTTGTTCCCGTCTATAAGAGAAATAATTATTTTGATAAAATAGTATGGCATTTTACTAAAATAGTAAGTAAATAACTCTCAACAATTTAAAATAAAATTTGCTTGTCACACAAAATGGAGAAAATGTTTTCATACGTCCATGATGTTTTTAAACACAAGATCAACTTCGTGATGCTTCGTAAGAAATCATGAACTTCGTGCATCTTCGTATCAAAACAATAAACAATAACAAAGGTATTCATGTTTTGGACACTTTTTAAAGCGTTCACCGAGTCTATATATTATACGTCATTGGTCATAGTACCAATAGTTGTTCCATTTTTTGGTGCAATAGGCGAACAATTTGTTCTGATTACTGATAATGCTCGCCCTCACCGTGCGAGAATTGTCAACGAGTGTATAAAAGCTGTTGGCATTACAAGAATGGAGTGGCCACCATGTTCACTTGATATTAATTGCATTGAACATGTTTGGGGCGAAATGTCTAGGCAACAAAACAGGCTCCTTCAACCGCCCCAAAACTTTAGATCAGTTGGCCAATACATTACGCGCGATTTGGGAATGTATACCACAGCAGTTCATCAATAATTTAATACGAGGTCTTCTAAATAGAGTTAGAGCACTAAGGCGACACAGAGGTGGACCCACACACTATTAATTTTTCTTTTCTGGATATTAGAAATTGAGCAGGAATAGAATTTTTAGGTTGTTAATTTTACAATTTTTGTTTATTTTCTACATTTTTTTTTAAGAATTTCTTTCTTTCGGTTCATATGTATGAAAATACGAAGTAAACATAAATCTTTATTTATATCACTCCATTTTTCTATTTGACCTTATGAACAAAAAATAAAATACACATTTTCATAATATCCACTTCAATTGTTGAGAAGTCTATTTCGATACTCTAATTATTTTATAATATATAATAGTATATTCTATAATATAATATAATAATATTCTATAATTATTTTACTTCCTCTTTTCTTCTATAGTTTTAGCCTTTTATCAGTATTTTATATTCCATTTCTGCCTTATGAGTTAACCATTATAATCTCTATGCTCTAATTGCTTTAGTATTTCTGTAATCCTTAAACAACTAATTAAGGTTCAATATTTTTATATCTTTTTTATCCAAAAATATATTTTCTTTTGCCCTCATATTTTACTTAAAATTATAGAAAATATTTCTTTAATGAAGGTTCTGTAATATAATTATTCAGAATTGTCGTCTAAACATTTTGTTTTCGATATGTATTGTTATTTAAGGTACACGTAAACTCATCCCCGCAATAAAACCAGGAATTTTAAAATATACGCGAAGAGATTTGCAAACTGATCACTGACCTACCTGTACCTCATGGCAGGTAAAGACCATAAAATTTTTGCAAATCAAAAAAATAATGCAAATCCGCATGTATTAAATTCAAGAGTTGGCGGGTATTTGGGAATTCCACTAAATTCTATTGATACCTACCCCCAAAGATGCGAAAAAAAGTCTCTTCATTTGCCCTAAAAGGTGCAAGGCTGCTTCATTGCTTAATAGATTACCACATAAACTAGAAGTGTACCAGGTAAAAGGCAAACTTCCGCAATAGAAATCAGCGCTTTGTGGCAAAAATGCTGGTGATGAGTTTACCTATCTGAAGTGATCCGTTTATGGGTCTCCAAATGATGACAGATGACCAGTTTGCTATATTTCGGAGGGTCTACTATAATCAGGAGTTATAAACTGACGAGTTCGTACAAGTCCGTTATTTGAATCAGTTCAGTATAGAAAATGGTATAATTGTTTTGTTGATTCAGATAAAGTAATATTTCATCCGAGAAATATATAGTGTACAACAAAATTTAAGACAGATATTTTTCATCTAGGCAACGTGATTCCTGCCCTCTAAAAATTATTCTAATCTTCTAGATATTTAGCTTATGCCCCCTGTACCATTTTCTTCATCTACATGAAAAATTTTGAGACGCTTGAATTTCTTCTTCTTCTTAGGCTGCCTGTCCGTTCCGAACATTGGCGATCATTCTGACTATGATGACTTTGTTGGTTACTATACGGAATAGCTGTGTTGAAGTCTTTCTATACCGTGCTCTCAGGTTAGCAAGCCAGGATATTCTTCTTAGTCCTGGGGCCCTTTTTCCTTAAATTTTACCTTGCAAAATGCATTGGAGTAGCTTGATTTCTCATTATATGTCCCACGTACTACAGCTTACGGCCCTTCACGATGTTGAAAAAATCCGCGGTTGTGTTCATCCTTAGTAGTACTTCTTCATTGGTGACTTTGTCTATACTTAGTATCTTAAGGATCTTTCTGTATAACCATAGCTCAAAAGCATGAAGTTTTGATAGAGTTTCCGCCTTTAATGTCCACGTTTCTACTCCAATTTCTACCTTCAATTTCCTGTGTGGAAATATATGTCAATTGTGATCGGAAGGCTTTGGTTCATTAGTGTCTCAGTCTGCGTAGAGTTCTTCCGAACCAACTGCATAACGCTAGCACGAAAGAGTTGGTAATAAGGCTTTCGGTGCAGCTTGTTCAATTATACTTCGACGTTTTGTCGATCCAGATACTCGAAGGTAGTCCTTTGTCTGCGGCCAGCTTACAGCTCAGGATTCGGAGTTCCAATTTTGTATTTTATGTACCAAGTTAGAATATTCTCACCTTCAGATCCCCGATTTTAGTCTTCGGATGTTACGTTAGCACATATTTGGATTTAGGTAGTTTTCAGCCTATTTCCATCCCCTTTTATTATCAAGAAATTCCTTTGTGTTATTAGGACTCTTCCTCGGCATATATCAACTGAAAGTACCTGACCATGAGTGTACATCTATGGAATTTCATAGCTAAGTTTTGTTGGGTTATCTTTTATGGAGACTATTTCATTCTTGGTCACCATTTTATCCAGATAATTGTGGGAGATCCCTACTGTCATGATCCCATTAGGGCAGTTTTGTAACTTCCGTCACCACAAACTCTTCAACCCTTCAACTCTGCTCTTTTTTCTCGTCAGGAGTACTTCTGGTAGACGCATGTACTTTCTCTTATTTGTAGACCGACTTACCAGATTGTGCATATTTTCATTTTCTCGTCGATAATATACTTAACACAATAGATCCTAGATCGAATAGAAATAGACAAATAGACACCCGCTGCTACTGTTACAAAAATTTGTTTGTAACTCCAAATATTGCTATTATTATAATGTTTTGTATATTTTAGGATGACTTTCTGGATGTATTTGGAGATCCAGCAGTAACTGGCAAAATTGGAACAGATATCCAAGATGGAAAGTGTAGCTGGTTAGCCGTGGTAGCTTTACAACGAGCTACATCAGCTCAAAGAAAGATTATGGAAGACCATTACGGACGTAATGAGGAAGAGTCCATTAAGATTATTAAAAACCTATACGAAGAATTAAATTTGCCATCGACATACGCAGTCTACGAAGAAGAAAGCTTTAATATTATTCGAACACACATTCACCAAATCTCGAAGGGATTGCCGCATGATTTATTCTTTAAAATTGTAAAAAAGATTTACAAGAGAGATTGCTAGGAGTGTGTAATCTGTATAAAAAGTATGAAGATAGTTATTGTCAGTTAAAATCTGTTACGAAAATAATTAGTTACATGTATTTCTTGTAAGTCTTAAACTGAATATACAGAACGAACTCGAAGAATTACCATGATTCGGGTATTTTCGGGTAGTTCATTAATGGGTGCATGCCCATTTAATCGTTGTAATATGATTTTACATATATTTTTGCATTGCTGCTATTTATGGATATCGTTTTCTCTAATTAAAATTTAAACAATAAATCTATTACTATTTATTTACTACATTATTGCTGCAGTGACGGTAAGTGGTTCTTAATATGCGGTTACGATTACTGCCAAATCCAAATACGAAAATTAATTACGGTTACATACTTAACGATTGTACTATTTCAAAGTCTGCTTATATTCTGTTTATGTAGTACTCTTGGTTAAGGAAAAATTTGGCGTGAATACTTGAAATATGCAGCCAGTTCGTTTTGTGAAAAAGAACTGGCTACATATTTTACATATGTAATTCACTCTAACGACAAATGATGACAGATGTTTCTACAGTCGATACAATTACAATGCGTTAAGCATTGATTCGAGCTATCTGTGGGGTAATAATTATCAGATTAAAAGGATCCAAACACGTCGAATTTTATTGATTATTAGCTGACCCGGGAGACGTTATCCTGTTTGTTTTCTGGAAATTAGTATAAGATTTCAATCTAAATTATTCACTGGCATAATACAGTCCAGAGGCTTTACCTTAAATTCCTTGCAATGTGGGCTCACAACGATATTTCTATGGTGTTGATTTCGATAAAGTTTAACTTTGCGCTTCGCGTTTCCTGTCAGTTTGACTTGCTCGTATATTTTTTTTAGTTACAGCATCGCGAGTTTTATTACTTAAGTTGCTACGTGTAATTGGTGGCATTTTTAAGAATATAATTTCAACTAACAATAAAAACTTGACTTGCTTAGTGTTTCGGAATAACCATGTTTAACACGCGTTAGTTTATAATAACTTCCAAAAGTCGATAATAAATTAAGCTTTTAATGGACTTAAAAAGCGTGATTGTGATGAACTAACTTCAACACTTTTTAACTCTCGTTTGATAATTTATTCTTGAAAAAACCCTTTTCAAAACACTCACTAGATATAATAGAAATTGGATAAACCTTGTCACCTGAACTCAATTAATTCGACCGGCCAATGTAGCTGTTATGGTCTTCTATGTAGCAACTTTAAAAACGTCTCCCTATGACTCAGCGATTCAGATGCGTTCGGCATTACATAATATTTTTCATAATATCCGATGCGAAACTAATGGTTTTTCTACACCATTTAGTTCGTTTATTTATTGATCTTTTAGGGACTTTTAATAATTATGTGTTGCAAACCACCTTTTTCGAAGGTTGTAAACATAAATAACTGCAATTTGCTTAGAACAATTCCGGTTAAACGAATGATCTGTATTATTCCACTTATTAATAACCATTTAAAACGACATACCACAATATGATGGTGAAAAATTGGTACACTCGTAGTTTATTATATTTAATAATATTCATATCAATGGCTCACTTGTCCCATGTCCCTCCATAAGTACCATTGCCCTGTTTAAAAGTGCCGTTAGCCCCGTATCTGACCAAGTAAGAACTTAAAAAATAAAATATGTATATGCGCGAAGAGGAATAAAATAATTATATGCTCGTACGGTTCAAGCCGCGGAGGTCAAAGGTCAAAGTGCGCTCAAGTGGCTTACCTTCTACTTCTTTAAAACGACATTTGCATCGCGAATTTTGGGTTGCAAAGTATGTTTCTCGTGATCATGAATCCTGCTCTGAAGATTTCAATTCTTCTGCATTTCCTTTTAAAGTTCTAGTTGCCAATTTATTTCTCTACCCATGTATACGTATATTTTTGAACGACATGCAGATTGCGTCCATTGATACTAACATTAAGATTGTGATGGGCTTGTAAAACTCGACTGAAAACTAACGTTTTTGTTTTTATGGTATTAATTTCCAACTCCATTCTGTTGCTCCCTTCTGTCGGTGAATTAATTAGTATCTGGAGCTGTTTTTTATTTTTTGCTATGATCACCGTATCATCTGCATACCTTATGTTGTTTAACACAATGCCATTGATTCTTGCTCCCGTACCCTGTCTGAATCCATATTGTAAGCGACTTCAATATTCATTGCATTTATTATAAATACGGTTAAATATGATATTCATGAAAACTTTTGCTATGTGACTCATCAGAGATATTGTTATGTGGTCATCACATTGTCTTGCCTTGTGCTTCTTGGGTAGTAGTATAAATGTGGTTGTTAGTCAGTCTTGAGCTAGTGTCTCAGTTTCATATATATAATTAAAGAAGCGTGTCAGATATTTGGTTGCAACAGGACAAAAATGGCTTGAACAGTACTTAATTCATTTGAATTTGAATTTTCCCATTATAATTGTATGCATTTATTAGTGGAGTATAAACATATACGATTTTTCACTTGTATGCACAGAGGGTAGCAATTTTCTTTGCTATCATAAAATATATTGGGATCTGGCATTTATTGTGTTAATATCTATATTTTTCACCTGTTTACAAATAGCACAAAGTTATTACGTACATTTTTATATGATTTCTAGTAGTGCTTTTTATAATGATATTTTTACACATTTAGTTGCATCAGTAATGATTTTTCTATTGCGAATAAACTTGATTTAGCGTGTTATATAAGAATTTATATTAGATATTTGGTTTATCAAGAAATAGAACAAGTCAATGATTCTCAGTGATTTTTTAGAGTATGTAATGCAATTCATATTTACATCCGAATTTTCTCGATAGTATATAAGACTGTTTCATTTTTTATGTTAATAAAAAATGTTTAAGGTTACTTTTGCTTTTTTATTATCCTCCCTATTATACTAGACTTATTTTTTCATACCTCATTCAAAAGCTGAAAACTGTTCAAAACAAAAACACGAGATGACCCCAATAATTATGGAGGAATTTGCTAAATCTATTTCGACTACAAAATATATGCTATAGTCCTTTTCCATCATATTGATAGCACATTATGTATGCAAATCCTCAACAGGTCAAAAAACCATAGGCGTCACCCTATACTTGTTCTGAAATAAATAAAAAAAATTAATATTTTAAGATGACGTCAACAATTCATTATCTTTTAAAAAATCTTCTGTAAAATAAGTGTCCACTAATCTCACTATACCTTTTTTGTGCGTAAAAAACGTCGGTATATATGCCACACGATTATTGGTAATTTAAATGTAAACAGTAATTTAAAGGTGATTATTGTTTTCTATACAAGTTATCGTCTGACACAAAAAGAATACCTTCTTTGAACGATTACCTGGAATTACTGATAAGGCTTCACTAATGATAGTTTAAGTAGTTTTTATGCCACATTACAGCTTATGCCAATAATATAAATTAGAAATTGTTTGCATCTTCCATTTAGTTTGTAGATGTACATTGTTCATATCTTACCTACCTACGTTTTTGGTGTCGATATTTTGTTATTTGCATTTAAAAATGACGTCGACAACAGGTTTTATCCCAGTTAAGTGTAGTTTTAAAGGTGCCTTTAGTCTAAGAAAAAAAAATATAATATTAAATGTACACGATGCACTTGTACATCAACGCCCTTTAAGTAATGTTCGTGAAATCGTTAACATGTGTTCAAATATGACAGGGGTTGGAGAAGCAACAGTTTATAGATTCCTAAAAGAAAGAAAATGAACTGTTTCATCTCCCAATAAGAATGGAGGGAGTAAACCCTTGGAAATTGAAGAAATACATAAAAACATGATAAGACGCAGAGTCCAGTCATTTTTTTTTTAACAAAGAAATACGGTTTTGTCAATGGTGGATTATTAAGTTTTGCCTCAAAATCAACCAAAGATTACCACAAGGAAATGACTGCTGACGTTTTTGAAAAATATTTTGAGCAAATGTTGGATTTAATTCCAAAAAATGTCATAGTCATGGATAATGCTAGTTACCATTCAAGACTAGCAGAAAAATTGCCAACAACGGCATGGAAACAAGCAGAGATAATCGAATGGTTGGATAAACACGCAATTGAGTACAAGGAGAAATCGGCAAAAAAGGAATTATTACCTATTGTAAGGCAACATAAAGCAGCTTATAAAAAATATATAATTGATGAAATGGGATTAAACCGTGATGTAATTATTTTACGTTTACCCCCATACCACTGTGATCTGAATTCGATAGAAAATATATGGTCTCAAGTAAAGAGTGAAGTCGGACGCAACAAGAAAACTTTTAAATTAGAAGACTTACAACAATTATTAGAACATTCCTTATCACAACTAACTCCAGAAAATTAGAAAAATGCTGTTAGTCATGCTCACAAAAAAGAAAATAAAATGTGGAATTTGGATAATATGACTGATGCAATGCTGGAACCGGTAATAATTAACATTGGAGTTGAAGATTCGTTAGATTCTGAAGAAAGCAGTGAATCTGAAATGGAATTTGATTAAAATAATATTCAGTTTTTTACAAATCGGCCCTTGTTACGGCCACAAATTATTTTATATATAACCAATAAAATAAACTTCTTGCAAATTCATTAGTACCTGTTAATCTCCATCGCTCCGACACTGGCAACTTTATTTAGGGATTAGTAACCCTCAAAACTAGTGTATTCTATTCTGCTTAAACCTTTATACCTGGTGGTCATACTCAATTTAAAATTGTTTTCCTATATACTTCTGTAAACTTGTTGACAAATATCTATTTTTCATAGAGTCATCCGTATCAACAGTTTAGGGATTTGCATACATAATGTGCTATCAATATGATGGAAATGGACTATAGTAGTCCAGGTGGTATCTAAATTTCCTACAAGATAGAAATGATTTCAAATTGAAAAAAGCATTACCATTATTGCAAAATTAGCAAAAAAACATTAAAAAAAAGGTTAAAAAACCATGCTTTTTTAATAATCTTGTTCAAGTAGTTAAAATCTACATAGAACCTTCAAAATTTACTAAGAAAATCTTTTAAATATAAAAAATACTACACAAAATTTTAGCACAACTTTAAGTAATTTTGCAATCTAAATTTTTGAAAAAAGATTAATAATTTTTAAAATTATACAGAGCCGACAAATAGATAAAATTATATAAATATTTATTTTTTTGTTGCATTTAAGTAATTTATATAAAATGACTTAATAAATAATTGATCCGGGATTTATTTAATTAATTTGTTAGTTTATTTATAAAATTATTATGTAATTAAAATTAATATTTACAAATGAATGCATTTACTTTATTAATATTTGTTTAAAAAACAGACCTCATACCTTCGTACTATTGTTGTCAATGCAGGTCAACTTTGATCGATCATAACTTGAGAACTAATTGACCAATCTTAACGTTTTTTTAAAAAAGGTTCTTTCGCTGAACTTTCGATATTTTAGAAAAAAAATTTTAATTTAAAATTGAAAAAGTTGTAACAAAATTCAATCTTTTGTCTGTCCCATAAAAAAATAATCCTTTAAGTAATTCATGTTAATGTTCCTATATCTAATTATTGAAGTTGACTGTATAGAATAATTTGATAAAGACATTAGTAAACCTATAGTCGATGAAAATACGACATTGAAACTAGTAGATGACAAATAGGATGAAGTAATACATTCAAATCCACTTCATTGGAATAATAACGAGAAATTTTTTGTATTGTAGCATTTTTTGGTGAAAATTAATTATCTTGATGAATTTAAAAAATACTTATCTTGACATAAAGCAAATAACAGGACTAACAATGATAAGAATTTAACAGTTTGCAAATGCATATTTTTTAACATAGCAACCATTGCTTCTGAGATTAATATTTGAATGAAAATTAGTATCTTATTTTGATAAAGTTCTAAAATACAAGGCTGTTTTATTTAAATTACTAACCTACTCCTACTGTGAGTTGAAATGAAAAAAATGACATACTTTTGTAAACATCCTGAATTTCAAAATCTGATTTCTATGCAAATTCGTAAAATAATATTACTTCCTATATGTACATATTTTTAACATATTGTAATATTAACATAAATAAATAAGCTGTTAGCCTACAATAACATCCCTCTGTGTCAATTGTGATTTAACTGGTCTCGTATAAAATATACCTATCCAGAATTTTACGCAGAATATAAAAATACAATAACGTGTAGGGTATTATATTAACTTGCCGGTAATTTCCGGAAATGTCAGCAAGCTGTAAACATTTTAGATGTGAAGATCACCTACAGTTTTGGGAACAACAAATGATCAGATTTCAAATTATTCCGATTATTTTCAGAAAATAAGTCCAATCTGTATTAATATTGTTGAAACATAAAAGTGTTATAATTTAGCACAATTCACTGTTTTATCATAAACTGACCTAGCAGATTCAAAAACTCAACTAGTATGAAACAGAGCCAAAAGCAAACGGAGTTGACTTTTGTGCCCATTTTTAAGGTGTGAGCGAAATGCTCATATAGAAATAAAGGCCGGGTATAATATAGATTGTCATAGCACTGCATAGAAACAAGTGAAAGTGATACGAGGATGTTAATGAAAATAATATTTTAAAATGCTTTTTTTTGTATTATAACTATTGCTTGGTTTCTTTAATAAAAAGTGTAGTTATTATTTGCTCTAGAACTTCGGCAAAGATCAATAAGTCTTTGTATCTCCATAAACATAGTATCTGAACTTAAAATACACAAATTAAATTCAGTAATTATAATATATATATAATCGTTTATAATTGTATTGTTTGATCTCCTAAACAAACAATTTTACGAACTCTATACTCTTTACGAGTAATATATTACTTCGACAAAGATCAATAAGTTTTCTTATCACTATGAACATCGTATGTGAACTTGAACCTGAAATACACCAATTAAATTAAGTATGTAATTACTCGCGAAGATAAACAGCATTGCCATGATTAAACACTCCCACGTAAATGATTTCAATTATTTTCTCATCATATAATTGGGAATAAGTCTCGGGGACAATATTGACATGGAGTTATCTATTAGTAAAAGTGTATAACCAGGACTGTACTTTATTCTGGTTGGTATTTTTCGACATAAAATACTTTTAATTAATCGTGGGCTTACATAACTCCTTTGGCGGGTGGCACGTTCACGTATATATATATATATATATATATATATATATATATATATATATATATATATATATATATATATATATTATATATATATAATATATATATATATATATATATATATATATATTGGATTTGAAACTTCCGCGGGAGCTATATGTGATTTCAGTTGTTTTCCCTGCTTCGTCTTGATGTTTCAGGAGAACTGATTTCTTGGCAAGCAAGCAAGCAATTTGATTGAACCCAGCCTATGAGACATGTTCACCCAGGTAGTACGATCGGGTGTAACAATTCATTGGAGCAAGGTGTTTTAATTCGTGTTTAAAAACAGGAATCACCCCACCGTGCTCCAATGCTCTAGACCATCCCTTTCCCCCCTATAGCAATCTGATTCGCTATAGAGGCACAACAATCAGCCAAGTGCTCTTCATGTGGAGGTCCTGGGTAATTGAACCCCAACATGGTTTCCTAACCGTATGTGAAAACTCAGGACAGCGCATCTCCGCTTTATTCCTGTTTATCTTAATGTAGCTTATCCGCGAACTAAAATTGCTTACTTGGGCCTCAAGTCTCCGCTCTGAGTCCCGGCTCAGTTCGGCGACTTGGTGCTCAAGGGGGTTGGGCCCTACGTGCCCGGGTTTTGGGGTTTTTGTTAGTTTTTTTGGTGGCCGAAGCCGGTTTTTTGTTAGTGTTTTTTAATTTTTTTTTGGTGGCCGAAGCTGTTTTTTGTGTTTTTTGTGATTTTTTTTGTAGGTCACCTGTGAAAAGAAAAGTCATAATTAGTACATAGTCTACACTATAATAAAGAAAATATTTAAATATTATACATTACCACAATGTAGACTGCATCCTAGTGTGAGCAACAGGGCCCACTGTGAATGAGGCGATTTGCGATATTCTGGGTGATTTGAGCTACGAACTGTCTTCTTTATGTGTGTGTGTTTTGATTAGATTTTCTTCTCACTCTGGGCTTTTTGTAATTTTTGTCCCTATTGGGGGGTTTTTTATTTTTCCCTCTGGTTTTGCGTTAGTCTAATATTTGTTGTTTTGGTCTTTTGTGCTTCCATCTGTGGAAAGCGTCATACCTCATTATCTCTCGTAGGATGTGACTGGGGTGGTTCTCTAGTTCTGCGAATTTTATCCTAGCTTTTTCTTTCATTGTGTCAGTCACTCTGATTTGCTGTAACTCTCTGAAAAGGAATCTTTCAGCTACGTATCTTGGTACGTTTACCGCTTCTCTTATACTTTTGTTGTGTTGTGCCTGTATTTTCTTTTTCGTTGTGTTGCATATATGTCCCCATGCAAGTGATGCGTATGTCAGTATAGGAAGGACTATACTGTTTATTAGCCTTATTTTGGTTTTTATACGTAATTTGCTTTTCCTTCCCGCTAGGCCTCTTATTGCGGCCCTTGACATGTTGGCTTTTTGTACTGTGGCTTCTACGTGTTTATTGAAAGTTAGTCCTTTGTCCATTATTACTCCGAGGTATTTCGCTTCGCTTTTCCACTCAATGGGATTTTCTTGCACTGTGACCTGTTCTTCTGGTTGTTCTCGCCTCTTTTGGAAGAGTACAGCTTGTGTCTTGTCTGAATTGATTTTAATTTTCCACTTTAGACTCCATTCTTCAATGTCGTCTAACGCTGTCTGTAGATTGGTGACTGCTATGTCTACATTTCGGTGTTTGGCCGCTATCGCTGTGTCGTCAGCATAGAGACTTAATAATGTACCTGGTGTTCTAGGTATATCTGCTGTGTATATCGTGTACAGCAGAGGTGACAGTACCGCTCCCTGTGGTACTCCAGCTTCCGGGTTCCCGAGTTCGGATAGGACTTGTCCTATCCGGACTCTGAAACCTGCGGTTGCTCAAGTAAGAAGAGATCAGCCTTGTCATTGCTCCGCTGTACCCGTAATCTCTCATTTTGACTGATTTCTTGGTCGCTGCTCGCTAAGTTTAAATACCTTGAAGCGCTTCTTGTTATTGGTCCTGTGCGCAGAGTGGGCGGGGTCTTTTTCGCTATTTTAATTTCTACGTTTTTCTGTAGAATATGTTTCCACGTATTTGGGAGTCTTTGGGCATCGTCTCTGGTATTTAAATTTTTTGGATGTTTTTCGATCTCTATGGCTTCCCTGATTACACGTTTGGCCTTATTTTCGATATTGGCTAGCATTGTTGTTCCATTTAAGTCAATTTTGTGTCCTGTGTTGATGGCATGTTGTGCTAGAGATGAAGTTTTCTGTTTTCTTTCGATGGCGTTTCGATGTTCTTCGCGTCTAACTTGTATCCTTCGATTTGTCTGTCCGATGTACGATTTATCGCAGTCCTCACACGGGATTCTGTATACACCTTGATTTTCCAATGCAACTTTTTGTTCGTCAAAGATGAAGAAAGAACAGCAGTTCCAGCTTATTCCACGAGAAAAGTCGTCAAGATGTCCAAAACTTTACGGTTTACCCAAAGTACATAAGGCAGAGTTACCATTACGACCAATAGTCAGCTCTATCGGGTCACCACTACAATCACTGGCAAAATTTCTGGCCGACCACCTACAACCATATGCAGAGAAAGCGGATTCTTACGTCAAGAATGCAAGCCACTTTATCGACCGTATCAAGGACGCTGTTCTGGAACCTGAACACCTATTAGTGAGCTTTGATGTAGTCTCATTATTCACCAATGTGCCAGTAGAAGAATCATTAGAAATTATACGCAGAAAATATCCAATACTACAGGATACATTAAACCTGACGAGGCACTGCTTAAACAACACCTATTTCATCTACAAGGACCAGAGGTACAAACAAGTTGAAGGGGCACCGATGGGTTCACCACTGTCACCCGTAATAGCCAACCTTTTTATGGAAGATATAGAATCAAAAGCAATAGAAACAGCAGAGCATAAACCCAAACTGTGGCTTAGGTATGTTGATGACACATTTATTATCTGGACACATGGAGAAGAGAAGCTTAACGAGTTCCTACAACACATTAATAATATCCACCCAAAAATACAGTTTACCATGGAACGGGAGAATAACCAACAACTTCCATTCCTAGATGTGTTAGTTATTAAGAAAGAAGACGGAAGCATAGGACACACAGTATACCGAAAACCAACCCATACTGACAGGTACTTACACGCAGACTCACACCATCATCCTGCACAATTAAATTCGGTAATAAAAACCCTAATAACAAGATCTGAGAAACTGGCAGATAAGGAACATAAGAACGAAGAAATGCAAAAAGTCAAAACAGCTCTAAGAAAAAATGGCTTCTCCATGTATACGATTGAAAAGGCACAGAAATCCCGAAACAAAATCAAAATAAAGGGTACGACAGACAAAATCAGTAGAGTGCTACGTAAAAACAACATAGAGACTATTTTTTTACACCGACAAAAAAATCGCAACCATATTACCATCGGCAAAAACAAAAGTTGCATTGGAAAATCAAGGTGTATACAGAATCCCGTGTGAGGACTGCGATAAATCGTACATCGGACAGACAAATCGAAGGATACAAGTTAGACGCGAAGAACATCGAAACGCCATCGAAAGAAAACAGAAAACTTCATCTCTAGCACAACATGCCATCAACACAGGACACAAAATCGACTTAAATGGAACAACAATGCTAGCCAATATCGAAAATAAGGCCAAACGTGTAATCAGGGAAGCCATAGAGATCGAAAAACATCCAAAAAATTTAAATACCAGAGACGATGCCCAAAGACTCCCAAATACGTGGAAACATATTCTACAGAAAAACGTAGAAATTAAAATAGCGAAGAAGACCCCGCCCACTCTGCGCACAGGACCAATAACAAGAAGCGCTTCAAGGTATTTAAACTTAGCGAGCAGCGACCAACACCAAGAAATCAGTTCTCCTGAAACATCAAGACGAAGCAGAACTAATCTGACTTGACAATGGCAAGTGTGACCTTGCCGAAACGTCGTCAAAACAATGGTTTTCCTAAAAACCAAAATTACTTAACGCGGAGTCAAACCCGGAACACAACTGAAATCATATATATATATATATATATATATATATATATATATATATATATATATATATATATATATATGTATATATATATATATATATATATATATATCATATATATATATATATATATGTATGTATATATGTATATATATATATATATATACATACATATATATATATATATATATATATATATATATATATGTATATATGTATATATATATATATATATATATATATATATAGTAATTTTGAGTTTCTTGAACCGTGTTATATTTAATATAAAATTAATGTTTCTTGGGTTTAGGTTCAATAAAGATATGTTACATGTGGAACTAGACTTTATTTTCCATTGCAATCAATCAACGTTTCGGCAGGAAACCCTTGCCTTTGTCAAGATTCTAAAATGTGTATATATATGTATATATATATATATATATATATATATATATATATATATATATATATATATATATATGACTTACCAAAACGTAAAACGTGACACAGACATTAACGAACTGACATATAAAAGTTGATATCTGATATCTCATTGTTTACTGTCATTAGTATATAATTATTTTTATATGGGCGTATCGTTGATGTTTTTGAAAAAGGTAAGGTGGAGATATGTTATGACTTTAAGAGCTTTTTATGATGTTATATTATTATTGTTTAAATCAGATTGAAATATATTTTATTTAGGTTTTGTGTATTTTTTTTGTCATTTATTGCGTTGGTGTTTCTTTTTATTTATATTGATTCTTATATCTCCCTCTTCTTTTTGTTTTTTTCTGTTTTTAAAATTTTGATGTTTTCAAAGTCAAATTTATGCTTCTTCCCGCTTTCATGTTTTGTGAGCGCAGTGACGTTGTTCTTGTCGTATTTGTGCGAACGAATTCTGGATTGAAGCAGTTGACTGGTTTGACCGATATAGACACCTTCACAGTTTGTACATGGTATCTCGTAAACAACATGTGATTTTTTAAGTTTTGGAGTTTGTATTTTTAGTTTTGTGAAGTATTTATTTAAGAGGTTGTTGCCTTTGTGGGCCACTGTTATATTATGTTTGGCTAAAAGATTTGTTAGTTGTTCGGATAAACCTTTTATATATGGAGTTGTATAAGTGGTTTTGATACTGTTGGGTTTGTTGTTAGTTGTATTATAAAATTTATTGAGTCTTGATTTGAAAATATTTTCGATTAGATGTTCGGGATATGCATTCTTTAGAAGGACATTTTTTGCTTTTTTTATTGCAGTTGGTCTGTATTCTGGATCTGTGGTTTTGATACTGTTGGGTTTGTTGTTAGTTGTATTGTTATAAAATTTATTGAGTCTTGATTTGAAAATAGTTTCGATTAGATGTTCGGGATATGCATTCTTTAGAAGGGCATTTTTTGCTTTTTTTATTGCAGTTGGTCTGTATTCTGGATCTGTTAGTTTTATAGATTTATCAGCGAGACTTATAATTACAGACTTCTTATGGGAAAATGGATGATGGGAATTGTAGTTAACTACAATCTACCGCTATATCGATGACTGTGTCTGTGCTATTCCAACAAATAAAACTACCGAAATCTTAGATATTTTCAACAGTTACCATCCAAAATTAAAGTTCACTATAGAAATTGAACAAAATAATAAAATAAACTTTCTGGATATCACCTTACATCGCATTAACAATACAGTTAAAACCATGTGGTTTACAAAAGAAACATGGTCTTCACGATATCTTAACTACAATTCCCATCATCCATTTTCCCATAAGAAGTCTCGCTGATAAATCTATAAAACTAACAGATCCAGAATACAGACCAACTGCAATAAAAAAAGCAAAAAATGCCCTTCTAAAGAATGCATATCCCGAACATCTAATCGAAACTATTTTCAAATCAAGACTCAATAAATTTTATAACAATACAACTAACAACAAACCCAACAGTATCAAAACCACTTATACAACTCTTCCATATATAAAAGGTTTATCCGAACAACTAACAAATCTTTTAGCCAAACATAATATAACAGTGGCCCACAAAGGCAACAACCTCTTAAATAAATACTTCACAAAACTAAAAACACAAACTCCAAAACTTAAAAAATCACATGTTGTTTACGAGATACCATGTACAAACTGTGAAGGTGTCTATATCGGTCAAACCAGTCAACTGCTTCAATCCAGAATTCGTTCTCACAAATACAACAACGTCACTGAGCGCACAAAACATGAAAGCGGGAAGAAGCATAAATTTGACTTTGAAATCATCAAAATTTTAAAAACAGAAAAAAAACAAAAAGAAGAGGGAGATATACGAATCAATACAAATAAAAAAAACACCAACGCAATAAATGACAAAAAAGATACACAAAACCTAAATAAAATATATTTCAATCTGATTTAAACAATAATAATATAACATCATAAAAAGCTCTTAAAGTCATAACATATAAAAATAATTATATACTAATGACAGTAAACAATGAGATATCAGATATCAACTTTTATATGTCAGTTCGTTAATGTCTGTGTCACGTTTTAAGTTTTGGTAAGTCATATATATATATATATATATATATATATATATATATATATATATATATATATATTACAATATCTGTTTGTCCTTATATATATACACATTTTAGAATCTTGAAAAAGGCAAGGGTTTTCTGCCGAAACGTTGATTGATTGCAATGGAAAATAAAATCTAGTTCTATATATATGTATATATATACATATATATATATATATATATATATATATATATATATATATATATTATATATATATATAAATTACTTCTTAGAATTATACAAAGACGCTTCAAAAGATGCATTAGTGTCAGAATACAAAAACATGCAATCAGAGAGGCAGAACCAATAACTTTACGAGCAGTAGTAGAGAAGGCTCTCAACCAACTAAGATTCAAAAAATTCTGAATGATCAATGGCATACCAGTGGAGACTCTAAAAGCAATGGGCGAGATTGATGTACATGTAATACTGGATATGTGCAACATGATACGGATCACAGGTGAATAGCCTGATGAATGGTGCCGATCAACCTTTATCCCTATCCATGAAAAAGGATCAGTAAGCCTATGCAGCAAAATGCAAAATAATCACTCTAGAAAGTCCAATGAACCAATAATTAAAAAAAAAACAGCACTCCATAGAACATAGGTCAACCCATTGCTTATTGCCTGCGACCAAAACTCCAATGAGTCACGAGCTACAAAATGTATAAATTAAGTTTAATGCAAATTTAAATATAAAAATCGACGTGTGTCTGAAGCATCGAGCAATAAGACAAAAGAGGGAATCTAATCCTTATGAAAAGGAGACCAAAAAAGTGGCCTCTGATGGCGGACATATCCGGAAATGCGAATGCGCGAAATTTAAATTTTCCGACACTTATCACCAGTAGCTATATAATATTTTTCAGAATGTGTCTTAGACGAGAAAGTTTTAATTAATTATTAATGATAAGAGTCTAAAATGCGACACAATTGTACAATACATATAAAATCAGAATTTTGATGTTGTTGAAGGTAAACTAAATTCACGAACAAATATTTACAATGACGGGATAGTATTATTTTTTTATAGCATTTAGAGGTTTTTTTCCTGGTTTTTCCCTCATAATTTACTATGGAATCACTAACAGGAGAATTTTACTGTCATCAAGTCATGTGTTTGTCTTTTTAAAGACGAATTACATGCTATGATTTTTTCTGACGGATATTCTCAAGTTAAAGTTGATTTCATGTAATCGAATGAACTATCTTATAAGTAAAGTCGTCCCAGGAGCGCAACTCAACAATATTGGCAATATCATTTTAAAGTCGTCTACTTTAAAATGCATAATGTATGTCTGAATTGTCAATATAAATGAGTCAGATAAAATTAAATTATTAGAAGAATTTTTTCACTATGTAACAAAAAACAAAATTTGTTTAATTTACTGTTTGTATTTTGAGAACGATTTCCGAATTGGAAATTGAAACGTCAATAAACGTATTTTTATCTTTAATTGTGGCTTATTCCCAGTTATAAATAGTAATTAATTTACAATGCCACAAGAAAATAGCTTTAGAACAATACTGGTCTAGGTGGTTTCTAGTGGAAGCCATTAATTTCAAATCATCCATATACAACAAATGATTAAGCTTCGCCACAACAGTATTCTTATTTTTGATACTAAAACCTGAGTCGGTGGAGTTCAGCTGAGATAGTGGGTTCATCGCTAAATAGAACCAAAGAGGACTCAAGGAGTCCCCCTGGAAAAGGTTAATTGGGATATCTTCAGTTTCGATGTTTTTTTCACCAGGTAGTTGAAGGTGAATTTTAGTGTTCCACTCCGTCATCATATGCTTTAAAAAGGTCACTATATTAACATCGACTTTATATATTTTCAATGTATCTATCAGCCATTCATGCGGTAGTGAATCAAAGGCCTTCTTGTAGTCGATGAACGCGGTAAAAAGGTTCCTTTTTTTAGTGTACGCCTGGTTGAAAATGACTGAGTCGATTATAAGTTGTTCTTTGCAGCCTATGGAAGCCTTAGCGCATCCTTTTTTTTTGAGGCTCTATGATATTGTTTATAGAACAGTGTTGGTAGATACGCTATGTTACACAGGATGTGACCAATTTGTACAAAGTTGGAAGACAAGTAATTGGGCGGTACTTGGCTGGATCTTGGGTGTTATTTTGATCCTTTGGTATTAGATAAGTGGTTCCTTATCTAATACCTAAGAATCTTATTCCTAAGAAATGGTGGTATTTCCTGCGGATTAAGAATAACATGAGTAATTAATACTGTTAAATGCTCGTGTATACTCCAAAACTTCTTTAGCCAGAAGTTTTGAACTCCGTCTGTCCCAGGAGATTTCCAGTTATGAAGCTCTTTGATAGTGTTCGAGACTTCTTCAGTGGTGAAAGGCTCATAGGGAACATTACTGTAGTGTTGACAATTGTTTGTCGTTTCTTCAATCCATCCAGCATTGTTGTTATGAGTAGCTGGTGTCGAAAGTTGGTTTGCCCAAAACTCATGAATTTCATCTCGGCTTGGGTAGGATTTATTTACATTTTCTACAGTGGGATTCAGTTTCCTATAGAAAGACTTCTCTGCATTCTCAAAAAGTATATTGTCACATTTTCGGTTGTTACTTACTTTGTATCTCCTTAGGCGACCTGAATAAACGGAGAGTTTTTGTTTTAGTGTGTCCAGGCAGTGTCGAGCTGTGTTGTTTTCTGGATCATGTTTGGAGTGTCTTCCAGTGTTCAGAATTATTTCTTCAGTTCTTTTAACTACTTTTCGAGTTCTTACTCCTCGAATGTATTCCGTAATTTGTCCAATGTCCCTACGCAGTAATTCAATCTTCGTCAGCAGTTGTTGTTCCCAGGGTGCTATTCTGTTACCAGTCCTTCCGATGTTGGTACTCCGTCGTGTTCTGATCTTAATGCCCATAACATTAGCAATTGCTGTTGCCGCACAGTAAATCAGCATATGCAAATATTCCAATGTATGGACTTCCACGATATAATTGGGTAGGACTTCAGTATTCACAATTTGTAACATCGCTCCTAGTTTCTTAGAAGAGTTTATTTTTGGTAGCGGTGGTCTGCTAAGTGGGTTTGTTCCACTAAACTCTTGTACGGCACGTGCCATCTCGTTTACCAGACTATCGTGCAACTCGTTATTCTCCTGTTGTATATTATCAGGTGGAGTTTCATGGATGAGAAGTTCAGGAATCTGCTCATTAATGATTTCATTAAGGACTTGGTCTACAACTTGCTCAGGTTATGGATCTCCCGTTCGACTTCGCTTTTGATCATGTCGCGTCTAGTCTCTGGGATAAGATTGTTTCTGATAATTACTCGGTATTGGTTTGCTACTCTTTGTTCAGATACTTTATTATTATTTTTATTTTTTTCCAGATTTAGCCATACGGCTCACACTCCCTCTAAGGGGAAAATTCACTCATCCCAGATACCTACGGTATCAAAAGGATTGAGCTCTGGTGGGACTCTTTCCATGTTATCGAGTCCTAGGTGACTTGGTACGTCGGTGTATCTCCCAAAAATTTTCGCACGCATCTGGAAGTCGAAAGTAGCACAGATTTCTGCATGATCTTATATAGATGTTCATTTAGACCCAGCTTTTTTATGTTTTCTAGGAGGTTCTTCGGAATGACTCCAGTGGTAGAAAGAATAATAGGTATCGTCTGGGTACTTTCCATTCTCCATTGTCTCCTTATTTGTATTTCCAGATCTCTGTACTTGGCGATCTTTTCGTTGTACTTAACACGCAGATTATTGTTGTTAGGTATCGCCACATCGATTAGAGTTGTTTGTCTTGTTAGTTTATTAACTAGCACGAGATCTGGTCTATTATGTGCTACAGTTTGGTCTGTGAGCACAGTGCGATCCCAGTATAGCTTGTAGTTGTCATTCTCAAGCATACTCTCTGGAACGTATTGATAATATGGGAGATGGTTTGTTTGTAGAAGTCCCAGTTTAATAGCTATCTCTTGATGGAGGATCTTCCCTACTGAGTCATGCCGTTCCTTATATTCAGTTGCAGCAAATGCCTGGCAGCCTCCGGTAAGATGTTGGATCGTTTTTTTTATTTTTTTTATTTTTATTATTATTATTTTTATTATGTAGCTTTGCCATTCGAAATATTAAACAACTGTTGGTGATTAATTGTATCATCAAATGAATTCATCGTTTCTTTTATTTATTTTACGATGCTATCCAAGTTTTTGTGTCCTTTTCAATTTTGCTTTTTTAAAACGAGTATGAAGTATCATCTTTATTAGTTAATCTAATGTTTTCTTTCACATCTAATAATATTTTTGTCCTCGTGCTGTTGGCTGACCCATGCTTTGTACTTACCGTGAGTGTTAAATTAGTTTGTTAAACTCACTTTATAGTAGAAGTTAGAAAAAAGTCATTTTTTAATTATTAAATAATTATAGTCTGGACTAAATTAAATCGGACAACTCTTGTTTTTTATAAGTTTTAACATACTAAATTACATATCAAATATTTTTATCCATTAAACAGATCAGTGAAGGTCTTTGTTATATCAGATCCTCTACTATGAATTAATTAATTTTAATATTATATTGTTACGAATATGCATTCAGCGCAGATTAACCTAACGGTCGCATCTCGAAGCACCGAGAGTTTCGGCGATATTTCGAGCGCTGTAAATTTCCACCCGTCAAATAACGAATTAGAGGTGGGACTACTCTCGAATATTCTCGAACATAATACTTTGGTATATATATGTAACGAAATTAGGATTTAAGTTTAGTTGATAAGAGAATACCGAACTGTAAAGTTATAAATAAATATATTTATATAAATTCGAACCGCTCGTTTTATTTAAAAACGGTACAGTTGGTGTCAGGTGTGGAGTTTCAACGTAAATCCAGCAGTGACTTTTGAAAAAGACTTTAAAACTTTTGAAAAGTATTGTTCGTCGGGAACATCCGCGTAGTTCGGTAGTGACCTTTGTACGAAAGAACATTTATAAAAGTACGTGTGTGCCTGTACAAAGATGCTGCTAGTACAACTCTCGGTAAAACAGTTGCGTGAGCAATTAGAAGAACGCGATGAAGACTGCAGCGGGTCCAAGAAGATCCTCCAGGAGCGACTGAAGAATGTTCTTAACAAGAATGGAGATGACCCAGAGACATTCCAGTTTCAATCATCAGAAGAAACAGTTTTAACAAAAATGAATGAGAAATTTGAAAATGTCTCGCAAATGATTGAAGAATCTTCTAAAAAAAATGATGATAAATTCGAGAAAGTTTCTAATAAATTTGAAAACGTCTCTCAAATGATTGAAGAAACTTCTAAAAAAAATGATAAAAAAATTGAAAACGTCTCTCAAATGATTGAAGAATCTTCTCGAAAGAATGATGAAAGATTCGATGAAACGTCTCAAATTATTAAAGAAATAGCTAGACAAAATGACGAGAAATTTGAAAATGTATCTAGAAGATTCGACGAGACTTCTCAAATAATTAAAGACGTATGTAATCAAAATAATGAGAAATTTGAAGAAGTTTCTAAAACATTCGATAAGGTAGAAGAGAAGATCAAACAGTTAGAGAGCATGATAACTAACACGAAAGTGCTACCACTAATTAATACGGTAGCTTTAGATCCGGTAGTGAAAGAAGAATCTCCTAGAGACGAAATGACACATCATATGAGATTCAAATTACCACCATTTGATGGAAAGTCCTCTTGGTCCATATACCTTAGACAATTTGAAGCTATTGCGACAGCCAATCATTGGACAGAACAAGAAAAAGCTGTTTCCTTGACTGCTGCTTTACGAGGTGATGCTGCAGATATCCTAAGATCGATTCCTAAGGGTCAAGAAAAATGTTACCAGACCTTGTTCACTCGACTAGACAAACGTTACGGAGATGCCCATCTACAACAAGTCTACAAGGCGCAACTAAGAAGTAGAACTCAACGAGCAAGTGAGAATTTGCAAGAGTTTGAAGCAGATGTTGCTCGTATAGTGAGGTTGGCTTATCCGGAGGTACCAGACAACATTTTGGAAGAAATTGCCGTAGATACCTTCGTCAATGGGTTAAAAGAAAGTGAATTACAGAAAGCTTTACGACTAGCAAGACCGAAAGTTCTAGATGAAGCGCTCGCTATTGCCTTAGAACATGAAACAGCTAGTCAAACTTCACGGAGCCATCGAGTAAGAACCATTGAAGAAGGCGACGAACCAAACGATGAACGTCTAGAAGAAATGGTACGAAAAATAGTTCATAACACGATGCCGAAGAGACGCGAGCCCAGATGTTGGAATTGTGGTGACGTAGGTCACATTCGCCGTAATTGCAAGAAAATGATACAACAGTCGGAAAACTAGAACGGGTCGACACTAAGGGGCAACTGCCGACCTCGAGAAACACAGCCCCCATAGTAACTGTGAACATTACGTCCTCCGGTGGAATTCATAGCTTGTACATCGAAGGTCGTATTAATAATAAATGTATATCGTTTTTGGTAGATACAGGTGCAACAAGAACTATAGCACGGCCAGAAGTAGTACGAGACCATCTTAAATTATCGCCTGCAACAGTAAAGCTTAGAACAGCAACTGGTGAGATAATTAATACATATGGCGAGGCTAATATGTCAGTGTCCATTGGCCAGACCACAGTAAAACATCGAGTATTAATTGCAGAGATCTCCGACGAGTTCATATTAGGGATGGATTTACTACGGAAAGTTGGGGCTGTATTGAATGTCAAGGATGGAGTTCTCGAGATCGGTGGTGAAGAGTTGCCGTTTCATGAAGACAAAGAAGATGTTATCACCTTAATAACTACTTGTGACGTAACAATACCCGGTAATAGTGAGAAAATTTTGATGGCCAGACCTGATAGTTACTGCCGAGAGGGAAGTTTAAGGATGGTCGAAGATGTGAACAATGCCGAGTTCCTAACGGCAAAAGCTTTGGTGAGAATTCGAGACGTCGTTCCTGTAAGAGTTATGAATTTAAAGGGAACTGCTATTAAGTTAAGTAAAAGAACTTTGATCGGACAGTGTGTTCCCGTGGCTTCGATTTGTTCCATGAGTACTAATGAGAAACCGTCGAAATCTAAGTATCCAAAGGAGCTTGTTGAGACGCTAATTAAAACGTGCCAAGATCTTGATGATGAACGAACTAAAAAAGTGAAGTCTATGCTGATAGAATTTCAAGATGTTTTTGCCATTGATAAGAAGGATAATGGCAAAACAAGCATAGTAAAGCATAAAATTAATACCGGAGACGCTCAGCCAATCAGACAACAACCTAGACGACTTCCATTTGCGAAAAGAGATGAAGCCGAAGACATCATCAAAGATATGAACAAACAAGGGGTAATTGAACCATCGAACAGTCCATGGACATCACCAGTAGTGCTAGTAAAGAAGAAAGATGGTTCAACACGTTTTTGTATTGACTACCGACAGCTCAATGCGGTAACTAAAAAAGATAGTTATCCTTTGCCGAGAATAGACGATACTTTGGATACACTTTCTGGTTCTCGTTGGTTTTCCACACTCGATCTAAAAAGTGGATATTGGCAAGTAGACATGGAGCCAGCTGATCGTGAGAAAACCGCATTCTCGATAGGATCAGGGCCCGTATTTTCGAAACCGTTCGAACGGAAGTCGTATGCGAAAGATGATGAATTTCGAACGAAAATCGATGATTCGTATTTTCGAGTTGATTTCGAACGCATCGTATACGACGATTTTCGTAGACGACTGCTCGAGTGGGTATTCACCATTCGAATAGCAGTAAACACACGGAGTTTGACATTTCTGACTTTTGCATTTAGTTTGGTTTTTAATTGTTTACATAAGTGAGATAACCGGCCTAATTTTTTTAATTGAAAGAAATGTTTTAAATGCCTTAGAAGATGCAGAAATGTTAGCGAATGTGGAGAATAGAGTATACCATGCATTTTTAAACCCTCTTAAAGCCTTATCAGACAAACAATTTGTAAAATTATACCGTTTAACAAAGCCTCTGGCAGAGGAACTAATAGAACTTTTGGAGCCCCACTTGGTACCTCCATCTAGGTCATCTGCATTGAGCATACCGAGAAAGATAAGTATAACAAATATTTTTAATTCGACATAGGTATACTGTGAAAATGTTTCCCAAAGCACCCTCCGCTTTGTTCCTTAAGAGTAAGCATCCGGGCCAAGTATTTTACATAGAGAGTAATAAAATTGTTTACCTACAATAATTTTTTGCAGGTTTTCTAATCTATTTTCTTCCATAAAATCTATCAGTTCTTTTTTTTTTTTTTGTTCGGAAGATACAAATCCTCCGAACATGGAATTTTTATTTTCTTTGTCCATATTGGAAACAGAGAAAACAGATAAGTACGAAAACACAAGCCAAAACACGTTCACTGTGTAGAAAATTGAGCAAATCACAAAAAACTAAAAAACTTCAAGTCTGCTGCAACAAGTAAAATAAACTTGTCAGTCAAATAAATGTCGCCTGTCACCTCTACTTCTTCTTTTCTTAATTTCGTGTGAATTTACGGCGTTGCCGGCGAAGTTGGATTAACGGATTCTCGTATGCGAATAATTAAACTTTCGAATTGCGTTCGAAAATACGCTTTTACGTTCGTGCACGATTTTTTTTTCGTTCGAACTAATCGCATGCGAATAAATTCGAACACATTCAAAAATACAACCCCAGGGCTTTGGCAGTTCACAGTTATGCCCTTTGGTTTATGTAATGCCCCGGCCACATTTGAAAGATTAATGGAGGCAGTTTTAAGAGGTCTAACATGGAAAACATGCCTGGTTTATTTGGATGATGTAATTGTAGTAGGAAGATCCTTCGATGAACATGCCAATAATTTGACAGAAGTCTTTCAACGATTGCGGGCAGCAAACTTGAAGTTGAGTCCGAAGAAATGTCACTTGTTTCGACGAGAAGTGAAGTACTTGGGACATATTGTAGCAAGTAATGGTGTAACAGCTGATCCTGAAAAACTTGCAGCAATTAAGGATTGGCCGGTACCGAGAGATAAACACGAAATTAGAAGTTTTCTTGGCCTATGTACATATTACCGACGTTTTGTCAAAGGTTTTGCCAACATTTCCAAGCCATTAACAAAGTTGACAGAAGAAGGCAAAGAATATACATGGAGCGAAGAATGTCAAAGAGCTTTCGAACACTTATAAATGGCTCTGGTCAGCGCACCGATTTTAAGCTACCCTAGACAAGCAGGAAAATTTGTCTTGGATACCGATGCAAGCAACAGTGCAATAGGAGCTGTTCTCTCCCAAATCCAAGATGGGCAGGAGAAAGTCATCGCTTACTTTAGCAAAGTCTTGTCGAAACCAGAAAGAAACTATTGCGTTACCAGGAGAGAATTGCTAGGCGTAGTAAAGGCTTGCGAGCATTTCCATAAATACTTGTATGGCAGAAAGTTTCTTCTTCGCACGGATCACGCTGCTCTAAAATGGCTCCTACAATTCCGTAATCCAGAGGGACAGATGGCAAGATGGTTAGAACGACTACAAGAATATGATTACGAGATCGAACACAGGGCTGGAAGAGTTCATTTAAATGCTGATGCGCTTTCGAGGCGGCCGTGCAGTGAACATTGTAATCACTGTCTTAAATTAGAAGAAAGACTTTGCCCCGTGAGACGAACCACCGTCATTAATGATCAATGGCAGCCTCAACAACTACAAGACGCTCAAGCAGATGATCCATGTATAAAAAGAGTATTGGATTGGATGCGTCGAAGTGAAAGGCCTTCTTGGCAAGACATTAGTGCATGTAGTCCTGAAGTCAAGTGTTATTGGAGCCAATGGAATTGCCTAGTGCTGAAAGATGATCTTCTTTATAGAACCTTTGAGAACGATGATGGTACAGAAACTAAGCTTCAGTTGATTGTACCTAAAAGTAAAGTGTCAGAAGTATTACGTCAGTTGCATGACGGTGTATCAGGTGGACACTTTGGTATTACGAAGACTCTGCAAAAGGTTCGTGAACGGTTCTATTGGGTGAACTGTAAAGATGATGTAAGAAGATGGTGCCGGAAATGTGAACTGTGTGCAACCAGTAATGGTCCAGTTGGTAAAAAGAGGGCACCCATGAAACAGTACAATGTTGGTAGTCCTATGGAAAGAGTAGCAATCGACATTGCAGGTCCACTTCCAGAGACAAATGATGGAAATAAATATATCCTGGTAGCCATGGATTATTTTACGAAATGGACTGAGGCCTATGCGCTACCAAATCAAGAAGCTGCTACCGTTGCAGAGGTACTGGTTAAAGAATTCTTTAGCCGATTCGGTGTTCCCTTGGAGATCCACTCCGACCAAGGGCGAAACTTCGAGTCAAACCTTTTCCAAAACGTTTGTAAATTGATTGGCGTCAATAAGACCAGAACGACACCCCTTCATCCACAATCAGATGGAATGGTCGAGAGAATGAACCGAACGATGGGTAAACACCTGTCCAAAGTTGTATCAGAACATCAAAGAGATTGGGACCAGCACATTCATTTATTCCTAATGGCCTACCGCTCGGCCGTGAATGAAACTACGGGCCAGACTCCAACCTGCCTGATGTTAGGTCGTGAAGTTCGTTTGCCCTGCGACCTAGAGTTTGGCTGCAGACCTTCCGAAGAACATGTTGCAAGCGAAGATTATGTCGACCGCCTAAAGTTAAGAATGAACAACATTCATGAACTTGCCCGACAACACATCCAGTTAGCCAGTGACAGAATGAAAGATCAATACGATTCTCGATGCAAGAATGAAAGCTATGAAGTAGGTGATCTTGTTTGGCTTTATAATCCCCAACGTCGTCGTGGCTTGTCTCCTAAACTGCAAAGACAATGGGAGGGTCCGTATGAAATTAAAAAGAGAATAAATGACGTAATATACCGAATTAAGAAGTTGCCGAAAGGTAAACCAAAAGTAGTTCACATAAATCGTCTTGCACCTTATGCTGGCTCAAATGAAACAGAAGAAGTACGAATCCTTCAACATGAGATCAAAGATAACCGGCGACCAAGCTTTAACGAGTTTATGTCAAATTACGCAGAGAGAAAGAGTGCTAGATTCGGCGTGACGACAGAAGTTCAGCAGGATCTTTTTAGTGTTCCGCATAACGTCTCTCTAGCCCACTGTGTTGCCCAAGATCTTGAGATGACTAAAGGAATCTCATCCGTATTTTATAAGAAATTTGGTCGCTTGGACGAGTTAAAAAACCAGCAGCCTAAAGTTGGAAGAGTGCTGAGATTAGAAGATGGTTCTCGATCTTTGCTGTATATGGTGACCAGGAAGTCGTATACAGACAGGGCAACCTACGAGGATATATGGTGTGCTCTAACTAATTTGAAGAAAATCGTCTGCAATTACGACATTAAGAACTTGGCTTTACCCAAGATAGGCCATGCACTAGATAATCTGGATTGGAAGATTGTCAGAAGCATGATTGAAGTGATCTTCCGAGAAACCGGTGTAAGAATTACTGTGTGTTGCATTAATCCGAAGAGATCGTGTCCTTCAAAGACAGTAGACTGTTATTTCTTTCTGAGGGGTTCATGCAGAGCTGGAGAGTCCTGTAGATTCCGCCATCCTGGGCCTATAGACAGAGTTCCTGATCGGGACGTTCAGATCTAAGAGGGGAGCAGTGTTACGAATATGCATTCAGCGCAGATTAACCTAACGGTCGCATCTCGAAGCACCGAGAGTTTCGGCGATATTTCGAGCGCTGTAAATTTCCACCCGTCAAATAACGAATTAGAGGTGGGACTACTCTCGAATATTCTCGAACATAATACTTTGGTATATATATGTAACGAAATTAGGATTTAAGTTTAGTTGATAAGAGAATACCGAACTGTAAAGTTATAAATAAATATATTTATATAAATTCGAACCGCTTGTTTTATTTAAAAACGGTACAATATTATAGCAAAGGTTAGATTATTTAATTTTTCGTCTATAAATATGTATATCGATTTATTTTATTATGCATGTATTTCTATATTATTTATTTTGTTTATCAATTTAATTTAACTTGTGTTTCTATATATCGCATGCTCTATCATATTTTTCCCATCGAAATGAAGATTTGTTCTTTGTGATAATACGTGCAAGCTCTCTTGGATATTAACTTGGAGTCGTAGTAGTCCTAGAGAATGCTAAAAGTGATGTAAATTCGGTCCAGTTATCATTCTTGTATAATGTTATTATTTAGTATTAAGCCAATATCCTGACGGATGTATCTTATCAAAGAACACTTGTCCTATACTTTTGTTTGCTATAAATGTAACATAGCTACCATTTTTGTTTAGATGGATGAGTGGATAGTGATGTGAAGATGTATGAAATATAGCAAATTCATGTTTATTGAATTAATTAGTTATACTGTCACTACAGTAATAGAAGAGAAACTAACATGGATTCAGACTACTTAGCGGTTATCCTCACACTTGTCACACAACGTGTCATCAAGAAGGAGCTAAATCCAACTTTAAATAATAGAAACAGCGACTAAAAAGGATTCAAAGATAATAGATTGATCGTTAAATTCGTTGCTTCGAAAGAATTTTTCGTTAAAGCTAGGGTAGACTAATTTGTTCAGGCAAACGTCGACACCTAATTTCAAGAAATCTGGTTTGACCAGTCAAACTTCGATTAGGTATTAAAACGTCATAATTTGACAGAATGGGTTTAATAAATAGTACATTGTTTACCGGGTAGGAAAAGCTTAACGTTCCTGGACGACTGTGAAGATTGCTAAGTCGAGGCGCAAGCCGAGACTTAGCAACACAGAGTCCAAGAATGTGGCTTTTCCTACGAGGTAAACTTACTATTTTTCGGCAAATCGTTTAAAATTCGACAGATATTGATTGATTTAAAAAAAACGCGATAATTTTATTCCCAAATAAATGGTGCTTTGAAATTCCTAATAAAATTACTTGGGTTACTATGGAAACGTATTGAGGTAGAACACTAACAACTGTACGGAAATATCATTTCCTTACAGTAAGGAAATGACATTTCCTTACAGTAAGGAAGTCCTGACTTTTTCTTCAAGAAATTTTGATAGGAATGTCAAAATTTCCTGGCGATTTGCGGAAAAAGTAATTTTTTAATTTTAATGTTTATTATTTTTATATTGTAATTAAAATAAAAATTGTATTTAGTATGACATGGTTAGGCATTATGACATTTATAATTGCACAAGATGTTAGACCTTTTACATTTACATAATTTTAAAAAAGTGAGTTTATTTTTCCGTGTATCGTCCCTACTCTATAAAAACCGTCAACTGTTTTATCTTGTATGATACCCAAAACATTTCGAGTTTGCATTACAGTTATTCCAATCGCAATTGGCGGAAATTTTTTTTCAGTTAATTGTTTCATAACATTAACCTGATCATGGAGACGTTCAGTCGCCTTTTCTTTATTTATTTTTATATTTTCTGTCCGTGCATAACGCATGCATATAACTTTAATTTCGAAGGCCTTTATAGTATGCCCCAAATGTGCTGTCAACGTAAACAATATATATAATCTGATTACAAATACAAATTATACAAGTATGTGCGCCAGAGTTCTCAGTTTGGCAAATACAACAAATCACATCTGACGAAGTAATCTCAATTGTTAAATAATTTTCTTCCTCTCTTAGTGGCGATGGTCCAGAGCTTTTTCAGTATGGTGATCCTTAGTTTTTTCTCCGATTGAAATATCTTTTTTCACAGTTGACGATGACGGTTCAGATATTCTCATTTCATATCTTTGAGCTAAAGTAAAATTCATATACTTAGCCAAACCAAATTACATTAAATAATAATCGAAGAGCTTATTTCCGAAGGGTCTTAAATCCAACATTTCGATTTATCGATGTTTTTATTTTATTAAAGACGTTAACCCTTTGAAAGTGCATTTGAAAATTGTATTTATTTTCAAAACTTATCTCATCTCCCTACTTGTTTTATTTTCAAGCACATAGAGCGCATAGAAGTCACGTGACTTATCATGAATGTTAACTTGTTTGCTTCTAGTTGATTCGTATGTGGCGTTTCATTATCCTCCATGTAACGCAAACCAGAACTTGCAGTAGTGGCAAATAGAAGGACAACAGGTCCTAAGACACGATCAATATATTGATATTGATACAAAGTGCCTTCTACAAAAAAATGGAAACGGTTCGATGATGAAAAATTATACCAGCCCACATCATAAGTTGTAGACCACTGTATGGACGAAAATTCTGTACATGCCTGAGTCTCTCACGTCGACCATATCCTTTACAAACACTCACTCTTCTTAAATCAGGATAGAAACAAAACCTATCTTCATCTGTGAATAACACAAACTCCATTCTTGTAAGCCCAAATTCACATGTCGTGCTTACCTTAATCTAATTTCCAAGACGTAACACGGAAACCCTCAATGGACGTCTGGCGTTCAGGCCAGCTTCATGTAATCTATTCTTCAAAGTTTTGTCACATACAGTAATGTTGTGTTTTTTTTCCAAGGCTCTACAAAGTTCCCGTGCAGTTACATGCACATTTCAACGAGCTAATCCTACCACATACCGATCCTGTCGAGAGATAGTTGCAATTTAGAGACCTCCATGTCTTTCAGAACATTACCAAATTGTTGATACCGACATCACAATTGCCAAATCACGCTCTGAGACACATCAAAATTAAGTGCAGTGTTAGCTTGTGAAAGACCAGCCTCAATCATATTCACAGCACTTCCCATTTGAACATGTTAAATGTCGACGATCTATGACTATCCTTGCGTTAAATAATCTTATATTAAAATTTTTTAAGTAAATACAGACTATCTTTAAAATTTGAAGCACTTTTTCCTAACAATTTGAAGCAATTAGTCATACGAATTTGAAGTGATATCACTTTTCCGTTAATAAAAAAGTGCAATTGGCAGATTCATGTTCATGTCATACCTTGCTTTGTAGAGAACAAGTTTTTAAATCGAACGGTATACATTAACAAAAAAATTTAAGTTTTTATTGAAAAAAAGTGGAATAATAATGATTTCCTTAGATATTTTAGATGTGATTTTCCAGCTAAAATGCTCTTAAGCACACAAAAAGAGTTACTTGCTCTACTGACTAAGTTGATCTATCGGAGAAACATATTAAGTTGGCTAAGGTAGTGGCTCCCATTGCTGACAGTACCGCAATAAGCGACACCAGAATTTTTTATTTACGTACTAAGAATATTTGAAACAGAGTCTGTAGTATTGGCGGTCTTTGCTTCCTTGGGTTATTTTGACTACTTAACTAGTTCTAATAGTTTGAATATGTTGGCATCAATGGCCGATAAAATAAATTTTAAGGTTGGTGACATTGACTAGTTTTATAAGTGACGTAAAAGTGCACGTTTTGCCGAAATTACTAAGCAAAAACGCTAAGAAAATAGTTTATATAAATTGGGTGGGTGACGTTAATGTGTAAGTATTTAAAGGGTAAGTCTTTTAGAGTAGATCCATTTAACAGTAATGTAAATGTACGTATTTGTTGTTAAAATTACCTTATGTTAATAAAGTAAGGTTAGATAGCGGGTGTCAGTTACTACAAAGGTACAAGATCCGAGCGAGTATACAGTAAGTGACACTAGTGTCAGCTATCGGGTTTCAGAGGTTTTTATACTTTGAATGAATATTTAAGTAGGAAGCACGTAAATAACCCTGTAAGTGCAACCAAAATTTTATAATTTTATGTTGTACCAATAGCTGACACCCATGTCTGATATTAGTTACCAACATATGTCAGCCACTGGGTCCAAATAATTTTTGTTTAATAATTTAGATTTTCTTTGTATTTCAGTTGACAATGCCGAAGAAATATGAGACTAATGAGACATTACAATAAGCCCTGGCAGATTTTGACAACGGAATATCTGTTGCCACAACAAGCAAAAAATATGGGAATCCGAGAACTACATTAATATATATATATATATATATATATATATATATATATATATATATATATATATATATATATATATATTAATTGGTGTAATCATGGTACACCAAAAAAACCTGGTCGTCGAGATATCTAAATTTCAACTCTCATCATCCCCTGTCTCAAAAGAAATCAGTAGTTATCGGACTCGCTGATAGAGCTATTAGATTATCCGATCCTATCAATAGACCTCAGGCCATTAAAAAAGCAAAAACAGCACTTACACTTAATTCATACCCACACCACCTTATCGACAACACTTTCAAATCGCGACTGCATAAATTTTACAATAACAATAATAATAATAAAACCAACACGGTAAAGAAAAACTATATGTCTCTCCCCTATATAAAAGGATTATCAGAACAAATAGCAAATCTTCTGTCTAAACATAATATTACGATTGCTCATAAAGGTCACAATCTTTTGAAAAGGAATTTTACTAGATTGAAAACAAAAACCCCTCTATTAAAAAGATCACATGTTGTATATGAAATTCCCTGCTCGAATTGTGATGGAGTTTATATTGGACAAACCAGTCAACTACTTATTTCAAGAATACGTTCCCACAAATATGACAAAAAAAACTCAACCGCCCTCACAAAACATGAAAACGAAAAAAAACATAAATTTGATTTTGAGCAAACCAAGATCCTAAAAAGTGAACCCAACAGGAAGAAGAGAGAGCTTCTAGAGTCTATACAAATAAAAAAAAAAATAATAACGCAATAAATGATAAAAGATGTCAAAAATTTGAACAAAATATACTTTAACTTAATTTAAATATACAAAAGTCAATCTCAGAACGCCTATGATGTTAAAATAACATTGTTTAAACGATAAGCTAACATCAATAAACAACACATTAGATTTAAAATACATTTTACTTTTAGTGACTTAGTGGGTATGTCCTATGTTTTAATATTATTTTAATTGTGACGTCTAATTGTTAACACCAAATCTTTACATGCTTGGTAAGTCAAAAGTTTATTTTTTAAACCATATTATGTCTGTCATAGAATGTTTTTTTTTTAGTCAATATATATTCTTGAAAAAGGCATGGATTTCCTGCCGAAACGTCGGAAAAAATATGTATAAAAATGTCTTAGTATCAAACTAAATTTTTTTTATGAACCTAAGCCCAAGAGAATCCACTAAAATATATATATATATATATATATTATATATACAATATATACTATAAAAAAGTGGTAAATATTCTGGAGAATGCAGAAAGGGACATGCTACAAAATTAACCTCTGATGAAGAAAATCTGTTGGTCAAATGGTTATTTTATATTTCTGATCGTGGTTTTCCAGCAACAAGCTTCAGCTCATTGATTCTGTAGGATTAATATTCAAACTTAACAACTGTTAAAATAATTTCAAAAGTGGAAGACCTGGCAAAAAGTGGTATTCTTGCTTTCTACAACGATATCCAGAGTCGCGCAAACCTAACCACTGGGAGGTCATCTGTCAATGAAGAAAATTTACACCGCAGGTTTAGGGATATTAAATCGTATCTTGAGGAGAATAATAATTAATACAATATTTTTAATGATCCTAAACGAATATTCAATGCTGATGAGTCGGCTTTTTATACGAATCCTAAAGAAAGCCGAGTTCTTACACGCAAGGAAAATTCCACTGTATACAGCCATCTACCAAATGTTGAGAAAGAGTGCCTTACTGTTATTATGACAGCAAACGCAGCAGTAAACATTGCCCCAGGCATAGTGATGTCTGCTCATGAAAGGATGCCACCGGGTATATCTGCTTCTATGCCAAAATGTTTTTGCAATTGGTAATAGTGAAAGTGAATGGATGACCGCGGAAACTTTCTATGAGTATATAACAAACGTTTTGTTTTTTATCTTTGGACTGTGGAAAATGAAATTGAGTTTCCAATTATATTTTCCGTTGATGGACATTCTAGTCACTTGGCTTTGCCTCTTAGTGATTTCTGTACTGAAAGAAAAATTATTCTTATCGCATTGTATCCTAATTCGACACATACTACGCAGCCGATGGATATAGTTTTTAGACCCCTAAAAATTGCTGGAGAAATGAAGTAAACAATTGTAGAATACAAAAAAATGGTTCAAAAATGAAGAAGGATAATTTTGGACCAGTTCTAGCGAAAGCCATAGAGATTTCCATTACTCCGAAAATTATATTGAATGGTTTTCGTGCTGCCTGTTTGTGCCCATTCAAAAATATTTCAAGTCAAATAATACAGAAATTCACAATAAGCCTTTCCCCGTAGAAGAAACTCTACAAGAAAAAACATTTCAACAAATGTTAGAGACCTACATTGACCCTGGCTTGTTACAAGAATTTAATGCAGCAGACTCGGATACTGGAACGGAAATATACAACATTTAAGTTTTTTCAAGTTTGGCTGAAGATAAAAATGAAAAACAACAACACATTTATCGTTTCCAAATTAAATGACCCTGAAATCTCAACAACAGAAGAAGACCGTTCAGATATCAAAGACAACAGCATGGATAAATGCAATACAGATAAATATCCACAACCTTACTTTGATACGGATAATAAAATCCACCAGGTGGGGATGTTGCAGTTGTTGAACTCAATTTTAATGTTAACGATACAACTACTTTAGAAAACTTACAACAAGTCTCCTTGAAAAATCGCCTTAAAAATATATACCAATTGATGGATAAATTCCTACTCCATTTAAGAATGCATTGTTTTGGCCAGACAAACCATGTTCTAAAGAAACGAAAAAAACGAGTCGATGAAAAGTTGCCTTCTGTTGTAACTTCCACTCAGTGGAAACAATACCATTAAAAGAAAATAATGGAAAAAGAATTCAAAGAACAGGAAAAGCAAGATCGAAAACGAAAACTAGACGAAAACAAGAGTCTGCAAGAAAAAAAAACAAAGCGGAATTACAAGGAAAATTCAGATTCTGATGAAAAGAAGATTGTTAAAGAAAAAAAAAACGAAATTTCAAGGAAAATTCAGATTCTGAAACATCTCTATCTGATAAGCAATTAAATTTGGAATCTGATAGTCGTGATGACATTCCAGCTATTGTTCCAACATTCAACAAATCTCATTTAAAAGAAGGTGAACATGTTATTGTTATTTATGATCTACCCGAGAAAAATAAAAGTAGTAGAAGAAAATAAGGGTTTCTTAGTGTTATGGTAAACAGCAACTTTAATTCGTGTAAATGGTCAAATAAAGAGGATGCAATATGGTATGATTATACTGATATTGTGGAGAAGATCAACGAACCAGCAAGTTTAAATAATCGTGGAATGTACAGAGTTCCCGAAATAATAAAGTTTTCCTGTTTTAATTAGATATTTGAATAAATAAGTTTTTTTTTTTAAATAAATACCTTTTTTGATATGTCAGGTGTTGGGTATTTTTTGGATTCTGCAAAATTTGCAATGGCAGGTATTGGGGACAAAACATGTATTTAAAAAATATTTTTTTTGCAAGTTTTATTTAAATCAAATCTCCTTTCACACGTACAATTAGTAATAAACTTAATCATACATTTGGCTTAAGAGAACAAAAAAATCTGAGTAAAATTAACGTTTTAATATTAATAGAAAATGTATCTTGTCAAAAAATCTTGTGAAAAAACAGTGTGTTTGGTGATAATAATTATTAGACACGCATTTCCCTCAAGCTATTTCAAATTTCATAAACATCAAGTGACTTTACGTAACTTAAGTAATCAACATTGAATTATACTTATTCATTTTTTATTTTATGCAAATTTAAATTTAATATATTTTTAACGAACTTTTTCCGCTATTACTTGATATAATTTAATTATATAATTGTTTGCATTCTGCTATAAACACATGAATACAGTTTAATTAGACGTATGTCTAAAATGTGTTCCATTTAAGTAATTAATATTTTCCGTAAGAGGTGCAAATAAATAAAAAAATAAAAGTGTAAGTATATTGTAGTATTGTATTACAAACTGCAAACATAACATATGTATATAATCCATTTCATTTCTAAATCAATCTTGTAGTTTCTCTTCATATTAAGATAAGCTTTCTCTTCTCTTTTGACACTGATGTTTCTACTATGTGATGTTTTTCATCTTATTTCAACATACTTCGTAACATTCTTAATCCTTGTCTTATTTCCTTTATATATATATATATATATAATATATATATATATATATATATATATATATATATATACAGTCTTCTCTCTCTATAACGATATGCAAGGGACCGGGAATTCTCATCGTTATAAGGAGAGATTGTTATATAGAGAGAGACAAAATTCGTTACTGTAATATCATTAATACTGTAATAAATAACCTATTTTAATTTAAAAAATGTATCAAAACGAATATAAATGAATTAACACTGTATTGTACACCACATAGATTTATTAAAGAATAGTATAAGAAATACAGTATAAAAAAATGACTGTACAGTTAAAATAGGTGTACTGTACAATAACAAAATAATATATAGTGTAAAATATATTTAGCCATTACCAAAAAAGTCTGTCACCTTGGTCTATTTGTGTGATAGTAAGTTCAAACTGCTCACTATGGCAGTCATCTTCATATGTCAATATTGATTTTCCAGCCATCCTGTATGTTTGATTTTTAAACTCTTGATGACACTTTATTCCATGGGCTAAAGGACACTCGTTGTGTTTGCTAGCAGAAAACAAAGTTTAATGTTTTGAAGATCGCACAGTAAATGATGAGCAGGACAATTGTATATAAGCATAAGAATTTTTTCCCTTTTAGCTCGATATCCCACTTTCTTATCGCTTCTGCAAAAATTTCCGAAGTCATTCATGCAATGTTTTTTGCTTTATAGGTCACCGGTAGATTTTTTATATTTTTAAAGCAAAGTGGGTTTTTCGACTTCCCTATCACTCACAATTTTCGCTTCACGTAATTCACGTTCACGTTCATTTTCGATGCACTAAAACTGTAATGCGTTCCTTAGAGAGCTTTCCACCAACACAGTTTTCCGATTTAAATTTTGAAGTTTTGTTTTGTGTCATTTTAAAAAACAGTCCAGTCTCATCAGCATTGATAATGTCGTCTGACGCATATCGTACCTTCAGTCCAGACCACACGATTTCTAGCCAATCGTCCATTACGTTTTTGTTAACATCGCGAGCCTCTTCGCTGATTTGACCGTAGTTGATCTTGTGCCGCAACTTCTACTTGCTCAGCCAACCCTCAGATGCCGTAACATCCTCAATTCCAAGCTCAGTTGAGTAGCCACAGTTGACTGAGACAGCCCCGTACGGCGAACAACATCCGATTGCTTTTAACCTTTCTGTATTGCTTGAGTTATCGATAACTTTTCCTCCACCGAGAGCGCTTTTTTAAAAACATATTGACTGTTGACACACTGAGATGCAACTCAAACTGGAAATGAAAAGTCTTCAATAGATGACAACATCTGTGTGATAACAGTTAGACATGCTGCCCGATCAATCAACCGCTGGACAATGACCTTGCCATTCCTAACTCAGATAGTCTGAACTTTAAACACAATAATATATTTATAATTGACTATTGAACGCTGAAAAGTCATCGCTATAAAGAGAGAACGATATCTGTATAGAGAAAGAATTAATACATTGTCCTTATGATGAACCAACCAAAGTTTACTATTTTCATCGTTATAGAGGAATTATCGTTATATAGGGAATCGTTATAAAGAGAGACTACTGTATATATATATATATAAATATATATATATATATATCTATATATATATATATATATATATATATATATATATATACATATATATATATATATATATACATATATATATATATATATATATATATATATACATATATATATATATATATATATATATATATATATATATATATATATGTACCTATATATATATATATATATATATATATATATATATATATATATATATATATATGTACCTATATATATATATATATATATATATATATATATATATATATACATATATATATATATATATATATATATATATATATATATATATATATATATTTATATATTTATTTCCGAAATAGTTGGAGGGAGGCCATTTCGGATAACAAGAATTGGAATTAAAAATACTATGAGGTGATTTCGTAATGTTTTCTAATAAGTAAATACAGAATAAAGTAATAAAATTAAGGAAAATGAACAAGTTTAACATACTTTTTAAAGAAATCTAGTTTCTTTTGCGTTTTCGTTTGACAACGATGTTTTGCAGCTATATCTCTCCATCGTTTATTTGTAGATCGTCATGAGTTTGCCTCATTCGATGACTCATTGTCAGTTGTATTCTTTCTCTTGGTTTATTTTCTTGGATTGGTGTTTGTTGTCCTGTTATAGGTCTTCTGCCTCTTCAGGACGTGGTTTATTTTGGTTGGTGTGTTGGCTGTTTCGTTTTGTTGTGGTCCACTGGTGGTTGTCATCGGTGCTGCTCCTGGACAATCAGGGGAGAAAGGGTGTGTGTAAATGATTCTTTTTAGAAGTTATTGATCTAAAACATATTGAAATTAGTAAATGTATTGAATATTGAAATGTGATGATATTAGTAACTTGTGTGAAACGCGGTGCGAGAGGGCAGCTGTGACTGTAACCTCAACAATAAACAGGTACCATGTGCAATGGGACGGGAAACCACAGAAAACCGTTGCCCCCTGTCTAAGCAAGCTCTCCGTTCGCCTCGCGGAGATAAGAATACGGCCGAGGCCAGAAGACCCTGCCTGTCGTAAGAGGCGACTAATGGGCGAGAAATGAGAGGTGGAGAGCCGTCGTTCGAGATGTCGGGTTTGTGGAAACGCACTCGAGATTTTTAGCCATCTCGGTCACCGGTCCACACTCCTAGTATCCGAGACGAGCATTTTGTGGAACCACTCTACTCTCATCATAATCATATCAATGTATTCATCAGGGAGTTCGTTGCTGGAAAGATTCAGTAAAATAGTAGGAAGGAAGGAGAGTTTGGATTTAGGATGTCTTCTGAATACATTGCCGAGGGATGAGCAGGCAGTTTTTAGGATGCGTTGGGCTCTGAGGTTTTGGCCCCGGATGTTGCGATTTGTGTAGAGAGAAGTCTCTCATTGATGGACTGGACATTCGACAGTTGATGAATGAGCGCAGAAGGGTAATCGAGACGCTTTTTGTTTACTCTACGCAGAATCTTTCTACGCAGAATCTTTCTTTCCATGGCAAGCAGTCTACGTGTGTTATAGTCGCGCATCGTAGAATAGATGTTAGATCTATACTCAATGATCGGCCTAATGAATGATTTGTATGTGTGAATGAGTGTGCGTGTGTGTTCTGCCGAATCTACAATACAAATAATTGAGTAGTCTGAGTCTGCACCTGGCCTTGCCACAGTCTCTGTCCATATCGGTCCTCCAGTTAAGTGTTTGAGTAAACACCACACCGAGGTATTCGATCCGGTCACGGAACTGAAGTCGGTCCCCCCAGAGTCTAAGATTGTGTCTTGCGGAAATAATGGGTGTGATATACTGACTTTGCCTTGGATGTCTGAATAGGATCATTTGAGTTTTGTTAGGGTTGGGTGTTTCTCGCCATCTCCTGCACCGCCTGTCGACCAGGTTAAGGTGATTTTGAGCAAACCCAAGCAGCGTATTAACGTCTCGCGATGTTGTTACGAGAGCTGTGTCATCTGCGTAGAGCAAAGTGGTTGTGTTGTAAAAATGAGGGTTAGGGAAGTCACTGTTGTAGATGATATATAATATGAGGGAGCCAATACGGATTAGACGAGATTAGACGATCAGAGAAATATGAATGGATAAGTCTGACAAATAAGAGAGGCAGACCGATGTGCAGCAGTTTCTTGACAAATCCTACATGCCAAACTTGAATGTTCGACGAAACGCAAAACAATCTGAAAAGGAAAAAACCTTATGCAATGACAACAAAAATTAAGAACCTAGTCGTGTCCCTAACTAATTAGGCCTACTATAAAAAATATTGAAAATCTCGTCGGCGGTCTCGTGCTGCCTGTTGTGTGTTGGGTCGTCATCTTCGTCGTCTGATACGATCAGGTTGTCTGATGAAGAACCATATCAATGATGTCCTGGGCGATGAATTCACTTTTAGAGTCATCAGCTGCTAACCACTCACGTATCTCTTCCTGGTTATTTTCGTCACATCCCGACAATTTTTTTATTAAAGGTTTAATTTCTTTTGTCGTTTCTTCAGCAAAATTCTTCTTCAGGATCGTCAATCAAAATCCCATCAAACAGTTTGTTCCAGCATTTTTCCAAAGTTGAAGATGTGATCTTGACCCAAAACTCAGCACACCAATAAACAACATGTTTCATTGTTAAAGATTTGAGAATTTCGGGAACACTTTTGGATTCATTCGTCTCCTGTTATAACTTATATTTTGGCTTAGCTCTTCTTTATGGGTCAGAACAGTCGGACAGCACTCGCTGTCTATTTCTTTTAGTACCTTCGTTATGCCATCATTTGCTTGATCTACATATTGTATTTCATCTTGTAAGTCTTGTATATGTCTGGTTAGTGGATCTTCATATAGGTCATTGTTTTCTGGAGTAAATCGATTTCTTTTTTCGTGTTTTTAGGATCATCTTTGTTCTTTCCAATGTGATATTTAATAGTATAGCAGCTCAGATTAATCTGTGGTAGCTTCCTATTGAAAATTTGTTGAGTACTTTGATGTTTTTGACTATTTTTTTCTGTTTGTTATGATAGAATATATTTCATTTTTGACTGATCCATGTTCATTTACGCTGAGGCTTTTTATCGAAAAAAAAAGAGTTCATCATGGATAAATTTTCCTGGTGTAAGAAGTTCAGCAATATTTTCCCTCGTTCATTTCTTTCGTCATGTCCATACTTACTCTTACATCTTTTTTAAACTCCATTTCGCATTAAAGTCGACCATGATTATTGTGTAATAAGCAAGTGTGGCATGTTACGCTGTTTCTAGATTCTCATAAAATTCTTTAATTTCTTCATCAGGGTGGGTAGTCGTTGGAGCATACGTCTGGATTACCTTAAGGTTATATCTTGCATTTAGTTTGAAGATGAGCTATACATTCCTCATGCTTATGCTGATAATTTTAACTATATTTTGTTATTTCAAATATACTATGTATTCATAAATAGAAAAACTTCTTTCGGCATCAATTGATGTGATAGGAGCATATGTTAGATTGACTAAAAGGCATTGGTCCATATTAGTTTCTTAAGAAAATTTTCTTCAGAAAGTATGTGCCACTTAAAGAACCAATGCAAATCCTATATTTTTGTCAGTGTTATTATTTAATTTTAAATAATGCCATTGACAAAAATGGTTTACCTCCTAAAGCAACACTTCCTGAAAGCGGACTTCGCGGTTTTTGTAATTTATTAAGTGTTACAGGTATAAAAGCATAATTTTCTTTCAGAAAATGGATTTGGTGTTTAACGATTTCGTTTTTAAATGTTCGTTGAGCAGAAGAAATTGCTAGTCTATTGTCAATTCAAGAATTAAACTTTTAATGACGTCAAAATGATTAGCGTAAAAAATACAACCTCTAACCAGGTTTCCCATCTTGTCACCGCCGGTTGTGGAGGAAGTCTTAACAAACGTCTGTGGCCACACAATAAGAGGCTAAGAATGCTAAGCATTACAGTTAACATGGGGCGGTATGATGAATGCACCCGAGTAACAACCAAGTAAATACGAGCGATAGTTTTGTCTCTAGTCGCACCGCCCCCAGTACTCACTAACTCTTATTACCCCCTGTTCCCCTACCTACCAATTTTATTCATATTTGACTTATTATAGGGGAAAGGTGGGCCAAGTGGCCATGCTAAGGATTTTTTTTTATCTTGAAGAAAATAAATAAGAAATACACTATATATTAATATACGATATCCTATATACTTGCTACATAAGGTACTTTTAATTTTCACTTTATCTCGGTAAATTTTTTTATATACATATTTTTTACCCTAACCCTACCAAATGGCCACTTTGTCCGATGTAAAATACAAAATTTAAACTGAATTTTTATGCTAAATGAAAGTGTATTTTCAAAAACATTATTGCTATCGTAGAAAAAGAAAGTTTACACCGAGTTTATTTACAACGTCACAAATAAAGTCATTGTCTTTTTCTTCACACCCAGCACAAGCTTCATGGACCCATTGTAATCAGCCCGAACACTTTATCCATCCTTCATTTTCCATTGACTTAGAATATAAATCCCCGCAGAAAAGGCAATCAGTATCACTCACGTCACTGTTAGAGTCATTAAATAAAGCACACTTCGCTGATTTTGATTTCTGCTTTCCTTTAAAATTTTCTCTGCTTCCTTCATTCCTCTTGTTACTCTGCTTTCCTTTTTTCAGTGCCAGCTTTATTTTTTAAGCCTTTCCTTTTCTTCTTTTTCTGCTTTTGCGGCTACTAGTTTCATCTTGAAATGGCTTGAGGTCAAAACAGCAGCTGTTCCTTTTTTTCGCTTATTTTCTCGTTTGATAATATTTGCTTTATGGATTTGAACAATATACTGTGGACTTAGAGCAAAAGTATAGTGCCCCTTGCCCTTAGAGTTGCTGATTAAATCACATGAAGTACTGAAATAAGGCAGTGGACTGGGCTGAAATGTTAAAGTACTTGGCTTTGGCGAGTCTTTAGAGATTAGAACGAATGTAGAGTTTGGATTTTCAGATCCTACAGTGACATCTTGTCTGTGGTCATTGAAAAACATAGGAACTAAAGCGTTGGAGCTTGCTGGTTGGAAATCTATCTTTTCAGAAGGCGGTTCTCTGTACTTGCAGGTGGTGTCTTTTGACGTCGAGGAATATTTTGTTGCGAATCTGCCAAATCTTTTCCTGGCATCACAGCAGAAGTTTCCTCTTGGTATTCAACACCCTGTTCTTGATTTTCACCTTCTTGAAGAGAAATAGAATCTTGCACGGAAATTTCTGTGGTGATGGCTGCAGCAAAATCCACATCAGTAAACTTCTGTCTATTTATAAGAACTATGCCATATTTTCCAAACCCCTTTACCGCAATAGTTGGAGTAGCTGCAAATGAAAATGACTCTCCAAGAAGTTTAGATACCTGATACTGTGTCACTAATCTACCAGGATTATTACGCAAGAATCTTTCGATCTCTTGGACATAATAAATATTGAAGGACCCCATCAAAGAAATATCGAGTGGCTGCAGCTTATGACTACAGTGGGAGGAATGTAAACTATAGTTGTGTGATTTTCTCTAGCACTTTCAATGAAATCTAGATTTTTTGTATGGGTGGAATGTCCATCAAATTTGAGCAAAACTGGGTCGTCTTGGGATGGCCCATGGTCAAACCATTGTGTGAAAATCTCAGTTTGCATACACCCTGAAGGATGACAAACAAAAGCTGTTCCAGGTGGAGCTCCGTCTTAAAGTTCCACTTTCATCCGCTGTCTAGGGGAAATGATAAAAGGGGGAATAAAAACTCCCCCAGCTGACAGAAATTATAAATGTGCTGAGAACACCTCTCTCTGCAGATGTAAGATATCCGTCTTGTCGCTGCTCTTTTAGAGCAAAAACCTTTAAAGACTTTGACTGGACAGTCATAAGTCCAGTTTCATCAATATTATAAACCCTATGAGGGGAATACAAGTGATGTTTTTGAACATCCTCCAAAATGTCAAAAAACGTGGTTACATTCGTTTTGTTAAATGCTTGCGCCTATGCTAAAGTCGCCTCAGGTTTTCTTAACACAAGCTCAGGATGCGCTTTCTGAACCCAGTTACCCAATATTTTTCTGCTAATTTTGTTTCTTTATTGAAACCATGGGGATGTTATTGATAAGCAAGGCTGCGAAAATCGGCTATAGTAATTTCAAAAAAAAAAAACGTACCTCCATCTCCAAGAGATAATTTACCAAAGTGGCGTGTTGATTTTTATTTATTACGCGAAGTTTTCGTAACCGTTTGATAAAACATTCCGTCTTTCTTCACGGCATCGATTGCTCTTTCGGCTTTACATCGCTGCGGCGTCCCATGACTGCTGATGACTCTGTTTCTGATATTTTGACACCATCGCTACACCTGAAAAAAAAAACGTTTTTAGTATTACATGTTAAATAGCATTAAAATATGAAAGTTACGTTATGATTCTATCTCCGGCTTCTATACACAATGTAGCTTCGCCTATTTTCAAAAAATTGTTTTTGTTTGTGTTTGTTTGTCCTTGTGTAGTGTACTGTAATGTACCATTTTATGTTTATGACATTTTATTCTTGTCGGATAGGCCGCAATTGACGAAATGCCCCTGAAGATAATCTAGGGATCCAAAGTACTTAGGCAAGATTAAATTAATTAAACTGTGCTCGATATTTGCCTTTTATATAAGTTCATTTATTCGAGCATTCAACCTTATATCAATATAATTATTAGTCTACATTACTTGCTAAAATAGATTTGTTGCAGATGAAAACCCTTAAACCAGACTTTAAACCGTAAGAATTCAAGTAAAACACACGCTATTATGCTGTTTGAAATGCTCAATAGTTTTGTAAACAATATACAATAGGTGCTATTATTTTTTAATGAAAATATATTTTACTTTATGTCGGGCATAGTGGTCATCTTCGCCGCCATTTTATAAATGGCACACTACCGGCTAAACGAATCAAGCAAGACGTTACACAGATACATCGTGTTGTAGCCTAAATACACCTCTTTTAAGACGTTACTATCATTTCCTGTATTATGAATGAAAGTTTGGTTGTAATAATTAATTAAATACACTTACCTTACATCAGGATGCTGAAAAACACGAAAATGTTCAATAACTTTTAAACAACTGATCAGAACAGCTTACACGTTTAACACATCTAAGATGACCTTTAAATGAAAGAGTTGACGTGTCCGTCGCTGTGTGTCAACATAGTACTGTGCGGTAACAACCAGTGACCACTATGCCCATCCTTGCCCTAATATTATAAAAAATCAATACAACTACAAAAATAGGTAGTACAATGGCTTGTCAGAAGGACATTTTCGTTATTCAAACTATTTAAACATTAAGTTTATTCCTTTGGGCCAAGCACCTTCTGGTATAAAACATTTTTTGATTTGTTATCAGGCGTGAACAAATAAACCGGATGCGCCGTTTGTTCCAACAGGTGTACTTTCTCCGGTTTAGTAACTGTAGGCATTATTATTATTTTTTGTAACAAAAACTCATAATTTGATTGACTTTACTCATTTTAGAGCCATTTTTAGGTTGCTAAGTAGCACTTGTACCCCTTTACTTCTAAGAAATGAAACATGAACGTAAAAATGTAAATAGGTCATAAAGTTTTTGAACAAATTTATTCTTCATCATAACACTAATACATAGTTGACTTATGATTCGTAAATATCAGTGTCGTAATGATGATCCAAATCGTCATTTTCGACTTTTTCTTCTTCTGAGTTTGCTAATTCTCCAGTTTGTCGCAGATTTTTGAAGAACTCATGGTAGATTGTAGGTACGTAGTTGAGTAACTGTTAAAGATTTGAATATTAAGCTTGCTTAATAAGAGGCCTTATCAATCGGTACTGCTCGAGTGGGTCTCATAGATAGCTCACTAAACTCTTTTATGCTACCTCCAGCTGTTTTCTTGTAAAATGGGGTGAAAGGCTTGTCCTGCTGAAAATGTAACCATTGTATTGTTACGAACGCGGCTCGCCTAACGGTCGCATCTCGAAGCACCCAGAAGTTTCCGCGATATATCAAAGCGCTGTAAAATTCCACCCGTCGAATAACGAATTAGAGGTGGGACTAGTCCCAAATATTCTCGAACATAATACTTTGGTATATATATGTAACGAATTAGGAGTTAAGTTTAGTTGATAAGATAGTATCGAACTGTAAAGTTATAAATAAATATATTTATATAAATTCGAACCGCTCGTTTTATTTAAAAACGGTACAGTTGGTGTCCGGTGTGGAGTTTCAACATAAATCCAGCAGTGACTTTTGAAAAAGACTTTAAAACTTTTGAAAAGTATTGTTCGTCGGGAACATCCGCGTAGTTCGGTAGTGACCTTTGTACGAAAGAACATTAATAAAAGTACGTGTGTGCCTGTACAAAGATGCTGCTAGTAGAACTTTCAGTGAAACAGTTGCGTGAGCAACTAGAAGAACGCGATGAAGACTGCAGCGGGTCCAAAAAGATACTCCAAGAACGACTAAAGAATGTTCTTAAAAAGAATGGAGATGACCCAGAGACATTCCATTTTCAATCAGCAGAAGAAGCAGTTTTAATGAAGATAGAAGAAAAACTTCTAAGAAAAATGATGATAAATTCGAGACTGTTTCCAAAAGATTCGATGAAACGTCTCAAATTATTAAAGAAGTAGCTAGACAAAACGACGAAAAACTCGAAAATGTGTCAAAAAGATTCGACGAGAAATTTGAAAATGTTTCTCAAATGATGGACGAAACTTCGAAAAAGAATAATGAGAAATTTGAAGAAGTTTCCAAAACATTCGAAAAAGTAGAAGAGAAGATCAAACAGTTAGAGAGCATGATAACTAACACAAAAATGCTACCACCAGTTAACACAGTAGCCTTAGAACCGGTAGTGAACGAAGAATCACCTAGAGACGAAATGACACATCATATGAGATTCAAATTGCCACCATTTGATGGAAAGTCCTCTTGGTCCATATACCTTAGACAATTTGAAGCTATTGCGACAGCCAATCATTGGACAGAACAAGAAAAAGCTGTTTCCTTGACTGCTGCTTTACGAGGTGATGCTGCAGATATCCTAAGATCAATTCCTAAGGGTCAAGAAAAATGTTACCAGACCTTGTTCACTCGACTAGACAAACGTTACGGAGATGCCCATCTACAACAAGTCTACAAGGCGCAACTAAGAAGTAGAATTCAACGAGCAAGTGAAAATTTGCAAGAGTTTGAAGCAGATGTTGCTCGTATAGTGCGGTTGGCTTATCCGGAGATACCAGACAACATTTTAGAAGAGATTGCTGTAGATACCTTCGTCAATGGGTTAAAAGAAAGTGAATTACAGAAAGCTTTACGACTAGCAAGACCGAAAGTTCTAGATGAAGCGCTCGCTATTGCCTTAGAACATGAAACAGCTAGTCAAACTTCACGGAGCCATCGAGTAAGAGCCGTTGAAGAAAGCGACGAACCAAACAATGAACGTCTAGAAGAAATGGTACGAAAAATAGTTCATAACACGCTGCCGAAGAGACGCGAGCCCAGATGTTGGAATTGTGGTGACGTAGGTCACATTCGCCGTAATTGCAAGAAAATGATACAACAGTCGGAAAACTAGAACGGGTCGACACTAAGGGGCAACTGCCGACCTCGAGAAACACAGCCCCCATAGTAACTGTGAACATTACGTCCTTTGGTGGAATTCATAGCTTGTACATCGAGGGTCGTATTAATAATAAATGTATATCGTTTTTGGTAGATACAGGTGCAACAAGAACTATAGCACGGCCAGAAGTAGTACGAGACCATCTTAAATTATCGCCTGCAACACTAAAGCTTAGAACAGCAACTGGTGAGATAATTAATACATATGGCGAGGCTAATATGTCAGTATCCATTGGCCAGACCACAGTGAAACATCGAGTATTAATTGCAGAGATCTCGGACGAGTTCATATTGGGGATGGATTTACTACGGAAAGTTGGGGCTGTATTGAATGTCAAAGATGGAGTTCTCGAGATCGGTGGTGAAGAGTTGCCGTTTCATGAAGACAAAGAAGATGTTATCAGCTTAATAACTACTTGTGACGTAACAATACCCGGTAATAGTGAGAAAATTTTGATGGAGAGACCTGATGGTTACTGCCGAGAGGGAAGTTTAAGGATGGTCGAAGATGTTAACAATGCCGAGTTCCTAACGGCAAAAGCTTTGGTGAGAATTCGAGATGTCGTTCCTGTAAGAATTATGAATTTAAAGGGAACTGCTATTAAGTTAAGTAAAAGAACTTTGATCGGACAGTGTGCTCCCGTGGCTTCGATTTGTTCCATGAGTACTAATGAGAAACCGTCGAAATCTAAGTATCCAAAGGAGCTTGTAGAGACGATGATTAAAACGTGCCAAGATCTTGATGATGAACGAACTAAAAAAGTAAAGTCTATGCTGATAGAATTTCAAGATGTTTTTGCCGTTGATAAGAAGGATAATGGCAAAACAAGCATAGTAAAGCACAAAATTAATACCGGAGACGCTCAGCCAATCAGACAACAACCTAGACGACTTCCATTTGCGAAAAGAGATGAAGCCGAAGACATCATCAAAGATATGAGCAAACAAGGGTAATTGAACCATCAAACAGTCCATGGACATCACCAGTAGTACTAGTAAAGAAGAAAGATGGTTCAACACGTTTTTGTATTGACTACCGACAGCTCAATGCGGTAACTAAAAAAGATAGTTATCCTTTGCCCAGAATAGACGATACTTTGGATACACTTTCTGGTTCTCGTTGGTTCTCCACACTCGATCTGAAAAGTGGATATTGGCAAGTAGACATGGAGCCAGCTGATCGGAGAAAACCGCATTCTCGATAGGATCAGGGCTTTGGCAGTTCACAGTTATGCCCTTTGGTTTATGTAATGCCCGGCCACATTTGAAAGATTAATGGAGGCAGTTTTAAGAGGTCTAACATGGAAAACATGCCTGGTTTATTTGGATGATGTAATTGTAGTAGGAAGATCCTTCGATGAACATGCCAATAATTTGACAGAAGTCTTTCAACGATTGCGGGCAGCAAATTTGAAGCTAAGTCCGAAGAAATGTCACTTGTTTCGACGAGAAGTGAAGTACTTGGGACATATTGTAGCAAGTAATGGTGTAACAGCTGATCCTGAAAAACTTGCAGCAATTAAGGATTGGCCGGTACCAAGAGACAAACACAAAATTAGAAGTTTTCTTGGCCTTTGTACATATTACCGACGTTTTGTCAAAGGATTTGCCAACATCTCCAAGCCATTAACAAAGTTGACAGAAGAAGGCAAAGAATATACATGGAGCGAAGAGTGCCAAAGAGCTTCGAACACTTACAAATGGCTCTGATCAGCGCACCGATTTTAAGCTACCCTAGACAGGCAGGAAAATTTGTGTTGGACACCGATACAAGCAACAGTGCAATAGGAGCTGTTCTATCCCAAATCCAAGATGGGCAGGAGAAAGTCATCGCTTACTTTAGCAAAGTCTTGTCGAAACCAGAAAGAAACTATTGCGTTACCAGGAGAGAATTGCTAGGTGTAGTAAAGGCTTGCGAGCATTTCCATAAATACTTGTATGGCAGAAAGTTTCTTCTTCGCACGGATCACGCTGCTCTAAAATAGCTCCTACAATTCCGTAATCCAGAGGGCCAGATGGCAAGATGGTTACGAGAAGAGAAGAATATGATTACGAGATCGAACACAGGGCTGGAAGAGTTCATTTAAATGCTGATGCGCTTTCGAGAAGGCCGTGCAGTGAACATTGTAATCACTGTCTTAAATTAGAAGAAAGACTTTGCCCCGTGAGACGAACCACCGTCATTAATGACCAATGGCAGCCACAACAGCTACAAGACCCTCAAGCAGATGATCCATGTATAAAAAGAGTATTGGATTGGATGCGTCGAAGTGAAAGGCCTTCTTGGCAAGACATTAGTGCATGTAGTCCTGAAGTCAAGTGTTACTGGAGCCAATGGAATTGCCTAGTGCTAAAAGATGATCTTCTTTATAGAACCTTTGAGAACGATGATGATACAGAATCTAAGCTTCAGTTGATTGTACCTAAAAGTAAAGTGTCAGAAGTATTGCGTCAGTTACATGACGGTGCATCAGGTGGACACTTTGGTATTACGAAGACTCTGCAAAAGGTTCGAGAACGGTTCTATTGGGTGAACTGTAAAGATGATGTACGAAGATGGTGCCGGAAATGTGAACTGTGTGCAACCAGTAATGGTCCAGTTGGTAAAAAGAGGGCACCCATGAAACAGTACAATGTTGGTAGTCCTATGGAAAGAGTAGCAATCGACATTGCAGGTCCACTTCCAGAGACAAATGATGGAAATAAATATATCCTGCTAGCCATGGATTATTTTACGAAATGGACTGAGGCCTATGCGCTACCAAATCAAGAAGCTGCTACCGTTGCAGAGGTATTGGTTAAAGAATTCTTTAGTCGATTTGGTGTTCCCTTGGAGATCCACTCTTACCAGGGGCGAAACTTCGAGTCAAACCTTTTCCAAAACGTTTTTAAATTGATTGGTGTCAATAAGACCAGAACGACACCACTGCATCCTCAATCAGATGGAATGGTCGAGAGAATGGACCGAACGATGGGTAAACACCTGTCCAAAGTTGTATCAGAACATCAAAGAGATTGGGACCAGCACATTCATTTATTCCTAATGGCCTACCGCTCGACCGTGAATGAAACTACCGGCCAGACTCCAACCTGCCTGATGTTAGGTCGTGAAGTTCGTTTGCCCTGCGACCTAGAGTTTCTCTGCAGACCTTCCGAAGAACATGTTGCAAGCGAAGATTATGTCGACCGCCTAAAGTTAAGAATGAACATTCATGAATTTGCCCGACAACACATCCAGTTAGCCAGTGACAGAATGAAAGATCAATACGATTCTCGATGCAAGAATGAAAGCTATGAAGTAGGTGATCTTGTTTGGCTTTATAATCCCCAACGTCGTCGTGGCTTGTCTCCTAAACTGCAAAGAAAATGGGTGGGTCCATATGAAATTATAAAGAGAATAAATGACGTAATATACCGAATTAAGAAGTTGCCGAAAGGTAAACCAAAAGTAGTTCACATAAATCGTCTTGCACCTTATGCTGGCTCAAATGAAACAGAAGAAGTACGAATCCTTCAACATGAGATCAAAGATAACCGGCGACCAAGCTTTAACGCGTTTATGTCAAATTACGCAGAGAGAAAGAGTGCTAGATTCGGCGTGACGACAGAAGTTCAGCAGGATCTTTTTAGTGTTCCGCATAACGTCTCTCTAGCCCACTGTGTTGCCCAAGATCTTGAGATGACTAAAGGAATCTCATCTGTATTTTATAAAAAATTCGGTCGCTTGAACGAGTTAAAAACCAGCAGCCTAAAGTTGGAAGGGTACTGAGATTAGAAGATGGTTCTCGATCTTTGCTGTATATGGTGACCAGGAAGTCGTATACAGACAGGGCAACCTACGAGGATATATGGTGTGCTCTAACTAATCTGAAGAAAATCGTCTGCAATTACGACATTAAGAATTTGGCATTACCCAAGATAGGCCATGCACTAGATAATCTGGATTGGAAGATTGTCAGAAGCATGATTGAAGTGATCTTCCGAGAAACCGGTGTAAGAATTACTGTGTGTTGCATTAATCCGAAGAGATCGTGTCCTTCAAAGACAGTAGACTGTTATTTCTTTCTGAGGAGTTCATGCGGAGCTGGAGAGTCCTGTAGATTCCGCCATCCTGGGCCTATAGATAGAGTTCCTGATCGGGACGCTCAGATCTAAGAGGGGAGCAGCAGTGTTACGAACGCGGCTCGCCTAACGGTCGCATCTCGAAGCACCCAGAAGTTTCCGCGATATATCAAAGCGCTGTAAAATTCCACCCGTCGAATAACGAATTAGAGGTGGGACTAGTCCCGAATATTCTCGAACATAATACTTTGGTATATATATGTAACGGAATTAGGAGTTAAGTTTAGTTAATAAGACAGTATCGAACTGTAAAGTTATAAATAAATATATTTATATAAATTCGAACCGCTCGTTTTATTTAAAAACGGTACAGTATACTCGGTATTCCGTTTACGCTCTTCTTGAAGTATGGCGCAAGTGTTTGGAAGTCTAAAAAATCGTCAGTTTTCATCTGTACTGTAAAGAATTGTCTACTTGTAGAAAGTTACCAGCTCCATCCAATGTTGAAGTACATACATCTCCTTTTTAGTTCTATTCTTTTTTAACTTTATCAAACCAAAGTTTTGGTTTGATAGACTCATTATAAGAATGGCCACTTATAAACAAGCGATGATCTACTGTTTGAATATTAGGGTTTTTTACAATGTAGAGCCAAAATTTGACTAAATGCAAAACCGATGCAACACCAAGGTACAAGTGCACTTGTACCTCTTTTATCGAAGTCCTACTCTTAGTGGGCTTGGAGGTTAAGTAACTTGCCGTAAAATAGAATGAGATATTTCCAGTTCGGTGATGCAGTATCTCAAAATATTTACAAAAATGTTACTTATACCCCTTTAAGTACTTTTAGGGTCCTCAATTGAACACTGACATAATGATCACTTTTTGAACATGATTTTATCATTACATATTTTCTAGTAGATCGATATAATGTTTCAGTAAATCAGTAAATTGAAGTTGAAATCCGTAGATCTACTAAAAAATCAGTAGACCTGGTAACCCTGCGAGAGGTAGTAATGGGCAACGTACGGTCACAAAACACGCGGTCACATCGAAACTGGCTTCATTTTTCGAAGCTTTATTAAATGAACGTTACCTGTCTTCTCTCTTTCCTTGTCTAAGCCTCAACCAGTTTCAGGGAGATAAATAAATCGTTACCATAGATAAATAATATAATATTAGAAAATCGTTACTTTGAAAGAAAAATCTCAAGACCCTGTATCTCAAAAAAGGAAGCATTTGCGGGGATGCGTTTATATAGCAAACTACCATTATTTTTCATGCCCAATCACTCCCTGAAGTTAGTTGCATGTATTTACTATGTGTATTTTACAAATATTTATTATTCAAAAGGATTAAAATCTGACACTGGGCCTCTCTAACTCAGAAACAATTATCTGAATCTTGGCGAATTGATCTTTTGATCAGCATGACCATAGTTTGCAAAGTTTCAGCCAATTTAACTGAAACCACTTTTATATAAAATAAATAAAGTGCCGGGGCCTTTAGGTATAAACCAAATAAAATTGTTCACATCAGGCAAATCTTCGATTAACCCTCGTATATGTTCAAGTTCAAAATCTATTTTTACGCGGATTTTCTTCTTGTGGATATTGACACATCCATAATTTATTTTATATTTTTGTATCTGTTAATATAATATAACTTTCGATTAATTTTTAGTTTAATTAATTAATTTTAGGGTAACACTTTATTTTATTAAACTGCACTATTTGTAGATGGTATTTAAATATTTTAGTATAATAGCAGTAGCCACGTTTAAACGAAAGGGCACGAGAATTCACGATTAGAAATAGAATTTTTCCGGTTTCCCTAGGATTTTATAAATAAAATTAATTCCACATTGGTAGTAAACACACCAACAACAAAAATAGAAGTAGTCAATTTCGTGTATTTGTTTCCTTGACTAGATAAAACACAGTATGTTAGTAAAAGCATAAAACTTGCTCTACCTTATATTATAATAATTGCAAGCTTCATTTTAACAGTAAGTAAAAACATAAATTACATTATTGTTGAACTTTGTACTCAAATGCTTGAACATTATATCGGCGTTTTCTGATAATACTGACAGTCTAGACTATATAGTAAATTATTAACTGATTTTGTGTTAAAAATAAAATCGTAAAGGATTATTAATTGCGTTTGTGTACAAGCTATCATAATCTCTCTTCTCAAGTTTGTGACACCACACCACTTTTGTCATGTAATTAATTCGTGATCGTAGTGATCGACATTCATTTAGCCTGATACTCGTTTAAATCATTAATTTGCAGCAATTGTATTCATTTAAAACTAAACTGTGTAAGCGGGAATGTTGTAGTTTTTTAGCTGCTCGTACTTATTCCTAGAAAATAACATACATTCTTGGTATATTTTTTCAGCCATGGCATTAACATTTACTAGATCCTTTGTTGGAAAAGGTCTGAAGTACTTGTCCAAGTTACAGGAGACGTCTTCAAAGAAGAAATTGGTGAGTTTTTAATATAATTATCTAAATATATTAGAAATTATCATGTGTTTATTATGAAAATATAACAATAAGCAAAACAATGTTTCTACTTTAATGATAAAGACAATGTTTTTATAATACTCACAAAATCATTTATAACTTGAGTAGTGGTATTCAGAAGTTATAAAGGGGTTTAGTTGAATAGTTTTTATTGTTTTTTATGTGTAGAGAAGGGTCTCCATGATTTAGTAATTTTCTTTATTAATAAAGATGAAAGTTAAGTACTTTTATTACATTTAAAAAATACAGCTGCAAAATAAAAATCCATATACCTACTAATTACTAATATTATTGTATCTGTAATAAAGGGTCACTAGTACACTTTATTCTGATTTGATATACTTAGTATCCACAAAAGGGTAATTAAATTTTTTGTTTGGTCTTTATGTATTTCCATCGGATTTTTAAGAACAATTTAAAATTTAATAACTACTTAAGCACTCTGATAATTACTTGACGATGGAATATTATGACAATCTTTATTAATCTTGAACAATCTTTGTATACTGAAGGTGACTTTTTGCTTTAAAGATTTCTCCAGTCTGCTCTACATCTATATAATCATATTCTAGGTATGTTTGATGAGTTCTTTCTTCAATGAACATTCTACTAGAAAATGTTGAAATGTATGGTGTTCTTTTAAGAAGAGGAATTTGGGTTTATTACCTTTTTGAACCTTGAACCATTACAATTATTTCACATTGTAAATAATTGTAAGCCATTAAGTCATGGTATTAATTTCTACAAATTCAAATAATCGAACAATTATTAATTCCACAAAAGTTATGAATTGAAAGATCAATTTTTGTTTACAAAGATTACAATCACCATTCTTTCTCTTTTTTGTTCTTTTTTCAGATAAACCAAGTATCTAGTACTATTTTCTCATATTTTGACTCTGTGACTGGCTCTCTAATTATTGCCATTGTGTTTATATTTTCCATTATATAGTCATTTCTGAGCTCTCTTCAGCATGATCTCTTTTGATTTTGATCCAGCTTATAACTCCTATAAATCTATAGAATTAGATAACTGAGTAGTTGCAGAACAAGTCTAAGCATATGATGAGCCAGTTGTGGTGCAGCTGTCTATGATTTACCCACTGACCATACTGTAAATAAGTGTTTGTGTGTGTACATGTTTGGGTGTCTATGTGCGTGTCTGGTTATGTTCAATCAACAAATCTACAGTAATGATAACCTGCAGCTCTTATGCCATGTTCTCAGTTGATCCATGGATTTATTTGGTTATACCTTATTCACACCTGTCCTATTTATCCATAAGATGTTCCCTATCAACAATCCCCTTATATCTTCAAATACAGAGACTATTGGCGAGGAACCGCAAAGTGGGTGACACCTGGTGGTAGATTTCAAAAGCATCCACTTCAGGAAAACATTGAAATTGTCATTACTTTGTATACATATTAGCGACCAGTTTATATGGTAATTAACAATGACTTCGACTTCAAAAAACTATTGGAGTGTTCCTCAATGTTCATCCTATTATAATTCACAAAAAAATTCCATACATAAGTTTCTGCTGGACGAGAATATGCGAAAAGTTTGGCAATGCATTTTGTGAATTGGCAAACATAACCAAGTACGTGACTGTGTGCAGTTTACATTTTACTGAGAACAATTACTTTCCAAGTGTAAATATATTTATACTTAATTTACTTTATAGTAACACCTGAAACTAAATTAAGAAGACTGAAGAAAAATGCTGTTCCATCAGCTAAATTGCCCCAACGGTCTCATGAAGTTATTAGTAGAAAATGTTAGGCGTAATTTACAAAATATAACGTGGCCAGCTCCAAAAACTGTCTCACCCTCAACTAAAGATCTCTGCCGATCTTGCAACCATGTAAATAATTAAGATGATGTAAATTTTACTTCCCGTGTTTCAGGCATACCTACTGTAGAAAAACAAACATTTACTTTTATTTTGATTCAGGTTTGGGAGTCAATTACCTTATGTATAAACTCGAATCACAAACAAATAAACTTTGAAGAATGTACTCCATCTTTTACTTTGGCAAAACATACATGTAAATGATTTATATTAAACGTTTTATACCTTAGAGATCAAATGACAAAATTATTTGTTTTACCAAAGCTATCGTCCATCTTTAAAATCTTCAGCGCCCCCTGTCGGAATTGGCTATCGCGAATATATTATCATCATCAATCTGGCTTTACAACCCTGCATGGGTGCTAGCTTCCTTAAGAATTTCTCTCAGTCATCCCTGTCCATTGCCTTGCTTTGCCAAGCACATATTCCAATATTTCTAATGTCTTTATCAATACTATCAAGGAACCTTGTTCTGGGGGTCTCTGACTTCTTCTCTGACCAATGGGTCTGTCAAGAAGCATTTTTCTAGGTGGTTCATTTTGTTCCATCTGGATTACATGCCCTATCCACCTCAGATGTAATATCTTAATATGTTTTACAGTATCTAGTTCCTTGTATATTCTATAAAGTTCGAAGTTGTATCACCTTCTCCACACTTCATTGTCATTCACTGTTCCATATATTTTTCTTAGTACTTTTCTTTTGAAACATTCTGACATGTTTTCATTATTTTTTGTTAGAGCCCAGGTCTCCACACCATATGTTAGGATTGGGCTTATTATTGTTTTGTAGAGTTTTACTTTTGTATTTCTCGATATATATATATATATATATATATATATATATATATATATATATATATATATATATATATATGAGGAGTTAAGGAAATAGAGCTCAAAATAGCATCTGTTGGTCATGCTAATTCTGCAGTTTATCTCTGCTGACATTTTATTTTCAGTGTTAAAGAGTGCTCCCAAGTATATAAATTATATATATATATATATATATATATATATATATATATATATATATATATATATATATATATATATATATATATATGTATGTATATTTAATATATATTTAACAGACTTTTTTAATTAATATATCATTGTATAGTTTTGCAATGTGTTTCTCATACTAATTTAGTGAATCATTTTCAACTTTTATTATTTTAAATGTATTATAAATTGATTTACAAACAATGTTGGCATTAAGTCTGAAATATTTCTTAATGGCCATATAAATTTAAAGGAATGTTTTCTAAATTAGCTCTGGAAACTTTATAATAATGATAGATAAATACACCTGTTTGATTAATTTTTTATTCTGTTTACAAGTAGTAGGTACTCCAATGCTACCAAAGTACTCCAAATGTAGTTGGTTTCAAAGTTTTATCATTTGTTTGGAATTGCATTTATTTTCCAGTTGTAATATTTAGTGCTATCAATTTAAAGATAAGGATAAGTTTCAGACATGCAAACTATTTATGAAATATTAAGTATTTTTTCTAGACCTAAATACTTAAAAATAACTAGATAATTTTCTAATACAAATTTATTTATATTTTGTATTTATCTAAATATTTGCAGTGAAGCATTTTTAATATGTTCATAAGTGTGCAGACAAGTATATTAAAATAAATAAAAAATGGGAACAATTTATCGGATTGAATTTATTTAATATTAGAGATAAGGAAAATAATGTATAGTGAAAGAAAGGAATCTAAACATGTATTATGTTCCATTACTAAAACAAGTAACAGTAAGTCGTAGAGGCTTTACATTAAATACAGAAAAGTATACCAATATTTCTCACAATGAACAGTTGGTTGTAAAAAATTGCTATTTACCACTACACTACAATAACCATAAACCAAATGTACCAGGAAACATTGATGATCACAGCTGATGACAAGCATTTCCAAATCATTAGTTAAAAGCTCATGTGAAATATTTAGATAGGCACAATGAAGATAAGCATGCAACACATCTTATAGTCACTCGTTATAAAAGGTGACATCATCAAACCAGTTAACAAATCCGTGTACCTAAGAACATATGTTAATCTAGTCTGCAGATGATACTACTGCAGAGATAAACCGCAAAATTTGCTCGTCCATTAGGTGCTATTTAAGAAAGGTAAGAAACATGTGGATGTTTTAACAGGAAGGTAAGGTAAAGAATTCATGCAAAAATTTATGAGTGATAAATGGTAATGATGTATTTAGAAGGCACTACAACTTCAACTGTACTTGTAAAATGACCCAGTAAGAAAAATGTTCCTGGATAGACTCATTGTACAGAAAAAGTGCAAATAAATGCCAGATCAGGAGCGAACAATATTCCTTACTTTGATTGTGCTTTATGTTACAATTGGCCAAACAACTAGCATTCCAATAGGCCAGCATTGAAACTAAATCAAGAATTGACCAGATAGGTTTAAGATTTATCATTACGTAATGTTTAAAATAGACCAGAAACACCCAACAATCAATCGACTACTTGGAAACAACAGAAGCGACCTTCTTAGAATAACTAGAATGATACTACTGGACAGAGAAAGAAATGCAAAAGGCACACATGCAAAGTTAAAGATATTGGGAATTAAAAGTGTACAATACAATACCGTATCGACATTAATGTAAACTAGTGAATGGCCGAATAAAACAAAACACTAAATCCGAGAAGAGAGGAGTTTATTAAAGAATATCTAAAAAAGAATAGTTAGATAAAAAATTTTAATCAAAAAATTCTTCATAACAAAAGTATATTTATTTAAAAGAAGTCTTTCGGGGTATATCATAGAACGTTTTCGGAATGACCATTCCATCATCAGTGCTGTTACTATACCTTATTCCATTAAGCGGTGCAGGGCATATAAACAACGATAAATTTAACAGATAATTGTTAAAGATGTTCCAAATGAGTCTACTCGTTCCGATAAGTAACAGTATAATTATGACACTTTATTATTTCTTTTCTTTTCTCAAATATTCGTGTTTATTGCATAGTAAATAAATTAATGTTATCACTGAATACAAAGTAAGTGAAAAAATACTCCGATTTATAAAATTAATGAATATTTTATGCATAAATGCAAGTAACAGTTCTTCAAAAATATTTAAAAAATAACCGGAATGTCCATCTTTATTTCGTCTGGCGATGTTATCGGCGGTTCATACCGGTTCGGACACGATTTAATGTTTATATTTTCCTGCACCGCTTAATGAATTTTACTATAGGTATAGATTTGTAAAGCCACTGAATATATGGATAAAACCCCTTTAAATGTTATTAAATTGGTTTTATATGACATTGTTGCTGATAATTTTATAGGATGTTAAAATTTTAAACAGATTTACTTCATGGCAATTTAAAACACACAAACTCAGCTAGCTAACCTTGAGACATAGTCTCTATAAGGACCTTAACTGAATAGTTGGATGTTCATATTTCACTCCTAGATATAGAATCTAGAAACTGAATTGACTTGTTGATCTTATATTGTCAGTGTGGTTTCTGGTGTTGTAGATCCATTGCCGACCAGATCTCTGTAAGATACATTTTAAGGATGCGTTGTAAATATGACGAAAATGTGCACCAATTATATAAAGGTTTGAGAATGGTGTAGACCACAGGAGAGAAGGGTTGTGGAGGTTTTGAAGTAACTAGATGTACTGAACACGTTGGATGACACTAGCAGATACCGAAAGATTTTGAGAATAGATGGAAGAATGTGGAAACTTGCAACAACTCGAAAAAGTGTTTTAGAAAAGTTCGGTGTAATGAAGGTGGCACATTTTTTAGCAGACTACTTCAATAATAGGGCATTATTAACAAAATATTTTTCATTGCACTAAAAAAAAAGCGTGATCGAAAGGGTTAAGTATATGCTTACTACTCTATCAATATATTTGAACTTTAGACACATACATATAAATATCATATCAATAAATATTCAGTGCATTAAGTTTTATCTAATTGTTTTTTAATATTACATAGTATTAATGTATTTTTTTACAATCGCTTAACACAGGTGATACATGATGAAAAATTGCAAGTGCAAAAAATAATGGATTATAATTAAGAATATATATTATTAAATTTAATCAAACAAACAAACAAAAACAACTGGTACTAGACAAAATATTCATAATGACTAATATTTTACTATCTCTTAAAGCTCTAGTAATAATTTGTTAATGTATTCTATTATTAGTTCAAAAATAAAATAATAAATAAACATAACATAAAAAATAGTTTACATTTTTATTTTGAGGACGATTTCCGAATAAAAATAGTAAATTGTATTAGAATGCCTAAAAAATAACTTCGGAACAGTAACAAAAAAAATGTACGGTCCATTAGAATAGAAGCAAAACATATTATCTTTAAAAAGATCTCATAAAATCTCAAAAAGGTAGGCTGTGGAATTATAGCTATAGCACAGAATAATAAACATACAGAATACCCACTCTCCACGGAAAATTAAGTACGCGCATCTCCTCCGCGCAGACGTTCCGCCATGTTTTAGGAGGATTTTAAAGAAATTATGTGGTGTGCATGGAAAAATTAACCAGGTTTATTTGACTTACGGCAATCATAGACATACTATACAATTATATTAACATTGTTAAATATAATAACATAAATATAATATAATTAAACATAAATATAAACAATTACATAACCACACAAATCATATGTCTGTGTCCTCCTCAAACATGGCGCGCGTGCTGAAAAACTTCAAAGGCGGCATCTGAGAGTGTCCCTTCTGATTGTTTATTATTCTGTGGCTATAGGCTGTGGAAGCAAAACATATTATCTTTAAAAAGATTTCATAAAATCTCAAAAAGGTAGGCTGTGGAACTATACTTAATTATCTATGGTCATAATAATCATAAATGTCAGTTCGTCTCATGTATGTCAACAGTTGTATTCACATTTTTATTAAAAAACTTGTATAGTCGATTCACTGAGATTTGGAATGTTTTGACAGAGTCATTGTCAGAAACATGGTGGTTTAAGGTTTAATTTACTGGATATAAGGTTAATCACCAGGACCTGATGAGGTGCATGTTGTAATTTTAAAGTTATTAGAGGCACACCAAATCACAGCTTGTTACGAAGCTATTCAACAACATCTACGAAACTGGCTACTTACCAAAAGACTGTCTACTATTAATCAGCTATCAATATTCATTCCACTTCCTAAAAAAGCCAACGCTAGAAAATATGAAGAACATAGATTAATTAGTTTGATGAGCCATGTACTTAAAGTACTCCTTACTATCATTCACTCGCGCGTATACACCAAATTAGAAGAAGAACACCTGAGTGAAGTTCAATTTGGATTCAGAGCAGAACTCGGAAAGAGGAAAGCACTTTTTACTTTGCAAGCTCTAATACAGAGAGCCAGGGATGTCAACTGCGATGTGTATGCATGTTTCATTGATTTCGAGAAGGCATTTGATAAAGTCCCACATGGGAAACTAATCGGTATTCTAAAAGCATCAGAACTCGATGGTAATAATATAAGACTTATCTCAAACTTATATCTCCAACAAAAAGCAACAGTACGATTAGAAAGTGAACTCTCCGAGATCTTCACAGACGAAAAAGGAATTAGACAGGATTGCATATTGTCACCGGCATTATTTTACATATACTTTGAAAACATCTTTAGAGAGGTCTTGGACGAATCAGAAGATGGGATTGCTGTAAATGGCCAACATAAAAAACATTAGATATGCAGACGATACAGTGTTGCTGACAGATAGTGCGCAGGAGCTTCAAAGGATGATGGATAACGTTGTAGAAGCATGTAACAAATACGGCCTAAAACTAAATTGCTAGAAGAAAAAAATAATGATCATTAGTAAGAACACCGGTATACACGCCCAAATTACAATTAACGACACACCGTTAGAAAGAGTGGAAAATATGCTATTTGGGCTGCAATATTAAGGATACTTGGGATCACAACTACGAAATAAAAACTCGTATTGAAAAAGCCAGAAGCTCTTTCAACAGCCTTAGGAAGATTATCTGCAACTTATCTTTAAGTATCAATATACGCATAAGAATTCTTCTGGAGCCTTACAGAAGATGTCATAAAACAATAGGAGGCATTTGAAATGTGGTGCTACCGACGTATGTTGAGGGTCTTATATATACACCACACAAGTACATAACTATTCTCCAGAGGCTAAGAAAAGACAAAGAAATTATTAACACCATAAAAAACAGAAAATTGGCTTACTTCGGCCAATAAATGCGTAATGATAAATACCGACTTCTATAGTTGATTCTACAGGGCAAGATTGAGGGTAAGAGAGGCCCTGGACATAGACGTATATCCGGGCTAGCCAATCTTAGAAAATGGACTGGTTTAATGTCAACAGATCTATTTCGAGCTGCTGTGAATAGAATAAGAAGGGTCGATGTGGTCGCCAACGTAGAAGATAGGCACATTTAGAAGAAGAAGACAAATTTTTGTCAATCTTTGCAGTTTCGTGTCACCATACTTCTTATCTCCAATATCTTCGTAATAACTTCGTCTCTTGCCTGTGTTGGTCTTCCTATTTTTTGTTTTTCAATATTTTTGCTTGTCACACTCTTCTCACTGGTATGGTATTTTTTTATGGAATTTCGCCCATAAATATTGGAAATAGTGTTGGGCTTTAAAAGAGCTATATCATAATCTGCAAGCATATACATATCTAGAAAAATAGCTGAATAGCTGAAAAATAATATATTTTAATTTTATAATTTATCCAACCTGTAGCCCAGAAACAAGGTAGCACAAGGTCTGCCTTTGGTGAAGAATGAAGTGGATTCGGTTTTAACTGCAAAAATTATTGCCATGGTCGCCGCTTCGAAGGTCCTGCCGGTGATAAGGCGGTGAAGTCGTAATGACAAGGCGAGGTCGTAATCTTTATAGTACAGCTCCTCTACACTAGTGTTAGGCACTTTTGGAGTCGACGTTAAATTGTACAGGGTGTTAGTCAATAAGTTCGATAAACTTCAAGGGGTGATTCTATATGAAACATATTTTTTCTTACAAACTGACAATTTATTCATTAAATCAAAGAATGATTATGACTATCGCACCAACAGAATGAAGTTGAAGCAACATGGGCTGTTTCAACTCCAACAAAATGGTCGGGTTCTGACAACCGTACCATAACCAAATTTTTAATGTATTTTTTGTGTCCAATGAGTCCAATGTCTTTTATGTGTTTTTTTTTTTCAAAGAAATATCTTAAAGGAAAATGTGGATTTTTCCACAAAAAAGGATCTCTCCTAAGTAGTGGTACTTTTTAAAACTTGACCATAGCTCTGAAGAGGGCTTCATAAGCCGAAAGCGCTTAACTAGGAAATAAATGTTTACACACTTCAAAAATACGTTTCTTTTCCATTTTTTGATTTGTCATAAGTGTGTACAAAATCATTAGATTTTCTTAAGGCGATCGAACAGGCCAATGTTTTATACCTCCCTGCCAATCCAACGATTTGGATTCTGTAGAGCAGGGGTCGACAAGTAATTTTATATGAGGTCCGGATACTAGAAGAAAATTTGAACAAGGTCCAGAAAAAAAAATGATAACATTGAAGACAATTCTTTTGGTACACTTTTAGTAATAAACCAAAAGACCTTAAATTAATGCGAAAAATTGCACCGACGGTCTTGAACTAGTTGTGTGTGGTCTGGTTCTCGAGTCGACCAACAAATTCGAACAATTCATTTTTGAGAAAGACGTTTCGCACATATACGTTGAGCCAAACATAGTGGCCAAATTGATTGCAAGTTGTCTGCAATTTTCATATTTGGCTGGCACATGTTTGGCCCAAAATTCTTCGGCAGATATCGATTTATTAACGTAGAAGGACAAATCTTCTTGTAATTCAATAATCTCCATTTAAAGTAATGCTTTTGACAGATTAAACAGCTTAGCAGCCACATCTGTTAATTCTTTCGCTGGATCAACTTCAAATGGTGATTTTAGAAGTGAAGATAGTTTGCTTACCTGTGCAGTCTTGGAATCTTGAAGCAAATTCGTTACTTAGATCACTCAGAAATTTTACGAACACTGCAATGTCTTCTCCAGAATACTCATTATTTTTATTATATTCAAGAATAGTTGGAAAATGAGTTCTTGTTGTACATTATCTTTTTCAAAGATATCCAGCTTACGATGAAAATCAGACGTTTTTTATCAGATCACATACTAGTTTTCAATTTCCTTGTAACTCTGTGTTAAGCGCATTCAAACATTTTAAAATATCTTTTAGAAAAGTCACAACCAGCATGTTGCGCCTGTTTGTTATATACTCAAAATTTGCCCTGCCTCCCTGCTTATCTATATTTTATAAGAAGGAGATCACATGTTCTTTTATTAGCCAAAAACGTTCAATTACTTGACCTTTACTTAACCAAGGAGCATTATTGTGTTGTAGTAAATCAGAATAAGCTGAATCACATTCAGAAATAAACTCCTTGAAATGTCAGTGCTGAAGAGCAGAATGAGATCTCATTAAATTAATTAACTTCACCAAACTGTCCATGACTTCTTTAAGTCTAGCACTAAGTTTTCCACAAAGGGCTGCCTGGTGTATTATGCACTGATATGTTACTAAATTTGAATTTTTATCCCTGATCCCCTTGACTACTCCTTTTTCTTTGCCAGTCATTTTTGAAGCTCCATCAGTAGAAAGCGAAATCATTTATTATATGGCCTAAATGAAACAATATGAAGAAATAAAAATATCGGGAAAGCAACGAAAGGCAGAATTTACAAAACAGTCATCCGACCAATAATGACATACGCAGCAGAAACAAGACCTGACACAGAGAGGACAAAAAGGATGTTAGAAACAGCAGCGATGAAAACACTTAGAAAAATTGATGATAAGATACTATGGAGAACATTAAAAACTGGATAAGAAATAGAAGAGTAAAATGGAACTATCATATAAGCCGAATGACAAGAAATAGAGTAATAAAGACGACAAGAGACGGATCCCCAATAGGAAGACGATGAGTAGGAAGACCACGAAAATGATATAAATTTTAATTCCCCAAAGTGTATTTGAAAATTTGCCAGATTTTGAACAGAATTCCCCAGATTTATATATTTTAGTTATTGTAAACATATAATATTATTCTAAAACAATATTTCATCACTTATACCTAATTATTATTATGTGTATTAACCAATTCACTTCCTATTTGAAAATTAACAGTAGTTTTATTATGAGCTTGATTGACCCAGCGATCGATATTCCGCAGTTCGGTCCGCAGCTCAACCTTTCACGGTCCGGATCCGGACCGTGGTCCGCCTGTTGCCGACCGTTGCTGTAGAGGAATTTCTTGAAAAAGAATAGGTAACTCTTCCTGTAGGAAAATAGGGTAAGATTCGCCTGTTAGTAATTTTGGGATGAAATATGGACCGATTAAATGATCATCAATTACTATTAATGTATTTTTGACTTTTTCTTTATACCGTTTGGAAGCCTTCAAGCATCATCTCTTGGTTTAGACTGTTAAGAGTTTTTTCTATTTCTATTGATTCTCTGTTTTCGTGTTTTCTTTTAATGTCAATGTTAGTAGTCATCGTAGTTTCGTTCAGGCTTATTGTACGCGGTATGGCTATTAAATAACGAGACTGCTTATGAAAAAGAGTTTTATTTTAAAAATTATTCTACAATCGAATGCTCTCCTTCAGTATATTCCCCTTCCCTCGCCACACACCGTTCCATTCGTTTTTTCCATTGGTCAAAGCAATGCTGGAAGTCTTCTTTTGTTAGAGTTTCTAGAAGCTCTGCCGTTTTTCGCTTCACCTGTTCCATCGACTCGAACCGGATTCTTTTTAAGGCAGACTTGATCTTCGGAAACAGGAAAAAGTCGCAGGGTGCTAAATCAGGCGAGTACGGCGGATCTTTGGAATCCCTCTAGCGGCTAAATAACGCTTCACAGACAGTGCATTATGGGCAGGTGCGTTGTCCTGTTGCAAGATCCACGGCTTGTTTTTCCACAACTCCGGCCGTTTCTTACGAACTCGCTCTTGCAGCGTTACCAAAACTTATAAGTAGTAAGTAGTAATTTTTCCCTCTGGAACCCACTCAGTCATCACGATGTCGTTAATGTCGAAAAAAACTATTAACATGGCTTTAAATTTTGATTTCGACATCCTTGCTTTTTTAATTCTTGGCGATGCAGGAGTTTTCCAGTGCATGGATTATCTCTTAGTTTCAACATCGATTTGAATATCCAGGTTTCATCGCAAGTGATGATGTTTTCCATTAATTCAGGCTCTTCATGTAACCTCTCAAGAAAATCTGAGCAGATCTGTTGACGGACGAGCTTTTAGTCAGGGGTCAAATTTTTTGGGACCAACTTCGCACAGACTTTCTTCATGTTCAATTCGTCATGTAAAATTTTTCTGACAGTTTTTTTTATTGGCGTTTACAGTCTCAGCAATCATCCGAATGCTCATACGACGATCCCCACGCTTAATTTCATTTATTTTGGTCACTGTTTGCGGAGTTGAAACAGAGACAAGTCGACCTGTACGTTGGTCATCTTCGGCGCTCTCTCGGCCTTCAGAAAACTGTTTATACCATTCGAAAACACGCGCACGAGATAGAGAATACTCACCATAGGCCTCTTTCAACAAACTGTAGCACTCAGTCGGAGTATTTTTTTTAATTTAACGAGAAATTTCCCATTAATCCGTTGCTCATGTTTTTCGCCACACATTGTTATCGGCACGAGAAAAAACACGTTCTTTTCTAACCTGTACAGAAAAAATACTACTACAGCGACAAAAACCTGTTTTCATACTGGAAGAGTAGACACTTCCAGCTATCCAATGCTGCATTCTTTTCCCACTCTTCCCTTTAGGACGCCTTCTCTTCTGCGCGCAGTCTCGTTATTTAATAGCCAGACCTCGTATGCCCTGTGTTTAAGACATGTTGTGCAAGTGACGACGTTTATTCTTCGGTTGGTCTGTCTGATGTCCGATATGTCACAATTCCCACTTATAATGTCATACACTCCTTGATTTTCTAACGATATTTTTGTTTTGGTGAATGGTAAAATACCTATAATATACCTTTTATACTTGAGATTTTTCTTTCGGTAATAAATATCGTTTGTTGTGTTTTCTTAGCAGTCTTATTCTTACTTCCTTCTTAGCATTCTTTTTTCGATTTAGACTATCCCGTAGTATTGTATACTTTGATATCCAAATGATAAATGAGCATGAAACATACATAAAAAATAGTTACTTCAACAAAGCACAGCTATACAAACAAGCTTGGAACAATGAGCACATTGGTAATTTGTGATTGAACAATTGTTTTGCATAAGAACGGCGTCTCATAATAAAAAAAATGCGTAATAACTACCTCTTAAAACCCACCAAATTTCGTCAAAATCGTCAACAACCCGTGTCTCGGAAATGAAGAATTTGTTGACATACGTTTATATATCAAACATTTTATCATGCAGAACCACCCTCGAAAGTATTTACTAACACCCTCTATATGTTAACACCTAGACTGACTAATGTTAAGTAAAATATTATTTTTAAATATTATGTTGATATGGGATAAAATCATTATTTATTGTAATAAAAATTACATTTTACGTTTTTATTTGGCATTTCGATTTCCACTTTGGAAAGCGTTTTCACAAAAGATCATTTTAAAAATAAGGAGTTTTTTTTAATTGATTTTTGTATTATTATTTTTGGCATCTTAGCGTAGTTACAATTTGGCCCACTCTGAACTTTGGTAAACTTTGTATGAGTCACTCTGCACTTAGTAAATACGGTCATTTATATAATAATAGTTTCTGCTACTTTTGATTGTTGGTTTGTTTACTGTTCATTGGATATTAAATTTTGTATAAGGTTTCTATACACTTTATATTATAAAAAGATTATATCAGTATAAATTATTATGTAATTCCTAATAGTTATGATAACAAAACAAGTCGATTATTCATTTCGTTATCATTGGTATGTTTATGTTTTTAATGCTTGCTAATATTCTTGTACTATCGATTAATTAATATGTATACATAGTATGTACATATTAATAAACTTAATAACTACGATTATAAATTTGATGATATAGTTCTTGAATAAATGAAATGATTCATCTTTCTTTTTTATCACTATTTTGTCATTACAAAATCCTTAATAAAACAATTATGCAGGCCATTCACGTTCCGACTTGCAGTCCCACTTAGTAGGACTACTATCGTCTCCACTCACGCTCCGACTTGCTATCCAACTAGTGGTCCAACTTCAGTTCAACGTCAAATAGATTAAATTTCTTACTAATATTCAGGCTTATTTCCAATTAAAATAGTAAATTTGCATAAGATGCAACAAGAAAATAACTTCAGAAAAATATAAGAAAATAGTTAAGGGGACAGTCTCATGCGATTCAAAAAAAATACGCATTTTAAAATTAAAGCAGAAAAAAAAAACTATAATATTTATTAACATAATTCCTTTTGGAGATGATTAAGTAAGTCTTAAAGTACATAATAAAATTTTTTAATAGCGATTTTAACTTCATTGGTGTCCTGTAGATGGCGTGTAGTAAAAAGTGCGTTTTTGGTGGTAAGACACTTTGTGGGTCACCTGTAACACATATTCAAAAAATTCCAAATGGGTTGTATTCGTGAGACTCTAAACTAGATGATAAACATTTAAAATATGCAAATTGTATTATTTTGAAGAGTTTATACGAATTTTTTCAAAAAAGTCCAAAAATCTCTATATTTTTCGGTGGATTTACCCATATATAATAAAAGGGAGGGTGGTTTTTAAATATTTTAAAGGTTTATCATCTAGTACTTTGTATATACATTCGAAAAATTTTTGGTTTTTTAAATCGGTTAAGAAGGTTCGGAGAAAAGTGTCTGACCAGTTTGAAAATGTTACTTTTGAGAAAAAAGCATTTTAAAGTTTTTTTACATAATTTTTCGTGAATAAAAGGCTGATAACTTTATACTCACGTTTAATCGGCCATTCCTGGTGAATATTGAGGACCGTCTTCATCCAACAGTTGTTGTAAATGGCTTTGTAAAGCTGTAAATTTCAATACAACGTCGCGATGTTTTACAATTCATTTGTTTGACTGGAGTCTCACTCTCAATCCACGCCGCGATGCTGCCAGTGTAAGTGTAAAAACGGAACACACCTAGATCGCATGTTAATTCAACGAAAACGTACTTATTTATAAATGCAGGTATTAGAAAATAATTTATAACTAAAAAAATGGTTGTTTTATTGCCAAAACGGCTTAAAAAAAAAGTTGATTTCTAAAATTAAAAATAAAAAGGAATTTTAAAAATAAAATAATTGTATTACACTCTTTTTAATTTGAAATTATAAACAATATTTGGATTAATAAATGTATTTAAATATAAATTTTATAACTCAAATAATACCTAATGAACACAAACAAAATTGATGTTAATAAAACATTATTTATTATCTGCACAAAACCGGACTTTCAGGAAAAATCGGTAGACGGAGCAACACTGTCGGCGTATATACGCTACTGCTACTATAAACCACTGAGGAGAAGTGGAAATATAAATCCAGTGGAACAAATAAATTAGTTATAAATTATAAAACATCGCGACGTTATAAAGAAACACTGGTTAATTGCAACGCAGAGAATCTTAGTATTTGTAAAAAATCCTATGTTGCGGATTTAAAATTCCAAATGTGTATAGTAACTGCCAAACGTTATACTGATATACATACTGTATAAAGAGTCACTAATACATACCCAACGTATATACAACATACAGATTGAACCAAATTAAAACGGAACATACAATTTAATACATGTGTGTTTGAACTGCATTTGAAATAGTGGACCAATATAAAACTCGGACAAAAATAAATCCATACTGGGTATAGACATTGTATAAAATATCGTTCAACTATCTGTCTCACAACAATGTTGTTTGCATAAGACGGGTTTGTCTAAGGAAACGATTATAGTTCAGGAAATAAAGCTCAAAAATAGTTAAAACCTCGCAATTTTTTCGTTCTGCATGTATCCATTTGAAATTTTAACAAAAGGTAGGTGATAGCCCAAGGATCAAAATCTATATCGAACCGAAGTGCGTTGAAGGGTTTTAGGGGTGAAAACTACCCCTAATTGTCAAAAATTATAAAATAACATATTAAACCTGAATATGGGTAAGATTTGGTTTGAATTAGTTAAATAATGATTATTTTATACTTTTGAATAGAGTTCCATCATATTTCAACCCTTAAAAAGCAACCCTTGTTAGAGATTAATGTAAAAAAATTACCAATTATAAAAAAAATGATTTCGCCTTGGATCGATTTGGATAAAAATTTGGATTTAAGCTTAATTCACCCGCTGCTTTATAGTTTATGTCATGTCGACGAACCCTGATTGTTTCTAAGGGGTGAAAACTACCCGTAATTGTCAAAAATTATAAAATAACATATTAAACCTGAATATGGGTAAAATTTGGTTTGAATTAATTAAATAATGATAGTTTCGTGCTTTTGAATAAAGTTTCATCATATTTCAACCCTTAAAAAGCGACCCTCATTAGAGATTAATATAAAAAAATTAGTAATGCGAGAAAATGATTTCACCTTGGAACGATTTGCATAAAAATTTGGAATTAAGCTCAACTCACCCTCTGCTTTATAGTTTATGTCATGCGGATGAACCCGGATTGTTCTTAGGGGTGAAAACTACTTCTAATTTTCAAAAATTGTAAAATAATATTATAAATCTTAAGATGAGTGAAATTTGGTTTGGATTAGTTAAATAGTGATTTTTTTATACTTCAAAATACAAATTCATACATTTTCAACCCTTAAAAATCAATTGTTATGAGTGCTATAGGTGAAAACAATTTTTTGCCAAAATTTTGCAACTTTTCAACTATTGAAAATCACCCTTTACAACATTGCAGTTTTTATAAACTAATGTATAAGATATAAATTGAAAAAAGTAGAATTAAATACAAACAAATTTATCAACATAAAAAGGCACCATATATTCTTATACATTTACATAAATAGTTGAAAATATTTACATTTATAGGTAAAACAATTGTAATATTAATTTTATTCGTCATCAATTACATCTTCATCGTGATCTATGTCATCCTCATCTTTAATTATTGGTGGACTATTATTGCACCCTTCACCTGAGCACCCAGAACAAGTAGAGTTACAGTATAAACCAACTTTTCTGCACCCACATGAAACACCGCATCCTTTTTTGCATTGCCAAAAAATAATTTTCAAAAATTCATCGAGTGCAGGTTGTTTGTTCATGCGTACGGGTAATAACAAACCATCTTTGGAATACCATCCCCAATCTGTTGCTCTAATATTTTCATTGCCAAGCCATAGACATATGAGCAGATGTTTTATTCTGTTGTATGGGATTTCAAAATAAGAACGCTTAAAATTTCGAATGTATAACGCCCCACTAGCTAATATACCGGTTTTGTAGATTATTATGCTCCGAAATGTACTGTACTATACTAATAGAATTTTCCGGAAAAAAATTCACTGGTTTTTTTTAACGTATTTCCTTTAATTTTTAACGATAGAGTGTTTCTTAAAAAACGATTTGTAGAGGTTTTTAAGAGCTACAAGAATCTGTGAATTAAATCTTTTTGGAACCCTTGGTTTTTAAATGGGGTGAGTTTAAAGGGATCGAAAAGATGGTGCTTGATCGTAAATCGATGCTTTAAACGGCTATATCTTGCCAAATATTCATTGTACAACAAATCTAAATGAAGGATAATTTTAATCATTAAAAAAGCTACAATTTGGTAATTTGTATTTTTTTCATATATTCAGTATTTTCGGGCATATTTAAAAAAAGAAGGGTAAAAAATATGAAATTGTAAATCGTTTCTCGCTTTAAGCTGTACTTTTTCTAACACAAAGCATTTTAAATGGGTCAAACTTCTTGGACATATTAACAATACATGTACAAAGGGAATTTCAGAAGGGTGACGATCGATTTTAATTATGGGAGTGGTTAGGGGGTTGTTTTCATCGATTTTTTCGTAAAAAATGAGGTATTGACCTTATTTTCATCATAACTCACTCAATTTTTCAGCTAGAGTCTTTTTTATGATAGGTCTATTTATGTTCTTTAAAAAAGGTTTTGTGAGTTTTCTTCCAAAAATGCATCATTTTCCCAATATTTGATTTTGAATCTTTCAAATTTGGCATTTGAAGAAAACCGCTGAACATTGATAGGCCGTATTTCGGTTCCTGTTATATCCAAAAACATTTTAAAAAATGAATTGTATTTGTCTTTTTAAAAGCTACAAATGTGCTCTCTACAATTTTTTTGATAAAATGCAATATTTTCGAATTATTCGCGAAAAATCGATTAAAAACGTGGATTTTTTCGTCTAAAAGTTATTACTTTCAATTTCGAATAACTTGAAAAATATCATTTTATAAAAAAAATGTATAGCACATTTTTTGTTTAGAATCACTTTTTTAATCGAAACCTGTAGTTAAAACGTAAAAAAAAATTTCACCCGGAGATGGGGTGGCAACCACCCCCTAGGCTTTGGCGCACTTTGGTTCGATATAGATTTTGATCCTTAGGCTATTACCTACCCTCTGTTAAATTTCAAGTCAATCCAGGGAGCACGAAATAATTGCGAGGTGAAATGCTTCATTTCCTGGACTATAACTGGTTTGACAGCATAAATCGTAGATTTATGTGTAGCTTTCAATTTTTATGAGTTCAGAATCCAGCAGCCCACTGAAGTATTGGATTTTTATAATATAAATATTTGACAATATTTTGTTGGCCAACCACCTACAGCAGAATTGAGCCGAAATACATTATATTCCTATGTTCCGAATTTATTTCGTTCAATCTGTATATACAAAATCAAGAACAGCTGGAGCCTCGCGCTCGCCGCGCGGAGAGAAATTGGTTTTTATACGTGCGTAGATGACGTTAATAAAATAACTATAACTTATATTCTAGTGGGAATTTCTTTTTAAAATTTTAGGAGGGAGTTTTTGAATGTAAATGGAAGCGATTTATAAAAAAAAATTAAAATTGATTTTTTGAAAGTTTCGCATGAGACTGTCCCCTTAAGTC
>OU898278.1:106361206-106469467 GCA_918026665.1 Diabrotica balteata
ATTTTTGTTTTGGTGAATGGTAAAATACCTATAATATACCTTTTATACTTGAGTTTTTTCTTTCGGTAATAAATATCGTTTGTTGTGTTTTTTAGCAGTCTTATTCTTACTTCCTTCTTAGCATTCTTTTTTCGATTTAGACTATCCCGTAGTATTGTATACTTTGATATCCAAATGATAAATGAGCATGAAACATACATAAAAAATAGTTACTTCAACAAAGCACAGCTATACAAACAAGCTTGGAACAATGAGCACATTGGTAATTTGTGATTGAACAAGTGTTTTGCATAAGAACGGCGTCTCATAAATAAAAAAATGCGTAATAACTACCTCTTAAAACCCACAAAATTTCGTCAAAATCGTCAACAACCCGTGTCTCGGAAATGAAGAATTTGTTGACATACGTTTATATATCAAACATTTTATCATGCAGAACCACCCTCGAAAGTATTTACTAACACCCTCTATATGTTAACACCTAGACTGATAATGTTAAGTAAAATTATTATTTTTAAATATTATGTTGATATGGGATAAAATCATTATTTATTGTAATAAAAATTACATTTTACGTTTTTATTTGGCATTTCGATTTCCACTTTGGAAAGCGTTTTCACAAAAGATCATTTTAAAAATAAGGAGTTTTTTTTAATTGATTTTTGTATTATTATTTTTGGCATCTTAGCGTAGTTACAATTTGGCCCACTCTGAACTTTGGTAAACTTTGTATGAGTCACTCTGCACTTAGTAAATACGGTCATTTATATAATAATAGTTTCTGCTACTTTTGATTGTTGGTTTGTTTACTGTTCATTGGATATTAAATTTTGTATATAAGGTTTTCTATACACTTTATATTATAAAAAAGATTATATCAGTATAAATTATTATGTAATTCCTAATAGTTATGATAACAAAACAAGTCGATTATTCATTTCGTTATCATTGGTTATGTTTATGTTTTTAATGCTTGCTAATATTCTTGTACTATCGATTAATTAATATGTATACATAGTATGTACATATTAATAAACTTAATAACTACGATTATAAATTTGATGATATAGTTCTTGAATAAATGAAATGATTCATCTTTCTTTTTTATCACTATTTTGTATTTACAAAATCCTTAATAAAACAATTATGCAGGCCATTCACGTTCCGACTTGCAGTCCCACTTAGTAGGACTACTATCGTCTCCACTCACGCTCCGACTTGCTATCCAACTAGTGGTCCAACTTCAGTTCAACGTCAAATAGATTAAAATTTCTTACTAATATTCAGGCTTATTTCCAATTAAAATAGTTAAATTTGCATAAGATGCAACAAGAAAATAACTTCAGAAAATATAAGAAAATAGTTAAGGGGACAGTCTCATGCGATTCAAAAAAAATACGCATTTTAAAATTAAAGCAGAAAAAAAAAACTTATAATATTTATTAACATAATTCCTTTTGGAGATGATTAAGTAAGTCTTAAAGTACATAATAAAATTTTTTAATAGCGATTTTAACTTCATTGGTGTCCTGTAGATGGCGTTGTAGTAAAAAGTGCGTTTTTGGTGGTAAGACACTTTGTGGGTCACCTGTAACACATATTCAAAAAATTCCAAATGGGTTGTATTCGTGAGACTCTAAACTAGATGATAAACATTTAAAATATGCCAAATTGTATTATTTTGAAGAGTTTATACGAATTTTTTCAAAAAAGTCAAAAAATCTCTATATTTTTCGGTGGATTTAACCATATATAATAAAAGGGAGGGTGGTTTTTAAATATTTTAAAGGTTTATCATCTAGTACTTTGTATATACATTCGAAAAATTTTTGGTTTTTTAAAATCGGTTAAGAAGGTTCGGAGAGAAAAGTGTCTGACCAGTTTGAAAATGTTACTTTTGAGAAAAAAAGCATTTAAAGTTTTTTTTACATAATTTTTCGTGAATAAAAGGCTGATAACTTTATACTACGTTTAATTCGCCATTCCTGGTGAATATGAGGACCGTCTTCATCCAACAGTTGTTGTAAATGGCTTTGTAAAGCTGTAAATTTCAATACAAACGTCGCGATGTTTTACAATTCATTTGTTTGACTGGAGTCTCACTCTCAATCCACGCCGCGATGCTGCCAGTGTAAGTGTAAAAAACGGAACACACCTAGATCGCATGTTATTTCAACGAAAAGTACTTATTTATAAATGCAGGTATTAGAAAATAATTTATAACTAAAAAATGGTTGTTTTATTGCAAAAACGGCTTAAAAAAAAAGTTGATTTTCTAAAATTAAAAAATAAAAAGGAATTTTAAAAATAAAATAATTGTATTACACTCTTTTTAATTTGAAATTATAAACAATATTTGGATTAATAATGTATTTAAATATAAATTTTATAACTCAAATAATACCTAATGAACACAAACAAAATTGATGTTAATAAAAACATTATTTATTATCTGCACAAAACCGGACTTTCAGGAAAAATCGGTAGACGGAGCAACACTGTCGGCGTATATACGCTACTGCTACTATAAAACACTGAGGAGAAGTGGAAATTATAATCCAGTGGAACAAATAAATTAGTTATAAATTATAAAACATCGCGACGTTATAATAAGAAACACTGGTTAATTGCAACGCAGAGAATCTTAGTATTTGTAAAAAATCCTATGTTGCGGATTTAAAATTCCAAATGTGTATAGTAACTGCCAAACGTTATACTGAATACATACTGTATAAAGAGTCACTAATACATACCCAACGTATATACAACATACAGATTGAACCAAATTAAAACGGAACATACAATTTAATACATGTGTGTTTGAACTGCATTTGAAATAGTGGACCAATATAAAACTCGGACAAAAATAAATCCATACCTGGGTATAGACATTGTATAAAAATATCGTTCAACTATCTGTCTCACAACAATGTTGTTTGCATAAGACGGGTTTGTCTAAGGAAACGATTATAGTTCAGGAAATAAAGCTCAAAAATAGTTAAAACCTCGCAATTTTTTCGTTCTGCATGTATCCATTTGAAATTTTTAACAAAAGGTAGGTGATAGCCCAAGGATCAAAATCTATATCGAACCGAAGTGCGTTGAAGGGTTTTAGGGGTGAAAACTACCCTAATTGTCAAAAATTATAAAATAACATATATATTAAACCTGAATATGGGTAAGATTTGGTTTGAATTAGTTAAATAATGATTATTTTATACTTTTGAATAGTAGTTCCATCATATTTCAACCCTTAAAAAGCAACCCTTGTTAGAGATTAATGTAAAAAAATTAACAATTATAAAAAAATGATTTCGCCTTGGATCGATTTGGATAAAATTTGGATTTAAGCTTAATTCACCCGCTGCTTTATAGTTTATGTCATGTCGACGAACCCTGATTGTTCTTAAGGGGGTGAAAACTACCCGTAATTGTCAAAAATTTATAAAATAACATATTAAACCTGAATATGGGTAAAATTTGGTTTGAATTAATTAAATAATGATAGTTTCGTGCTTTTGAATAAAGTTTCATCATATTTCAACCCTTAAAAGCGACCCTCATTAGAGATTAATATAAAAAAATTAGTAATGCGAGAAAATGATTTCACACTTGGAACGATTTGCATAAAAATTTGGAATTAGCTCAACTCACCCTCTGCTTTATAGTTTATGTCATGCGGATGAACCCGGATTGTTCTTAGGGGTGAAAACTACTTCTAATTTTCAAAAATTGTAAAATAATATTATAAATCTTAAGATGAGTGAAATTTGGTTTGGATTAGTTAAATAGTGATTTTTTTATACTTCAAATACAAATTCATATACATTTTCACCCTTAAAAATCAATTGTTATGAGTGCTATAGGTGAAAACAATTTTTTGCCAAAATTTTGCAACTTTTCAACTATTGAAAATCACCCTTTACAACATTGCAGTTTTTATAAACTAATGTATAAGATATAAATTGAAAAAAGTAGAATTAAATAAAACAAATTTATCAACATAAAAAGGCACCATATATTCTTATACATTTACATTAATAGTTGAAAATATTTACATTTATAGGTAAAACAATTGTATATATTAATTTTATTCGTCATCAATTACATCTTCATCGTGATCTATGTCATCCTCATCTTTAATTATGGTGGACTATTATTGCACCCTTCACCTGAGCACCCAGAACAAGTAGAGTTACAGTAATAAACCAACTTTTCTGCACCCACATGAAACACCGCATCCTTTTTTGCATTGCCAAAAAATAATTTTCAAAAATTCATCGAGTGCAGGTTGTTTGTTTCATGCGTACGGGTAATAACAAAACCATCTTTGGAATACCATCCCCAATCTGTTGCTCTAATATTTTCATTGCCAAGCCATAGACATATGAGCAGATGTTTTATTCTGTTGTATGGGATTTCAAAATAAGAACGCTTAAAATTTCGAATGTATAACGCCCCACTAGCTAATATACGGTTTTGTAGATTATTATGCTCCGAAATGTACTGTACTATACTAATAGAATTTTCCGGAAAAAAAATTCACTGGTTTTTTTTAACGTATTTCCTTAATTTTTAACGATAGAGTGTTTCTTTAAAAAACGATTTGTAGAGGTTTTTAAGAGCTACAAGAATCTGTGAATTAAATCTTTTTGGAACCCTTGGTTTTTAAATGGGGTGAGTTTTAAAGGGATCGAAAAGATGGTGCTTGATCGTAAATCGATGCTTTTAAACGGCTATATCTTGCCAAATATTCATTGTACAACAAATCTAAATGAAGGATAATTTTAATCATTAAAAAAGCTACAATTTGGTAATTTGTATTTTTTTCATATATTCAGTATTTTCGGGGGCATATTTAAAAAAAGAAGGGTAAAAAATATGAAATTGTAAAATCGTTTCTCGCTTTAAGCTGTACTTTTTCTAACACAAAGCATTTTAAATGGGTTCAAACTTCTTGGACATATTAACAATACATGTACAAAGGGAATTTCAGAAGGGTGACGATCGATTTTTATTATGGGAGTGGTTAGGGGGTTGTTTTTCATCGATTTTTTCGTAAAAAATGAGGTATTGACCTTATTTTCATCATAACTCACTCAATTTTTCAGCTAGAGTCTTTTTATGATAGGTCTATTTATGTTCTTTAAAAAAGGTTTTGTGAGTTTTCTTCCAAAATGCATCAATTTTCCCAATATTTGATTTTGAATCTTTCAAATTTGGCATTTGAAGAAAACCGCTGCTGAACATTGATAGGCGCGTATTTCGGTTCCTGTTATATCCAAAAACATTTAAAAAATGAATTGTATTTGTCTTTTTAAAAGCTACAAATGTGCTCTCTACAATTTTTTTGATAAAAATGCAATATTTTCGAATTATTCGCGAAAAAAATCGATTAAAAACGTGGATTTTTTCGTCTAAAAGTTATTACTTTCAATTTCGAATAACTTGAAAAATATCATTTTATAAAAAAAATGTATAGCAATTTTTTGTTTAGAATCACTTTTTTAATCGAAACCTGTGTAGTTAAAACGTAAAAAAAAAATTTCACCCCGGAGATGGGGTGGCAACCACCCCCTAGGTTTTGGCGCACTTTGGTTCGATATAGATTTTGATCCTTAGGCTATTACCTACCCTCTGTTAAATTTCAAGTCAATCCAGGGAGCACGAAATAATTGCGAGGTGAAATGCTTCATTTCCTGGACTATAACTGGTTTGACAGCATAAATCGTAGATTTATGTGTAGCTTTCAATTTTTATGAGTTCAGAATCCAGCAGCCCACTGAAGTATTGGATTTTTATAATATAAATATTTGACAATATTTTGTTGGCCAACCACCTACAGCAGAATTGAGCCGAAATACATTATATTCCTATGTTCCGAATTTATTTCGTTCAATCTGTATATACAAAATCAAGAACAGCTGGAGCCTCGCGCTCGCCGCGCGGAGAGAAATTGGTTTTTATACGTGCGTAGATGACGTTAATAAAATAACTATAACTTATATTCTAGTGGGAATTTCTTTTTAAAAATTTAGGAGGGAGTTTTTGAATGTAAATGGAAGCGATTTATAAAAAAAAATTAAAATTGATTTTTTGAAAGTTTCGCATGAGACTGTCCCCTTAAGTCTAATTTCAGTACAACTATGATTTAATTTTCGTTGTTTGTTCATAATTCTTCCGTGGCCAATCCGGAGGATTGGAAATTGTACCTGTATGGGAATGTCCGAAATAGATCTATACAGAAAGGAAAATTGATTTGCTCTAACAATTGAAAGATTATTTTTTATTTAGTATTTGCGTAAACTAGAGATCCTTGCGTAAAGTATTTCATAGAAATCTCATACATAACAGGTGCTGAAGGTTAACTAACTGAGGAAATTTTCGATCCGACCTGTGATCCGACTTCCAACTTCACCATTCACGCTCCGACTTCGTCGCCAGTCGGAAGTCGGCTGGTCGGACCTTCAAGTCGTCCCACTAGATGTTCTGACTCGTACCACTAGTTGTCTAACTAATCCAACTAGCCCACTCACGGTCCGATTTCAGATCCAACTGCAGAGGTTGGACCACTAGTCGGTCTAAAAGTCGGAACGTGAATGGCCTGTCTTACCTATTGTTTCTTATTCTGCGGTTAGAGTCTATAACAGAACTCTTTAAACTTTTTGCACCAAAGAGCACATTCTAGAATTAGTAAGAAAGGTCGATTTTATTCACAAATTACTGAATTTTTTTTTTTTTGTTATAAAAAGCGATGTCCTGAACATATCCACAGTATGTGCCACAGCAAAATTTTGGTTATTAGTTATTTATGTCGTTATTTATGAGATTTTGAAGGAGTAAAATATGTACTTTTTGACATGCACAAAACCAGTTTGGCTTTAAACGAGTTTACAAACCCTATCCTTGTTTGCCTTTTCCCTGCAATTCTCAAATTTAAAATATTTCAATGTTTTCATTATGTCTGTGCCTCAATCCACCAGCCAGCAGTGGTCCGTTTTTGGTGCTGAGATAATTTTTTATTACTTCAATTAAATCTACAAATCTCTATGCTAAGAACTATGCTTTTATTGAACCTACTTCATTATGTAGAATAAGATCAGGATCAGAATTTTCTAATAAGGCTCTGAAAAAGCAGTATTGCAAAGGCGCTGCTTGAATAGAGTTGACAGTGTTTGTAACTATTTTTATGACATGTCCGAAGGGTAGTAATTTACGATAGAAACAAAGAGAATTGTTTAAAAACTACTCGATCGATCGGGCCCATCTTTTGCACATATAGTATAGTACATCCACTAATAATTTTCCAACATAAACATGCCTCATTCTGGTATCAAAGAGACCGCCTTTCAAATCAAGGTTGTCAGACATATTTCCTAAAATTCCTAAGGTTATATTTAAAAAATATTCCCTATTCTCTAACGACACTCTTAAAAAATAATATGAACATATTCTCAAAAAATATATCTATAAATTAATTAACTAGGTATACTTTTTCCAATGTCAGTTTGCCAAGCATCGGCTTTTGAGATTCTTTGATGCCAATGCCGACCATTGGCGTGGAAATTAAGAAAAGGGATCAGTTCATCAAACGCATATTTCAAGAAAAATCATATAATTTTTATTAATTTTTACATAATTATATTCAGGAAAATTTCTCAATTTTTGGGCAGAAATTGTTTAAACAATTTTTTAAACAAATTCAAAATATCACCTTCTGTGCTCCAAAAAATATTTTTTAGGTTTTACTCTAAATAAGATCTATGTCATTTTTCTCAAAAGTTAATAGTTTTGGAGATATACGCGATTGAAAATCCGAAAAATGCGATACCTAATATGCATCTTCGCATTATCTTAAAAAAATGTGCACTATCAACATGTATGACTGTGCAAAATTTCAAATCTGTATGTATTTTGATAGCTGATATATAGAGGTGTCTATATCTTAAATGCGACACACTGTATAATAATGAATACTAGTGTTCAAGATGCATCGCGATAGATGTAAAGAAATTAATTAGAAGGACTAAAAAGAATCGTCAGAGTCTTCTGAAGTCGAATCGTTCCAGGTTGGATAACTATTGGTGCTATTGCCGGTAAAACAGGATATTCGTTTTCTATTTTTACAACATGAGCTTCGCAATTTTTCCACACATCGCTATTAATGCCAATAATTACTTCTCGAATATTCTCAATGGCCACTGCGCTTAATGTTGGAGACTGATTATATTTTCGCAATCGTTTTTTTACGGTACCCCAAACCATTTCAATTGGATTAAAAATGCAATAGTATGGGAGTAATCGCAAAAGAGTATGGCCGTGCCTGCTGCAAATGCTGTCAGTAACGTATTCGTTTTTAAAATTCCGACTTTTGATTATTCTAATTAATTTTTTCTTTACTGGAATCTTTTTAGGAACAGTAATGTTTTTAAGTTGCATAAATTTTAAAATTTCGTCCTTTTTCGTGTTATTATTAGGTATTTTATTTAATATGCGGGAATGATACGAAGCATTATCCATAACAATCACTGAATTCGGCGGAATATTGGGCAAGAGTTGTTCAACAAACCACTTTTCAAATAAACCGGCTGTCATATCTTCGTGATAATCGGCAGAAGAGTTTGTTATATTTTTGGCCGACAATAGCAATGCATTAGATACAAAACCATCTTTGCTTCCGGCATGAAGAATAATAACACGTTTTCCTCGTGAACACGGTGTATTTAACGCACACTTGTTTGTGTTGTCAACCCAGCCGTACTTGACATCATCATGCGTATCGAACCAGGTTTCGTCTAAATAGATTATCTTTCTGTTTGAATTACGATACTGTTTTATTTTACTCAAATACTCTCGTCGAAGTTCAACAATACGCCGAGATTCCATTATTACCATTCGATTATCTAATTTCTTATATTTAAATCCACAACTTATCAAAATCTCGCGCAGTGTTTCCAAAGATGTATAATTATATTCAGGGAAATCTCTCAATTTTTCACGAATCAGTTCTAAAGTAGGCACTCTATTTTCTTTGTAAAAATTGTAAACTGTTCGCTGAATAACGTCTTTTGCAGCAATGTCAATCCTACCCAATTTTTTATTTGGTCGCTTTCGTTTTAAGGAATGATCTGTAACAGTGCCCAATTTAATAATTGAGGGGCTCGGCAGTAAATAATGGTAACGGACAAATTTTGATTTTTCCCGAAATATTATGTAAAAGATGGCAAGGGACATGGCAACGCAGAAAACTTGACTTATTTTATCCTCCGAATAATAGGTGGCGTCAGATTAATTTCTTAAAATTTGGTAAGGGACATGCATAAGCATGAAAATAATGTTATGTGTCCATGATGGCGGAATACAAAGCAGGTTGTTCAAATCTAAATGACTTTTTTGATGTTAATAGTGACAATTCTGAGAGCTATGATGATTACGACTCAGATAAAGATCCTGAATTTCAAATATTTAGTGAAGCTAGCTCGATTAACTTTCTACAAAGAAGGTAATTTATTTATATTCTTAGAATCATTGTTTGCAAGTAAAAAATGGTAAAGGATGTACTTAACATTGTTTACATCCACATTCACTTTGCATAAAAACTTAACATTTTTTACTTGCAAATATGAAAATGAATTCTCTGCAGCACTATAATACTTAATATTATTTTTATTTATGTTTTAGAAAACTTTTGAAAGAACATGGACTTCAAGAAATTTCTTCTCACACATACCCAGAGTCCAGTACTGAAGAAGAAGAGGAGGAAGAAAAAGAAAATAGAGGAGAATTAAATGAACACAGTAAACAAGAAAAAGAATATTCTGTTTCAGACACAAAATCTAGAAAAAGGAAACGCAATTTAAGTAAGCAATTAAAAACAAAAGAGCTCAGAAATCGCGGAAAAGAATATAAACAATACAGAGGTAAGGGAAATATTGTTTTATCAAAAACACAAGGTCCACCGTGTAGTTGCCCCAATAAATGCTATGAGTTATTTGCTTCTCATGAAGAACTACAGACAATTTTTGTTAATTTTTGGGGCATGAACAGTTTTGATACACAAAATGCTTACTTACAAGGTTGTATGAGATCTAAAAATGTGACTAGGAAGAAAACTAAAGCACTAGTGTCAAAAAGATCTCAAACTATTGAATATAAATTAAAATCACAAGGGAAAGATGTTAAGATATGCAAAATGGCTTTCCTAAGTATCCATGGCTTACAGAAAAATCGAGGTCGAGTTGAAAATCTAGTAAAACAATTAAAAACTGGATCAAATACTCCAAAATCAGATCTAAGAGGTCGACATTCAAATCATCCTAAAAAATATTCCAATTCTGATATAGATTTTCTGAAATCTTTTATTGAAAGCTTACCTAAGTACAAAAGCCATTACACCCGTGCTGACAGTTCTAGACAATATATGAGTATGGAATATTCTATTCAGACTTGTTATGAGAAATATGTAGGAGAATGCATTTTGAAAAAGATAACTCCAGTTTCTGCAGATAAATTCAGAAGAATATTTACTGAAGAATATAATATAAGTTTCAAAACTCCGAAAATGGATACATGTCAAGCATGCGATAAGTTTTCAGTAGCTTTAGAAAATGCTAAGTTACACAATGATGAAACTGAGGTTAAAAAAATTAAAACTGAACAAGAATTACATCACAGAAAAGCTGAAGCAGGTCAACAGGCAGTCAGAGACGCAGTAGAGGAAGCAAACTTAAACCCAGATGTGCATGCAATTAGTTTTGATCTACAGCAAACCCTTCCCACACCAAAGCTTACCACTGGTCCCATGTTCTATAAGAGAAAATTATGGTGCTATAATTTAAGCATACATTCCCTTGGAGATGGTCAGGGTCACTTTTTTATGTGGGATGAATCCACTGCTAAAAGAGGGTCGGACGAAATAGCTAGCTGTCTCAAAATGTACTTTGAGAAAAATAATATTCATGGCAGAAAACTAATAGCTATTTCAGACAATTGCTGCGGACAAAATAAAAACTGGACCATCATTGGTCTTTGGCTATATCTTTTACAAAATGACTATTTTAAAGAAATAGTTCATATATTTCCTCAGGTAGGACATACAATGTTGCCAAGCGACAGAGACTTTTCTGTTGTAGAAAATTATGTCAAGAAAAACTGTGAAATGGTATATTCGCCCAATCACTGGGAAGATATTTTGAAGAAGTGTCAGAAAAAGAAACCTTTTCTAGTAACTAGGGTCCAGCAAGAGGATATATACGATTGTTCAGTACTGAAAAGCTATTTTAATCAACCGGTAGGTATTTTACAAAGTAGTGTGAAATTATGTCTATCTTCAGAAGTTCCCAGAAATATACAATATTCAGCATCATACAACGGATTATTTAATTCCATGTCCTTGAATAAAAGAGGAAGACCAACAGCTACAGAAGAAAAATTTCCTACACTTACTCAAAAATATAATCATCCCCTTAGTATTCATTCAGAAAAACTGAAAGATGTAAAATCATTCTTGGAATGGATTCCAGCTGTTTATCACGAATGGTATATAAATTTAAAATAACCTCCTAGTACCTACCAAATTATGTTATGTTAAGTCAACACCACTTAACATGTTACGTTAAATTTTTCAAATATTTTAGGTAAATAATGTTAAGTTGTAGTACATATTTTCATATTTTCCTCAATAAACATTGTAAAAAAAATATTTGGTATTTCATATTTTGCCTCCTGATTAACAACATAATCAGCTAATTTTAGCATTATTCATAGTTTTATATTTTTTAATAAAAAATATAACATATATTTTTTTTTAAATTCAACACTTCAAAACTCAAATCTTCTTTATTGTCCCTTACCATTTTTTACTGCCGGACCCCTCAATTGTAGGTATATATCGTCTTATACCCGATTTTTGTTAATACATGAATTCTCGAACAATTGCATTATCAGCCATCCCAATATTTTCTTTTTTCAAACACTCATACATATTTAAAACTATCCTTTGGGATAGTACGTGCAAATCTTTATTTTTTTAATTCGGGGCTGTCATTAACATAATTGTCATTATTTATTGATAACACAGAAGTTGATGCATCTTGATCATTCGTATCAAATGGTTTCCAAAATGCCATCCTAGAAAAATATAATATTACTTACCTTATAATAAGCCTCCGCCTCTGATTGCTGGTTGCAAAATGAAATATTTTAGGGTGTCACTTAGCGAGACGAAACAGGTGTTCATTACGATTTATGGCTTTGCGGTTCGCTGTTGCCATAATGCATGAGTTTAAAATTAGTGAATGTAACTTTAATACCATATTAATATATCTGCAATTTTTCATGTTTCCAGGTAAGGTCAAGATCAATGAAATTTGGAAAAAAAAATAATACAATTCTTGAAACCGTTTTTGAGAACTTGAATTCTTAAAAGTTGTCTGATTTCTTAAAAGTCGATCATTATATCTATAAGAGTATTACCGCTAAATTCACCAACATGGCAACGTCGATATAGACCCAACGTCCAAATTCTCTCCAGACTACAATGTTGCCGATATTCGAAAATTACTTGAGTATAAGTAATATATACAAAGTTCACGGTTGCTTTAATTCATTAGTGAAGAGTCCATGGGAATATTAGTACCTAGTTAATTAATTTATAGATATATTTTTTGAGAATATGTTCATATTATTTTTTAAGAGTGTCGTTAGAGAATAGGGAATATTTTTTAAATATAACCTTAGGAATTTTAGGAAATATGTCTGACAACCTTGATTTGAAAGGCGGTCTCTTTGATACCAGAATGAGGCATGTTTATGTTGGAAAATTATTAGTGGATGTACTATACTAATATTCCCATGGACTCTTCACTAATGAATTAAAGCAACCGTGAACTTTGTATATATTACTTATACTCAAGTAATTTTCGAATATCGGCAACATTGTAGTCTGGAGAGAATTTGGACGTTGGGTCTATATCGACGTTGCCATGTTGGTGAATTTAGCGGTAATACTCTTATAGATATAATGATCGACTTTTAAGAAATCAGACAACTTTTAAGAATTCAAGTTCTCAAAAACGGTTTCAAGAATTGTATTATTTTTTTTTCCAAATTTCATTGATCTTGACCTTACCTGGAAACATGAAAAATTGCAGATATATTAATATGGTATTAAAGTTACATTCACTAATTTTAAACTCATGCATTATGGCAACAGCGAACCGCAAAGCCATAAATCGTAATGAACACCTGTTTCGTCTCGCTAAGTGACACCCTAAAATATTTCATTTTGCAACCAGCAATCAGAGGCGGAGGCTTATTATAAGGTAAGTAATATTATATTTTTCTAGGATGGCATTTTGGAAACCATTTGATACGAATGATCAAGATGCATCAACTTCTGTGTTATCAATAAATAATGACAATTATGTTAATGACAGCCCCGAATTAAAAAAATAAAGATTTGCACGTACTATCCCAAAGGATAGTTTTAAATATGTATGAGTGTTTGAAAAAAGAAAATATTGGGATGGCTGATAATGCAATTGTTCGAGAATTCATGTATTAACAAAAATCGGGTATAAGACGATATATACCTACAATTGAGGGGTCCGGCAGTAAAAAATGGTAAGGGACAATAAAGAAGATTTGAGTTTTGAAGTGTTGAATTTAAAAAAAATATTGTTATATTTTTTATTAAAAAATATAAAACTATGAATAATGCTAAAATTAGCTGATTATGTTGTTAATCAGGAGGCAAAATATGAAATACCAAATATTTTTTTTACAATGTTTATTGAGGAAAATATGAAAATATGTACTACAACTTAACATTATTTACCTAAAATATTTGAAAAATTTAACGTAACATGTTAAGTGGTGTTGACTTAACATAACATAATTTGGTAGGTACTAGGAGGTTATTTTAAATTTATATACCATTCGTGATAAACAGCTGGAATCCATTCCAAGAATGATTTTACATCTTTCAGTTTTTCTGAATGAATACTAAGGGGATGATTATATTTTTGAGTAAGTGTAGGAAATTTTTCTTCTGTAGCTGTTGGTCTTCCTCTTTTATTCAAGGACATGGAATTAAATAATCCGTTGTATGATGCTGAATATTGTATATTTCTGGGAACTTCTGAAGATAGACATAATTTCACACTACTTTGTAAAATACCTACCGGTTGATTAAAATAGCTTTTCAGTACTGAACAATCGTATATATCCTCTTGCTGGACCCTAGTTACTAGAAAAGGTTTCTTTTTCTGACACTTCTTCAAAATATCTTCCCAGTGATTGGGCGAATATACCATTTCACAGTTTTTCTTGACATAATTTTCTACAACAGAAAAGTCTCTGTCGCTTGGCAACATTGTATGTCCTACCTGAGGAAATATATGAACTATTTCTTTAAAATAGTCATTTTGTAAAAGATATAGCCAAAGACCAATGATGGTCCAGTTTTTATTTTGTCCGCAGCAATTGTCTGAAATAGCTATTAGTTTTCTGCCATGAATATTATTTTTCTCAAAGTACATTTTGAGACAGCTAGCTATTTCGTCCGACCCTCTTTTAGCAGTGGATTCATCCCACATAAAAAAGTGACCCTGACCATCTCCAAGGGAATGTATGCTTAAATTATAGCACCATAATTTTCTCTTATAGAACATGGGACCAGTGGTAAGCTTTGGTGTGGGAAGGGTTTGCTGTAGATCAAAACTAATTGCATGCACATCTGGGTTTAAGTTTGCTTCCTCTACTGCGTCTCTGACTGCCTGTTGACCTGCTTCAGCTTTTCTGTGATGTAATTCTTGTTCAGTTTTAATTTTTTTAACCTCAGTTTCATCATTGTGTAACTTAGCATTTTCTAAAGCTACTGAAAACTTATCGCATGCTTGACATGTATCCATTTTCGGAGTTTTGAAACTTATATTATATTCTTCAGTAAATATTCTTCTGAATTTATCTGCAGAAACTGGAGTTATCTTTTTCAAAATGCATTCTCCTACATATTTCTCATAACAAGTCTGAATAGAATATTCCATACTCATATATTGTCTAGAACTGTCAGCACGGGTGTAATGGCTTTTGTACTTAGGTAAGCTTTCAATAAAAGATTTCAGAAAATCTATATCAGAATTGGAATATTTTTTAGGATGATTTGAATGTCGACCTCTTAGATCTGATTTTGGAGTATTTGATCCAGTTTTTAATTGTTTTACTAGATTTTCAACTCGACCTCGATTTTTCTGTAAGCCATGGATACTTAGGAAAGCCATTTTGCATATCTTAACATCTTTCCCTTGTGATTTTAATTTATATTCAATAGTTTGAGATCTTTTTGACACTAGTGCTTTAGTTTTCTTCCTAGTCACATTTTTAGATCTCATACAACCTTGTAAGTAAGCATTTTGTGTATCAAAACTGTTCATGCCCCAAAAATTAACAAAAATTGTCTGTAGTTCTTCATGAGAAGCAAATAACTCATAGCATTTATTGGGGCAACTACACGGTGGACCTTGTGTTTTTGATAAAACAATATTTCCCTTACCTCTGTATTGTTTATATTCTTTTCCGCGATTTCTGAGCTCTTTTGTTTTTAATTGCTTACTTAAATTGCGTTTCCTTTTTCTAGATTTTGTGTCTGAAACAGAATATTCTTTTTCTTGTTTACTGTGTTCATTTAATTCTCCTCTATTTTCTTTTTCTTCCTCCTCTTCTTCTTCAGTACTGGACTCTGGGTATGTGTGAGAAGAAATTTCTTGAAGTCCATGTTCTTTCAAAAGTTTTCTAAAACATAAATAAAAATAATATTAAGTATTATAGTGCTGCAGAGAATTCATTTTCATATTTGCAAGTAAAAAATGTTAAGTTTTTATGCAAAGTGAATGTGGATGTAAACAATGTTAAGTACATCCTTTACCATTTTTTACTTGCAAACAATGATTCTAAGAATATAAATAAATTACCTTCTTTGTAGAAAGTTAATCGAGCTAGCTTCACTAAATATTTGAAATTCAGGATCTTTATCTGAGTCGTAATCATCATAGCTCTCAGAATTGTCACTATTAACATCAAAAAAGTCATTTAGATTTGAACAACCTGCTTTGTATTCCGCCATCATGGACACATAACATTATTTTCATGCTTATGCATGTCCCTTACCAAATTTTAAGAAATTAATCTGACGCCACCTATTATTCGGAGGATAAAATAAGTCAAGTTTTCTGCGTTGCCATGTCCCTTGCCATCTTTTACATAATATTTCGGGAAAAATCAAAATTTGTCCGTTACCATTATTTACTGCCGAGCCCCTCAATTATTAAATTGGGCACTGTTACAGATCATTCCTTAAAACGAAAGCGACCAAATAAAAAATTGGGTAGGATTGACATTGCTGCAAAAGACGTTATTCAGCGAACAGTTTACAATTTTTACAAAGAAAATAGAGTGCCTACTTTAGAACTGATTCGTGAAAAATTGAGAGATTTCCCTGAATATAATTATACATCTTTGGAAACACTGCGCGAGATTTTGATAAGTTGTGGATTTAAATATAAGAAATTAGATAATCGAATGGTAATAATGGAATCTCGGCGTATTGTTGAACTTCGACGAGAGTATTTGAGTAAAATAAAACAGTATCGTAATTCAAACAGAAAGATAATCTATTTAGACGAAACCTGGTTCGATACGCATGATGATGTCAAGTACGGCTGGGTTGACAACACAAACAAGTGTGCGTTAAATACACCGTGTTCACGAGGAAAACGTGTTATTATTCTTCATGCCGGAAGCAAAGATGGTTTTGTATCTAATGCATTGCTATTGTCGGCCAAAAATATAACAAACTCTTCTGCCGATTATCACGAAGATATGACAGCCGGTTTATTTGAAAAGTGGTTTTGTTGAACAACTCTTGCCCAATATTCCGCCGAATTCAGTGATTGTTATGGATAATGCTTCGTATCATTCCCGCATATTAAATAAAATACCTAATAATAACACGAAAAAGGACGAAATTTTAAAATTTATGCAACTTAAAAACATTACTGTTCCTAAAAAGATTCCAGTAAAGAAAAAATTAATTAGAATAATCAAAAGTCGGAATTTTAAAAACGAATACGTTACTGACAGCATTTGCAGCAGGCACGGCCATACTCTTTTGCGATTACTCCCATACTATTGCATTTTTAATCCAATTGAAATGGTTTGGGGTACCGTAAAAAAACGATTGCGAAAATATAATCAGTCTCCAACATTAAGCGCAGTGGCCATTGAGAATATTCGAGAAGTAATTATTGGCATTAATAGCGATGTGTGGAAAAATTGCGAAGCTCATGTTGTAAAAATAGAAAACGAATATCCTGTTTTACCGGCAATAGCACCAATAGTTATCCAACCTGGGAACGATTCGACTTCAGAAGACTCTGACGATTCTTTTTAGTCCTTCTAATTAATTTCTTTACATCTATCGCGATGCATCTTGAACACTAGTATTCATTATTATACAGTGTGTCGCATTTAAGATATAGACACCTCTATATATCAGCTATCAAAATACATACAGATTTGAAATTTTGCACAGTCATACATGTTGATAGTGCACATTTTTTTAAGATAATGCGAAGATGCATATTAGGTATCGCATTTTTCGGATTTTCAATCGCGTATATCTCCAAAACTATTAACTTTTGAGAAAAATGACATAGATCTTATTTAGAGTAAAACCTAAAAAATATTTTTTGGAGCACAGAAGGTGATATTTTGAATTTGTTTAAAAAATTGTTTAAACAATTTCTGCCCAAAAATTGAGAAATTTTCCTGAATATAATTATGTAAAAATTAATAAAAATTATATGATTTTTCTTGAAATATGCGTTTGATGAACTGATCCCTTTTCTTAATTTCCACGCCAATGGTCGGCATTGGCATCAAAGAATCTCAAAAGCCGATGCTTGGCAAACTGACATTGGAAAAAGTATACCTAAAACTACATAACTCAATTTGTTAAATGTGTTTTGAAACATTTTTATTGTTTATTAATAATTATAATCAATTAAAAAATGCTTACTTTCGGATTTAATTTGCAATAAATTTTTGTTTATAAACATATTTTTATTTAGAAAATCTCATTTGAAAGAGGAAGTATTTTCAAGAAAGTCGTCGGTTGAAAAACTATCATCTACAACGCCTAGGTTTTTCACAATATTGAAATAAATGAAAAAAGTCGCTTTTTTGCTTAAATGGTAATGAAAAACCATGACGCCTATAAACCTAGCCTCCTATATCTATGCGAAGATGTGCAACATTTTATGCAAGTACCAAAAAATCGTCTTCAATAGCTCCTTTGGTGAAGGCAAACTTTCCATTCTTACTGGTTGTAGAGATTCTGCACCTTTGAACCATCACCAATCAATTATATTTATATTCTCATTTTCCAGTCATAACTGGATTTCTAAGTATACTTTTTTTATGTACTCATCGAGAGCATCAACAGCTGGCACAAGCGAAGATAATTTAACAGCAGTATCCTTTGCAGTGCATTTTACAAATGACTCATACCATATTTCATTTGCTATAAAAACGATGAATAATCTTCAATTTTATTCAATTTACTTACGTGAGTATCCTTAGCAAGTTCATATAATAAAATTATGCAGTGCCTACCAACTTCCAAAATGTCGTCGAACTTGGAAATGCTATCCTAAAACACTGCAGCCTTTTCTCGTAAGTTGGAGCATTTTGTAAAAGATTGACATTGATGATAATAATATCGTATGGAATTTTACTGGTGAAATCCTTTCGGTTAGATTCCGGCGCCAATTGTTTCTTTAACCCTGTTTCAAGTAGGCTTAATGTGCCCTGCGAAGCACGGTGAACAGCTCGTATCATTTCTAGAAATGAAAATGTCATTGTTGGTGCCGAGATTCATCTACAAAACTATTATGCGTACTGCAAGCTCCAAAACACGTATATTTTTCACGCTCCAAAATTATCGACCAAAGATATCATTGGTTTTTCTTCAATAGTTAGTTAATTTTTAAGCTTTGATATTATATTTATAAACAGCCATTTAAAAGTTAACTTCAAGGGCTACAAGACTAGCTTCATTAGAAAGTCAAATAACCCTTCAATCTTGAAAAATTAAGGTTTGAAGAACTTACTGAAGGGAGTGTTCACACCAAAACATACTTTTGTCTCCATTGTTGTTTGGTGTAGAAGTTTATAAAAAACGAGAATATTTATTGAAAAATGAACTTTAAAAATAATAGAACAAAACAGAATTCCTTAGGAATGGAGATCAAGCATTCTAATATCTCTCTTCAAAAAGGGAGACAAATCGGACGCGGAAAATTACAAAGAAATTAATGTATTAAACACAACACTAAAATTAACAACCAAAGTGATAACAAATAAACTGAATTAAATTATAACTCTAGCAGAAGAACAAGGTTTTAGGTCGGGAGGATCATGCTCCGACGCTATATTTATCATGAAGTAAGTGCAAGAGAAATCTTTAGAATTCAACAAACCAGCATATTTATGTTTCGTGAACCTTAAGAAGGCATCTGACCGGGTTAACTTAAAGGACGTTATCCACTTATTGCACACAAGAGAGATACCTTTAGAAATAATCAAAACCATCGAAAATATCTGCCAAAACAACACAATAAAAGTAGAAGAAGAACTAACTGATCATATTAAAGCTGGAAATGGGATAAAACAGGGAGATGGTGTGAGTCCTCTATTGTTTAACCTGATTATGGATGAAATAATAAACAGAAAGAACTAAAAAGGATACCAAATGGGAGAAAAACAACTTAAAATATTCTGCTATGCAAACGACGCAATAGTGATTTACAACATATGCTGCACCAATTTAGTATAACCGCCAGAAAATTTAACATGTTAATTTCCCCAAAAGAAGACAAAATGCATGTTTATAACAGCAAATTTACTAAGCTGTAAATTGGAGCTGGAAGGTCAGATAATAGAATAAGTGATGGAGTTTAAATATCTAGACATTGGGCCTCACATTATCTAGCTACGGAAAGCTCGAGACAGAAATGGAATTCTGACAAAATCAAGTGAATAGAACAGACAGAGACGCAGTTTGCCTGAATGAATGAAACAATATGGAGAAATAAAAATATCGGGAAAGAAATGAAAGGCAGAATGTACAAAACAGTCATCAAACCAATAATTAGAAACACGGCTGAAACACGACCTAACACAGAAGATAAAAAGAATGCAGAGACGAAAACACTTAAAAAATTTATGGTAAAATACTATGGGACAGAGCTAGAAGTACAATATACGATGTAGATGCACGGTGGAGAACATCAAGGACTAGGTAATAAATACGAGTAGAATGGAATAAGCTTTATTTTTGTTTTGTATACTTTATCGACCAAAGGCATTTTTGAGTTATTCATGAAAACCCGTTAAAAAAACGTGACTTTTTCAATGAAAATTTGCTGTTTTCAACCATAAATAGCTCAGACAGTATTGACTTTCTGAAAAAACTCTAAAGGACAATAGTTGCTTAGAATTTAATCCTCTATCGATACTTTCCCATCAACTCACCAAATTTCTAGTTCAATGAATCGGTTGAGTCCGACAAAATTGGGAGGTGAGAGTGACTGGGGTAATAATGGTTTGATATTTTCATATGTTTGTATTTTTATATATTTAAGCGATAATTTAAATATCAGTTGGCGTGGGTTGGTGTTATGTAGACTTTGGTTAAATATTCTAGATATTGTAGAGAGCTGTTGCTTCCTTTTTCCATGGTGAATTTGTTTGATGCTCTTAAAAGTTCTAAATTTTGGTGTTACCTTCCCATCATTTCCTAAACTAGTAAAATTTAATTTTTATAATCATAAATTTTGGTTTAATCCCAATTAAATACAAAGTTTTCATATTCCGTGGTCTAACGAACACAGGAAAAATATCCTATTTACGGATGAGAAGAATACAATAACGGAAGGCTGATAAGCGTAACCACTTGTAGAGAAAAGTAGAGGAGCGTTACGCCAATTGCAACAAATTGTATTTTTTTTCCTTGAATATTATACAAGTTCACTTAAATCTTTCGTATTTCTTAGAGTAAAAATATAGTGAAACGACGAGGTTCGGAACTAACGACGTGATTCAGTTTAGATAATGGAGTCTACTTAGTTATGCAGTGCGACAAAGTTGCAATGCAACATGCAACTAGATTTAAAATAATTTATAATTATTGTAATCGTTTATCGGAGGAATACAGCGAATACAGCGAATAGAATCAGTCATCAAATTCACCTGGTACTAAGAAAATAATTTAAGATTTAATAACTTGTGAAAAGGTGTGCATTTTTGTTTTTCTTAAAAATGGAGATACTTTTTCTATGATGTAAAACACTATTGATAAATCACTTCTCATATAATTTAAAAAACATACCACACTGCTTTTTTAGTTCAGTGAACGAAATGTAGTAGGCTCTATATTTTGTTCTTTTATGAATTGGAAGTGTCTTCTCTTTGTACAAGAACTTAGATTATCAAAGAGGCACTAGACATACGAATTTTGTCTAGGCTATCCGACAAGAAATATTACAAAAAATATTGTTTAAATAACTGAGTTTTATTGTTTCAGACATCAGTTTTAATATTTTCTGCTCAAATGAGGTTTATATCAACGATTGAAGTAACGAAAAATATCTCCCTCATTAGCAATGAAAAGAAAAATTGTAAAGTGATCAACCTTGAGCTGAGTGAACCTCAAGATAAACCACTTATGGTAATGATATCTTGGTTACTGGCCAAGAAGAAGTATTCATATAAATATGCAGATATATACTTAAAACAAGGATTTGATGTGCTTAACATCAACGTGAGTCCTTGGCAATTCCTCTGGCCCACCAAAGGAACACAGGTAAGTTTGTATGATTATGGTGAAAACTCTCATTTTCTACTCTATCGGTGAATTAAAACATCGGATAGTGTGTTTTTTGGAACCTAATGGTTTTTGTTTTATTTAGTTAAAAAATTTGTATTACCTTTAGAATAAAAAAATAAATTAAATAAAAAAACTATGTGCGCCCTTTCAGAATGTCATTTATTTTGCTCCAAACGTTTAAAAAAATTTTAATGTGTTTTTAAGGCATTTATTTTTTCCGAATACGATTGAAAATATTTCCGAAATTTAAATTTAAAAATGCACTAGGAATTTATCATACATGTCGTCCATTTTCAAAAAAGGTGACAAAAGGTCACCAAATAACTACAGAGAGATCAGTGTAATGCCTTCAATAGCAAGAATCTTTTCATCAGTTATAAAAGAAAAACTAGAGCAACACATGGACCATTATAGCGAAGAACAAGCCGGATTCCGAAAAGCCAGATGATGTTTAGATAATATATTCATTATGAAACAGGTGATTGAAAACAACAAAGAAAAAAACATTGAAACTCATATGACCTTTATCGACTTAGAGAAAGCATACGATAGCGTGCCCAGGAAACAACTATGGGAAGCGGTGAGAAAAATGCGCGTTAGAGAGAAATGTGTGAATATAACACAAAGACTGTACATATAAAGAAACACAAGTGCAAATAAAGTTAGGTAATGAAATAACAAAAACAATCACCGCAACAAAAGGCCTCAAACAGGGATGTGGTCTCTCACCTATACTTTATAACATATATATATATATATATATATATATATATATATATATATATATATATATATAGATCAGGCTTTAAAAAGATGGTATTCGCTGTGAGTTTCGCCGGTAGCGCTCTCTCGCGGTTTGAAACTTGTACTTTTCTTGTAAAATCAGTGTAAATGAAATATGACAAAACGAGAGAAATAGATATTTATTTAAAAATACAAAATAATGAACTGAAATATTATGGTAAACTGATTAATGAACGAATACACAGAATTAATAGTAAAAATAATTACGCCTTGCTATTTTATTCATTATAATTATAATATTTAAGATGTAAGTTCTTGCGACTGGATGACTACTTACGCAAGAGGTCATTGAGAAAAAGAAGAAGTGTATATGAAAATATTTAATGGTTAAAGCAAATATTTAAGGTTATAGACGCTTAAAACGTCTATATTCTTTAGTTAAAGGTTACCTTTACCTCTGTAATTCTTGTTTTTATTTTACATTTATATTCTGTTTTTGCTCAGTTATTTTTTGTGTGCGTAGGCCTTAGTGCTTAGATATCAATTTGTTTTAATTCTTCTTCTTCTTCTTTCGTTTTATGGCCTCCACCTCTTAAATTTGTTTTAATTTTATCAAAATGGATATTAAACATTATACTGAGTCTATATCACATGATATCCCATTTCAACCAGCTACACCAAAGAAGGGAAAAGGTTTAGTTGATGCAGGGCATGTACGCAATTTATCGGAATATAATAGCTTTTTAATTTTACACCATATAAATATCATGTTTGCATTATAGGTTATTTACATATTTTTCTCGTTGATAGCAATAATCCATTTTTCTCTTTGAACTATTTTATGCTTGGCAACAGGAAATGAATAAAATTTACAATGACTGCTGTACCCAGTATTTTTACATGTATCATATATTTTTCTTTTTGAAAAATCCATATTCGCCATTATTTGAATGTTTACAAATGCACAAAACTGCCACTAACAGCGTTGGTAAAAACTGTCAAATCCCCTCTACTCATCGGCTCACAGCGAATAGAAAATGCGGAACAATGGTTTATATCAACAAGAGAATATATTACATTCACTACTTTTTGCAGATGATCAAGTCATTTTTGCACAAGACAGGGAGGACATGGAATATATGATAAGGAAATTAAAGGAAGAATATGAACTTTGGGGACTCAAGATAAATATGTACAAGACCGAATACTTATGTATTGGACCTGAGGTTGTGGATTTTAACTTAAGTTTAGAAGAAGTGACTATTAAGAGTTGTAAGACTTAAGTACCTGTAAAGACCTGTAAGTATTTAGGGTTAATGATTAGCTGAGATGGTACTTGTATGAAAGATATAGAAATGAAAATAGCACGGGGAAAACAAGCCACAGGAGCACTTCATGGAGTGATATGGAACAACACTCTAACCAAAGAAAACAAAAAGAGGATTTTTCAAAGCATAGTGATGAATATAACCCTATATGGAGCGGAAGTATGGCCAATGACAACAACAATACGAAATAAAATAAAAACATCTGAACTGGACTTTATGAGAAGATGTCTACAAATCACAAGAGCGGATAGAATAGGAACGGAGGAAATATGGAACAGAATGGAAGTAGAATGTTCAATTACAAAAAAGTTGGAAAACAGAGCCCTGCAGTGGTACGGGCATGTACAAAGAATGCCAGAGCATAGGTGGCCGAAAAGAATATTAAACTGGACCCGCCGGGAAGAAGACGGAGAGGAAGACCCGCTACAAGATGGAAAACATACGTCGGAAATGCTATGATAGATAGAGACCTCAGAGGAGGGGACTGGGAGAATAGAGTGCTGTGGAGGACGAAAACGGCGAACTCATAATGGGAAAAGCCGAAGAAGAAGAAGAAGAAAATGCACTATCAATATAAATTTCAAATTTCATCAAACTCGGAACAAAACTAAAAAAGGTATTTAAATTCCAAATGGGTTCCAAATAAATTTGGCCCACCGTGTATATACAGGTCTGTTGGCTTAATAAACAATTCGACTAAAATACAGACGCGTGCTGTCCCAACAACCTCCGCATGTGCAGGAAAATTTTATTTTCTGGATGAAAATACCTCATTTTCTATAGAATATGGGCATTTGTTCTGTACTCTTTTTTTATCCTTTGCTAACTTATGTAAAAGTTTTTGTTAAATTCGTTAGATGAAATGCTAAACTGAGCTGAAGCTTTTATTTACGCGGTTTTTTGTAGTAGCTTGTTTGTTTTGTATATTCTTTCAAAATACAAATCTTACGGTCATATTCTAGTATTGATTATTTTCCGGGATAAATTATTCGTTTTCTATTAATTCCTTTATTAATAATAATTAAGATTTATGGTTTGACAAACCAATCACGATTTTCAGTTATCTTCTTTCTTTTCTCGTAGGAAGGTGACCTCAGATAATTTTTCTTCACATCATCTTTAGCATTGTATTGTAATAGAAAACTTGCATATATAATTTTTTCAAATAAAAAATCTAAACTTATTTATAACAGAGTTAGTTTAATAATACTAATTATTTTTTGAGGGATATGTAAAATAGATATTATTTTTTATTGCAATTTAAATTTGATACGTCATATTTTGAGGTCGTTAATCTATATACTTATATAATTTGCGGTTAAAGATTTTATTTAATACTGTAGATTAATCTACTTGTTTCATTCTAATATAAGAAGTATTAACTTTCAATTTTATGTAAAATGATTATTATTGCGGAAATACTTTTTATATGTATTTAACTTAACTTTTCAAAATTTATTGCAGTGTTAACAAGTATTCCACTTTTAAAGAATGTATAAAGTAGTAATTTATGTAAAAAGTTAATAAAACATGTATTTTTTTCACGAATAGATTGAAACAAATTAAATATTTTAAAATTTTACCTTAAACATTACATGTCATATTTGTCGTCTGGAGTATTCAATAAAAATGTATTCATGTCCTCCCTTGAAATGTATTAGATTTTTTTAAGTTTGTACCCAACCGATTTTGTAAATCGAGTATTTACTTATGTCTAGTGGTCATTAATCATTAAGGTTGTTTTTAGTTTAGAATAGCTGAACCATAATGTAGAAGACTTGAATTTTGTAGATATTTCTTCAAAAAAATCTAATAGCATCTGCTCTGTAAAGCTGTGAATATTCTGGTTCCGCGATTTCTTAAAAGTATCATATTCTTTTAGATAATATTCTTCGGTACCTACTTCTATCAACTAATGAATGCATTACTACTAATGCACTAATTAATGATCAGTGTAGTAGTGTCTGGGGGCACGGGAGACAGATCTCGGAAGCCCTGAAGAAGACATCGAAGAGGATATCGAAAGCTCGGCGCAATGATTCAACGACGCGGTTCAAACCGGAAGACTGTTGAGTTTAATATTAATTTTTGTAATAGTATTAATCTTAATACTATACTTAATACTACTTAATACTAAGTAAATACAACGAAAAGATCGCCAAGTATAGAGATTTTAAGATACATGTAAGGAGACAATGGAGAATGGAAAGTACCCAGACGATAGCTCTTATCCCTTTACTACTGGAGTCATTTCAAGAACTTCATAATAGCTGGGTGTTACTGAGCATCTCTATAAGACCATGCAGAAAGCGATATTACTTTGAAGGTTCAGATGCATAAGAAAATTTTTTGCGAGATACTCAGACGTAGCAAGTCACCTAGTTCTTAATAACACGAAAAGAGCCCCACCATAGATCAATCATTTTAATATCGTTGGTTTCGGGGAAGAGTGAATTTTCCCCTTAGAGGAAATGAGAGCCGTATTGGTTAAATCTGGATATTAGGAACAACTACTAAATTAACTCAAATCGAATTGTTTGCCCTATTAATAAATATTTTAACTTCACATCAATAATTATTGATGTGTAATTATTATAGTTCATGTACTGTCAAGATCAAAGGTGACTTGATATGTAACAATAAAACACTGAAAACTTTGTTTTCAAACTTCAACAAAATTTATTTTAACCTCTTTTCACTATAGCTGTTTCGGCTGATTGCCTTTCTCAAGTGATCTATTTTTGGCATGCATTTACACTTTATAGTCTCTAATGAAATAGGTTGAGGAGGGGAGAACTGTTTGTCTCAAGTTGGTCATTCAGAATTATATCTGTATTTTTAATTTGTTGATTTCCATAGATTCTAACAAGGATAGCTTAAGGCCTTTATTTTGAATGTGAAGAATTTTAAATTCATCATTAAAAGAATGATTGTGATCTAGAAGGTGAAGTGCGTATGTAGAATCTGTTTTTCCATTATTGAAAGCCCTTTATGTTCTGCTATTCGTTTATTAAAGTTTCTACCAGTTTGACCGATGTAAGTTTTTGGGCAGTCGCCACATTTAAGTTTGTACACACCACTGTGTAAGTGTTTTTTATTTTGGCTCTTGTTGTTTTTGATATATTTGCCTAGGTTGTTATTTGTTCGGAAAGTTGGTGTTATTCCTTTCTTTTTTATGTGTTTGGCTATTTTTGTTGATAATTTGTCTGTATATGTAATCGAGCAGAAGATACTGGGTTTTTTCTCTGGTGGTGGAAATACTAATTTCAGGGCTTTCTTGTGTAGTTTTTGATTTAACATTTTATTAATTAATTGTTCGTTATATCCGTTGTTTACTGCTATTTGCTTAATGATATTTAATTCTGTCTCAAAGTTGTATTTTGACATCGGAATTTCTGTTAATCTATGTAACATACTATGATAGGCTGCCAGTTTATGTTGTGTTGGATGGGATGATGAATTGTGTATAGTCGTGTCAGTATGGGTAGGTTTATGAAATATGGAGAAGTCATGTTTTTTTTACGTCTGATAATTTTTAAATCTAAAAAATTTATGGATTGATTTTGTTCTGTTTCTATTGTAAATTCAATATGACTATGAAATGAATTAATATACGATAAAAATTGATCGAGTTGCCTGTTAGTTCCTGTGAAACATACCAGTAATACTAGAAAAACAGATTCTACATACGCACTTCACCTTCTAGATCACAATCATTCTTTTAATGATGAATTTAAAATTCTTCACATTCAAAATAAAGGCCTTAAGCTATCCTTGTTAGAATCTATGGAAATCAACAAATTAAAAAACACAGATATAATCCTGAATGACCAACTTGAATAGTAAACGCATGCCAAAATTAGATTACTTGAGAAAGGCAATCAGCCGAAACAGCTGTAGTGATAAGAGGTTGAAATACATTTTGTGAAAGTTTGAAAACAAAGTTTTTAGTGCTTTATTGTTACATAAAATAAATTACCATCAAGTAACGGTCGAATCCATCAATTAGTGACTTGATATTTTATTTTCGGTACAGGTGTGGACTAATTGCACTAATCAACTATATTACCTTATAGAAAACGAAAATAAAGTTAACTTTATGGCACTTTTTGTAACCCTTTTTTACTTTTTTCACAGTCAGCCGTGCATAGCAGCCGTGTTAAGCGCAAAAAATCGATGTGATATAAGGAACTTTAGAATTAGGGCGTAGAAAAATATTTTTAAAAATATTATTTTATTAAATTTTAAGTTCCAATAGAGATACGTTTTAAGTTATATTAAACACCTCACACTAGGGGTTTGAAATACATAATGATAGGTTAAAAAATAAACTATCTTGGAAAAGTTGTCATATTATTAGATAAAAAAAAATGAAATGAAAATTATCAAGTTCCCTATTAAATGTTACTTCAGTACTTCCATAAAAATATAAATCTGAAATATACCGATAAATAGCATTTGGACAATGTTCATCGTTAAATTATGTAAATCAATATTTTTGCAGATGGTGGCCAAAGACATTGTAAAATTTCTAGACGTAAATGCAAGTTATAGCCCCTTGTTACTACATGGCTTTTCAGTTGGAGCATACCTCTGGGGTGAAGCTTTGGTACTTATGTCTGCAGAAAGGCAAAAATATGACCACATCATAAATAGAATTGTAGGGCAGGTCTGGGATAGTGCAGCCGATGTCACGGAAATACCAGTGGGATTTCCCAAAGCAGTGTTTCCTAATAATTCCGTGTTACAAAATACACTCAAGCAGTACATACTGTAAGTACAGGGACTGCTCAAAAATTGCAAATTAAATGACGATATGATTTTTAGGTATCATCTAAAAACGTTTGATAAAACTGTAACTGTCCATTATGTAAGGTCAAGCCAGATGTTCCACACTAACATAGTGAGAGCTCCCGCTCTGATGTTTGTCAGTAAATCAGATCCCATTGGGAGTGAAACCTCGAATAGAAGAGTTACAGATAACTGGGAAAATATGGGGATGCAGGTAATATCATATTATTTTATTAATTTTGTGGAATTCGACAACAACTTTTTTTTTTGATAAAAATTTTTTTTTTTTTATAAAATTGTATATAACCGTTTTTTTAGGTTACTTTTAAAACTTGGGAGAATACACCACACGTTGGACATTATCGGGCACACCCTAAAGAATATTTAACAGAATTGAATTCTTTCTTAGGATCCCTGAATATTCCACTGTCGAAAGTTGAAGAAAAGGTAAAAGCTTCAGCGAAGCTTTGATGTGATTTATATGTATACTACATTTACATAAATTTGTGCTGTTTAATAGTTTAGGTAATTTTTTATTTCTAAGATTATATTATAATAAATATAATATATGCATTTTTACCCTCCCTACAAGTTCGTTTCTTAATAATTACCTTTCTAAATATTTGTAGAATATAAACATCCAATAAAGCAAAATAACATATACAGAATCTGAATAAGTCCAAAGTGGCTAATAAGTGGAGAGCCCTACAGAAACAAATCCTTATGGAAAAAATCATTAGCAACATTGACAGGAGCTTTTGTCTAGTCTAATCTCGTCTTTCTAGACGAGAGCTGAAGACGATCAGAAATGGAGACTGGACACTGTCAACTGGGGAAAAACCTACACTACATGGCGAATGAACTGTGATGCAGGAAATGAGAAATGGAGGAAGAAAGTATAAATCTCTGAATATGAAATGTATGAGATATGAAGCGGATATACAGGGACAAAACAAGTATTGGGCCAGGAGATATACCTAAACTCCTTATAAAACAGATGTAAAATTTTTATTAAGATTACAGTACTTCTTGGTCTGACATTCTAAATGCCAGAGATAAAAAGCGTCTACATCTAAACTCGGATTCACCAGTAGATGTCAGCGTTGGCTCTTACGGACAATGTTAATCAAATGGAAGAAAACGCTGCAGCGTTGCTAGTTCATCGTCGGCCTCAACGTGGCAGAGCTTCGAACTTAACACTCCCTTACAAACGGAGCACTTGCAATTTTGTACTAACATTCACTGATTTCCCCTATTGACTGTTGAAGAAAATATTGGACGTCGTCGTAATATAGTGCTCAACAATTGATAAGGATCATAATTATGATTTCAAATATTTTAAAAGTTTGTTGAGATCCTAGTATGATGACTTAATCTCTCTCTTCAATCCTGACCCCCCAGGGGGAGTGTAGTGGTCGACGTGATGTCGTGTATTGTCCGTCTCGAGAGATCTCTGTCTCTGGTCATTTCTTTTAATTCATGCATAGGTCTTTGGCATATTCCTGTAATTTGATCTATCCATCTTGTTGGGGATCTTCCTCGTGATCTTCGGCCTTCTACCTTTCCTTGTATTATGAGTCTTTCCATGTTTTCTGTGTTTGCTCTCATAACATGCCCAAAATATTTTAATTGTTGGAGATGGACTCTACTAGAGAGTCGTTGGCTAACTTTTAGCTCTCTTAAAATTGAATTATTTGTTCTACGGTCGGTCCAAGGAATTCGTAACATTCGTCTCCAACAGAACATTTCAGTGGCGTCTATCTTTTTTCTCTCCGATTGTCTCAGAGTCCAAGATTCACATCCGTAGGTCAGTATTGGGAATATTAAGCAGTTGATCAACCTCATCTTTATCGCTCTTGAAATTTGACAGTCCTTCCATATCTTGGTCATTTTTGCTGTGGCAACTTTTGCTAGATCACATCTACGTTTAATCTCTTCTTGTAATGACCCTGTGTTTGTGATTAATGATCCCAGATATAAGTATGAGCTCACAACCTCGAACCGGTCAATTGTGGTTATGTGTGGATGATTGTTGTGTAGTCTATCCACTATCATGATCTTTGTCTTTGATATGTTTAATTGCAGACCAAATATTTGACTTTCGTTTTCGATCAGTCGTATAAGTTCCATCAGCTCTGCTTGACTATTTTGCAAGAAGGGCTGTGTCATCTGCGAAACGTAGGTTGTTTAGTTTATGACCATTTATTGAGATGCCCTTTTCCCATCCTTCAAGTGCTCTTCGCATAATATACTCCCCATATATATGTTGAATAATTGTGGAGATAGTATACATCCTTGTCTGACACCCCTTGGCTTGAATAGAATAAATGAAAATAGACGACTTTGACTTTGATCAACTTTTTGCTGACCCTAGTAAAAAATGGCCATAATGGCAAAATTTATTTTATTTCGTTGACATTGATAATAAAGTCGGGGTATTAATATTACTTTAATCATATTAAATTTTTACAAACTTCGGCTATTTCTGGAATAAAATATTACTTCGGTTTATTAATTGTTGAGCACTGTTGTATTTGACGAATAGAAAATTGCTTACATCTTTTGTTGTCATATTTACGGAAATGGACGTTTGGAGACCTTTTGAATAGAATTGAAATGAATAGAAAGAAAATGCCACGATTAGTAGATAACTCAAAAATATATCGAGGATACATAATTTATATTTTAGTATTATTTATACAGGGTGTTTCATTAACAGTTATCCATATAGTAACTGGAGATACCTTAGCACAAAATACGAAGATTTAACCTAACACACTAACACATGCTATGATTTTTGTGACTGATATTTTTAAGTTAAAGTTGATTTCATATAATCGAATGAACCATCTTTCAATAAAATCCTTGCAACTTAATAATATTAGCAATATCATTTTGATGTCTTCTACTTTAAAATGTTTAATATGTCTGATTTGCCGATATGAATGAGTCAGATTAAATTTAATTATTAGAATTTTTTTACTAACAACAAAATTTTTGTAATTGATTAATATTTTGTATTTCTATAATGACCTCCGAAGTGAAAGTTGTAGAATAGCTTACTGACTAATGGGCGTTTGTAGAAATGGTTTAATCGTGTAGAAATTTCGGTATTGTTGTAATTAAATACCCATTTATAATTTTCCTGCTAATAGTATCTATTAATTGTTATACGAGTGCGTATATCTAGAGCAGTTTTGCAGTTTGTAGAAACGGTTTAACTATTTTGTGTGTTCATTCGAGAAGGTACGTTAACTTGTCAAAAAATAAGTGCAATTTTTTTTTAAACTTTTTTATGTACTGTGTCAAAAACGTGGAGCATTTAGAGGTGAAAAGTTTCAAACAAGGACAAATCTTAGATTTATATGCGCGACAAATTATTTTGAATTTGTTGATATATACAACGAAAACAAATTCCGATCTGACTCCAACACAAATTTTTTCTACAACAAGTACAACGCTGGGTGTTAGCTATAGGACAGTCTGGAAAATTCGTCAGGAAGGATTGGATCATAATGGAGACTTACCCAAAATTCTGAAAAATCCACGTAAACGGACCAAGAAGGAAACCAATCGGGAGTTTACCTACGATGAGAATATCAGGAGCCAATTGAGAAGACTGGTTCACATGGAATTTTTCTTAAAGAACATACCTCCCACAATCAAAGCTATCCTGGATGCCGTTAATTTACACGAATATTTGCCTAAATTTTCCAAAAGTACTCTATATCGACTATTGCGAGAGATGGGGTTCGTTCAATTGTTTGATCCAATATTTTCTATTTGGATGAAAGTTGGGTAAATATCAGACATACAGTAAATAAGGTATACAGTGTAGGTAAAATTTTAAGGTCGGTATGGTAAAATTTAACAGGATATCTAACGCAGATATAAAATCATATTTTCAACGAATTAGACAAAGATAACAATCATATTTCCCCTTCGTCTCCCCTCCTAAAATCCTTTTAACACTCATTGGCCATTGCCGATTAGTGAGACGATTAGTTCCGATCAGATATTCTCTGGTTCCGATCCTAATATACCTAAAAAACTAGAGGTGGGTCTTCTCGTTTTTTTAATTTTTATCGGAACCGTTTTTCGTAAACTGTAACTAGTTGATTGTTTACCAGTATTCAAATTAGCGAGTACACAAACATATTAGCTATTATCGTTTATGTGTATAAGTATTGAAATAAAAGAACCTAACGAAGGATATATTTATTGTAACTTGAAAAATAAATTAAATAATACAAATGGTACTTAAATAGTTACATTTACATTACACATTATTAAATCGCGAATCGTCTAAATTGACATTTAAAAACATAAGTTTTTCCACTTTTCTTGTTAATCGCGTTCTTCTTTTATTTAAAATTATACCAGATGTTAAACATGTGTTCACAAGGAAAAGATTTTGTTACAATACTACAACATTTTATGAATATAGTGGTTAAGTTACGATATACATGGCGATGGTTTTTTCACCACGGTAATGGACAGTTCCAATCTCCGTTCGAAATTGTTTGTGGGTAATATATCATCAGACAATTACATGTCGACTTCTTTTATACCTCTCGATACAGGTGTATGTTTAGATGAGTCATGTCCAATTAATTCATCAAAAAAAAAACCATGGACTTAAGTCATCTTTATCAGTTTCTTTTTCTTGGACTGATTGATTTTCAAGATTTACTAAACTTTTCGTTTCATCCGTTTTCCATAGTTAAAGAACCAGCTTTTAAAAAGTTTGCAGGGTGGATTCCTGGATATAAACCACCAACAAGAAAAACTTTGTCAGGTTCATTACTTCAGGAATGTTATGTCAAAAGTGAGCAAATTATTAGATCGCAAGTTGTTAAAGAAGTAGAAAATATCTGTATTAGCTGGACATCTGGAGTAACTGAGAGTTACTTCGCATTAACAGGACAATATTTAACACAGGACAATAGTTTTTATGTCAATTTAGACTATTCGCGATTTAATAATAACGTGTAATGTAAATGTAAGTCCGATTTACTATTTGTATTGTTTAGTTTAGAACAGAATATTTAAAACAGAATATTTAAAAATTGGAGGAAATACCACAGATCTGAGGCTTGAAAACGCAGTCATAAAAGGCTGCAACCAGTATAAATATCTAGGAAGCATCATATCAGCAGATGGCAGAGTTAAGATAGATGTACAAAACCGAATAACCCAAGGGAAAAAATGCATCCGAATACTGAATTCATTACTGTGGTCTAATAAAATAAAGATGCATACCAAACTTCGCGTATACAGAGCAATTGTAGAACCAATTACCACATATGGTGCCGAATGTTGGACGATGACAAAGAATGAACGAGATAAAGTAGACGTTGTGGAAATGGATTATCTTAGACGGTCATGTCGAGTATCGAGAATGGAAAGAATCAGGAATGAGGAAATACGAAACCGTACAGGAATTAGAGATACTCTTTCAGATAGAATACAAGGAAGGCAATTACAATGGTATGGTCACGTGATGAGAATGGAGGAGGAGCAGTGGCCAAAGAAAGCCTTAATGTATGTTCCGCCAGAAAGAAGGAAAAGGGGAAGACCACCAAATTCCTGGAGAAGAGAAATTACAAAAACAATGCAATCTAGAGGCTTAGAAGAGGGAGATTGGAGAGATAGGAAAAGATGGAGGCTGAAATGCGGGAAGCGGCAATCGCCGTAGGACCCCCGTTATATGATGATGATGATTGTTTAGTTTATTTTTCAAGTTATAATAAATATATCATTAGGTAGTTTCTTTCACTTCAAAAGATATACACATAAACGATAATAGCCGTTATGTTTGTTTATGTAGGTACTATCTTACTTGAAACTACTTTTAAACAATCATAGTTACTTGTTTATAAAAATTAAAATTTTTAAATGCTTTTTAGCATTCAAAAAAATTAAAAATTTTTTTGGAATCCTGAGAAAACTAACAAATATTTTTGAAAAATTTAAATGCAGAATGAAAGATTACATTATTACCGAGGGCCGAAGGTCCCTTAGAATAAACAAAAAGTTTTTTTAATGAGATATTTGAAATTAAAAATCACACTAAATTTTGTTTTTTTTTTTCATCCCTATAACTTATTAAAATACACATTATAGAAGTTTTCAGGGACTTTCAGCGCTCGGTAATAATGTATTGTTTCATTCTGCGTTTAATTTTTTCAAAAATATTTATTAGTTTTCTCAGGATTCGAAAAAAATGAATGCATTTAAAAAACATTGACCCGAAATTTTGCACCTACGCTCTTAACAATAAACTAGCACGACCCACCTCTACTTCTCGTTACTCGATCTTTTGACCAAACCACCGAACAACGGTGGCCAAACGACTATCTAGACTAGACGTTGCCAAATAAATTAGTGTATGAATATTTTTTAATTTGGCGTTATTGTATGCATGTTTAATTGTTTATTATTTCATATTGGGAAATTATTTTGATGTTTAGATTTTTAGTTCGGAAATCGTACTTAAAATACGAAACATTAATAAATTTTATTTATATAAAACGATTTCCGAAATGGAAATCAAAATGTTATATTACAATTATTGTAAAGAAAACTTGTGGCATATTCCCAATAAAAAAAACAGTAACCTGCCATTTAAATCAATTTCGCCCAAATTTGATTATCTTGAGCATTTTATCTTCTTGATAGAACATTGTTCAAATGCAAAAAAGACAACAGGTCAAATAAAACCAATAAGTTTGGCAACGTTGAATTTCCCCTTTTTTAATATTTCCATTCGGCGATATAAAGGGCGTACCTAATATACCTCTCTCTTTTTAAACAGCTGTTTCTCACTCCATCTCACGTAAGGTCCATACCGACCATAAAATTTTTCCTACACTGTAGATGGATTCAACCATAACCATTATATAAGGATGCATTTTTAAAAGGCTTGACTACTGGTCTAAATGATCCAAAACAAAGAAGTCCGAGATTTGTCTTGTTACATGTTGGATCTGATAGAGGTTTTCTACCAAATTCAGAATGTCTATTTTTAGCAAAAAAAGATTCAGGCGACTACCATGACGAAATGAACGGCGAGTCTTTCGAAGACTGGTTTGAAAATAAACTAATCTCGCAAACCTCTCAAAAGGAGAAAAAAATGTAGTAATGGATAATGCTCCATATCATTCATGCAAACAAAATTTCCCAAGAAGCTCCTGGAACAAACAACAAATTCAAGAATGGTTACGAGAGAAGGATATATTTTATGAAGATTATTTAAAATCAGAACTATTGGATGTAGCAAACAGTTATGCAGATATATACGACAAGTATAACATCGAAACTTTGGTCGAGAAATACGGCGTAGAAGTATTACGATTGCCTCCCTATCACTGTGAGCTTAATCAAATAGGTTTGGAGCCAAGTTAAACATTACGTTGCAGCCCGAAACACTGACTTTAAAAAAGATCGTGTGCAACAACTCATCCATGAAGCGTTTGCCAATGTCTCTGCTGAACAGTGGTAAAATTATATACAGCATGTCATCAGAATTGAAAAAGAAATGTGGATAGCTGACAACCTACAAGAAGATATCCTACCGGTGATTATCACAGCCAACACCGGCAGTTCCATTGAGGACGATTTTTCCGAAATGGAGTAGAGACCAGACACTGTTATTATAAGTCTTATCTTTATTCATTAGGTAGCGTTTAGGCTACATAAATTTTTATTCTTTTATTAGCGTAATTTTATTCTTTGGTGTATACACACTTTTCTTTGTAATAATTGTTGAGACTGATAATAGTAATAATTGATCCAAGTTGGTATATATCCTTTCGGTATATAAATTAACAATTTAAATTTGTAGCCAGCTACGAATTTTTTTTGTAGCAGTTTCCCTAGTAGACTCCGTTCTGTTGTTACACCTGTATAATTTAGTAAAAAAGATTTCAAAGAAAATAGTTTTATTAAATTTTGTGTAATTTGCAAAATCTTGAAGTTGTAAATAATGTTACATTTACTTCTAATAGGATTGCATGATTTAATGTTATCGTTCAGGAGGCCCAACGCGGTCCTGTATCACACCTGCAGACTATGAACGTGCCTAGCGGCAACGTCGCTTCTTATAAGCACTGTACTGAAATCCTCTCGTACTGAATTTGTCTATAGTGAACTAAACGTCAAAAGAATAAAGAAATCCTAGATGTGCCTGACATACAATTAATGTATACCATAAAAATGTTTTGACTTATACATACGTGCGCATTCTTTTTCTTGGCAACAACCTGAATAATTTTAGCAAGTTATAATCAACCATAAGCTGTAGTGACGTAACGATAATTGTGTGACAAAGTTTATAATATGGCTGAATTTGGGATACGATTTGCTAAGTAAATATCTGTTATATTTATGCAGAAAGACCGTCATATGTCAAAATGTGACAATTTTCAGAAATAGCCATTCTAAAAATAGAAGAATTTTAAAAATATAAAACTTTACATAACTGCGAACATGCTAAAATTTTGGCTTTGGTGTGTACTAGCCTTGAAAAAAGCTATAATCAATCCCACACTTTTTTAATCCCGTTTTAGATTTAGATAAAATTTTTGAGTTGTGGCGTTCTTTAAAAAAAATGATTTCGGTGTTTGGAGAGATATTTGATTTCTGTATTAAAATTGTTTTACGTGATTTTTTTACAAATTTATATTTGTCACAAAATAAGAACAAAGACCCCACACAACAAAGATTTAACAAAACTTAAATGTAGAATACGAATGTAGAACTTAACTCCTGAAAAAGTTAAATGTAGAATACGAATTCAGGGGGAACTGTCTGAACCTTTTAAAACAAATAATAGGCTGCGCCAGGGAGACCCTCTCTCCTAACACATAGATAAACCGCAAAATTTGCACGGCCAACAGATGCTATTTTGGGCGCAATCTTAAATCCACAATTATATCGAGAAATACAAAATAATAATACGCCCAGTCCTAACATATGGTTCAGAGACATGGACTCTAACAAAAAATAATGAAAACATGTTAGGATGTTTCGAATAAAAAGTACTAAGGCGCATTTATGGAGCAGTGAATGACAATGTAGTGTGGAGAAGACGATACAACTTCGAAGTTTGCGGATAGAACAAAATGATCCAACTAGAAAAATGCTCCTTGATAGACCCTTTGGTCAGATAAGAAGAGGAAGACCCAGAACAAGGTTCCTTGATAACATCGATAAAGACATGAGAAATATGGGAATACGTGCTTGGCGGAGAAAGGCGATGAATAGGGACGACTGGAGAGAAATTCTTGAGGAGGCTAGGACCCACGCAGGGTTGTAAAGCCAGAATGATGATGAAACATGTACATCTAGATTTCACTGATGATGGAATAGTTATTCTCAAAACGTTCTGTGCTGTAGCCCGATAGGGTTTTTTTATTAGTATATCTTTTATAAAGGAATTTTTGTGATACATGTTATACAGCCAACTACAGGAATTTAGTTTCCTTGTGGATAAAAATATCTTATTTAAACTTTGTAAAACCATTATTAATGTCGTACTGATAAAACCAACATAGCCACGTCTCTTCTTTTATTATTGTGTATTTAAATTTAACTTGTATATTGTGAAATTAATAAACTGAAAAAAAAATTAAATCCAACAAACTAAACTAACAACATAGAGAACACTCATCCTATCAGTGCACCACCAGTGCCGACGATGCAATATTCTTTCATAAAAATATGTAGGTAGGTTTAGATGGGTTGGAAATGTGTCAAGAGCAAATGAAAATTACCCATCCAGACGAGCCCTATTAGCGGTGCCAGTAGGAAACAGGAGAAGAGGTTGACCAAGACTGAGATGGAGGGTGTAGACGAGGATGCGGGGAAGATCGGCGCAGGAAATGGTAAAGCTTGTCGATAACAGAAACGACTGGGGAAGGTCGAGACTTAACCACAGAATAATAAACAATCAGAATACCCACTCTCCATGGAAAATTAAGTACGCGCAGACGTTCCGCCATGTTTTAAAGGGAAGTTTAATGAAAATTTATGTGGCGTGCTTAGAAAAATTAACCCGGTTTAATTGACTTACGGCAATCATAGACATACTATACAATTATTTTAACATTGTTAAATATAATAACATAAATATAATATAATTAAACATAAATATAAACAATTACATATCCTCACAAATCATATGTCGATAAAGACCCATTACACCAAATGTGATTCTCAATCAGAGTCTGTGTTTCCTTCTAAAACATGGCGCGCGTGTTGAAAAACTTCAAAGGCGGCATCTGAGAGAGGGCATTCTGATTGTTTATTATTCTGTGTCTTAACCATGACTGTAGCACCACTGATGATGAAAGGAATGGCATTTTGTAGAATAATAAGAGACAGAACGGCGATTAACAGTTAACACAGAAATAATTATGTAGTAAATCTTCTTCGTGCGACTAGGATTACTCATGTTTGTCTGCCTCTTATTATGTTTCAGTCGTCGTTTACTGTACATTATCTTTCCACCTTTTTGGCGGTCTTCCAACGGGTCTTCTGCTATACGGTTTGTTGTTTTTACAGATATTCGCTAAACTATCTGGTCCCATTCGGTTTACATGTTCGTCCCAGTTTTTTTTTTTTTTTTCTTGTTTTTATCCACCTGTTAATATTTTGAATTTTGCATTGTTCGCGTATACTTCTGTTGGTTTGTCTGTCTCTTAATGATATGCCCGCTATTGATCGTAATACTTTCATTTCGATATTGTTGATTTGTTGTTTCGTCTTTCTTGTATCGGTCCTTGTCTCCGCTGCATATATTAGGATTGGTCTTACTGTTGTCTTGTATACTTTTATTTTGCTTTCCGTGGTCAGATATTTGTTTCTCGGAGGCAACTACTTACTCTTGCCGCTTTTGATGCTTGCCTTGTGGTCTCTGTTCTTATATCCCTGTCACTAGTGATCTCTACTCCTAGGTAATTGAATTTCATTACTTGTTCTACAATTTTGCCGTCTATTTCTAGTTTGCATCTACGCGACTCTTTACTGATCACTATGCATTTAGTGTTTTCTACTGATATTCTCATATTAAGTTTGTTTGCTGTGATATTGAAGGTGCGGAGCTGCCTTTGTAGGTCATCTTCGTTATCAGCAATTAGTACTGCATCATCGGCATAGCAAAGTATCGTGATTTTATGCGCTCCCATGTGGTATCCGTGTCGTTTTCTTACTTCGTGAATTATTTGATTCATTACCATTGAATAACAATGGGCTGAGCGAGTCTCCTTGGCGGATTCCTCCTTTTAGTTCTATGCATTCTGTTTCTCCTGTTCTCATTATAACTCTGGTTTTGTTGTTATTGTTAATTTCATTAATTGTCCTTATTATCTGATGGTCTATTTGTTCAGCTTGTAATAAATTTAAGATGTCATTTCGCTTCACCCCGTCAAAAGCACTTTTTAAATCTACAAAGCACATGTATGATGGTTTTCCATATTCAATAGACTTGTCTATTATTTGTCTGATAATAAAAATTGCGTCTATTGTGCTGCGGTTCTTCCGGAAGCCTTGTTCATCTGCCATGTTCGCTTTTTCATCGATTTTATCTTTTATGACTGCCGTTAACAATTTTAATGTACTATTCATCAGACTAATGCCTCTATAACTTTCAGGATTTCTTAAGTCTCCCTTTTAGTAGTAAATCAAAGCGATAATATTTAAGTTCCATGTTTAAATGTGATACGTATCCTACTGGCGATCAAATAACGATAAAATGGCGATAAAACAAATTATCTCCTGATGTTAATTTTTTAGACTTCCAACACTGTATGAATAGAAATATTGGCTTAATATTACAATGTTGAATGAATACGATTTTCAAAGACAAACAAAAAATTGGATAATGAGCGGTTATTAAATCATAAATAAATCATAAATAAATAAATAATTACTACATACCATACTTAAAAAATATTTGTACCCATACAATGAAAGCATACTTTTCACACCTTTATTAAAAAATATTTGTTACAAATTATAAGTATTTTGAGAACTTAACACCTTTGTACAAAGATTGCTTATAATTTCCAAACTTACGTACTTTAAAAATATCAAAGATGTCTACCTAATTCAATGATTAAATGATAACAATAATACGTGTAAATTTTATTAATAGGACTTTCATGAATTCGATGTCTGAACAGCTCCAGTAGTTTCAATTTTTTTAAATTACATAAGGTTTCCTGTTTCATGCGAATGTGACATAATTTTTAAAATAAATAAATTTGGAATTGACATAACTACTAAACAAAGTATTCACTAAATCACGTAAACATAATCATAGAACTATCTTGTTGAATGGTGTCCACAATACTCAACAACACTTCAATGTCACTACAACTATCAACTTTTCCAGGTGAACCAAGCAAAAGTGCCGGCTTATTATTGATAACTATATGATATTTATCATCGTCGGAATTAAAACATACACTTCTCTCAAGTTCGGCTTTATTTGTGAAAATGATAGATGCTATCTTATTATGTCGTATTATGACTTTTATCTTCCAAGAGGGTGTAGGCAACTGCATGTTTTTAACGTCATTAACAAGCTGATGAAATTTGTAATTAAGCTTGCCCTCTCCAACTGGTGGAGATTTAGCTACTTTTAAGTAAAATATTTTATGTTTTGTCCTGAGTTTTTTCATGAAATATTCTTCAGGGTTGCATTTTGTTACTTTACCATTACTTACAACCATTGCCTTATTGTTTTCTTTCTGTTGAATTGGTAAATTGATTTTAAATGAGTTTTTATCCAATTTTAATGAAGACTTTTTGCTTCTAACGGATTTTGGGGGAGATTTTGTTTTATTTAATGGGTTTATTTTAATGGGTTTTTGGGCAGATTTGTTGATTGTATTTTGAGATCTAAGAGCACTACTATGTTTTTCTGAATTTAACTTCTTAACTTCAGATAAAGTGTTTTTGTCTTTTGGTTTTGTCTTTTTTTGATTTTTGACAGCCTTGATAGTTCCAAAACCTAAAAAAGAATACATAAAATTAAATAAAGAAATAATATTCATTTCTTTAATACATTAAATATAGTAAGACTGTAACGAAAATCTGCTCAAGGTGGTCAAATAGAAGATCAGATGGTAATAAGGAAGTGTCATCGAGGTGGGTTAGGATATGACTAATAGGTAATAAATAGATAATAGTTTGACCTAAAAAGCCAAGATATACTGAATACAGCTAAACTGCAAAAGATGGAGAGCCAATATATCTTAACCCGAGATTTATAAAGGACTCAAAACATCAGAAAAATATCAAAGAATTACATAAGCAAAACTACTAAAACTAACAACCTATATAATGCAAAAAAGTTATATCCCCAATAAAATAATGCAAAAAAATTATATCGCCAATAAAATTAAATCATCAAAAAAATAGTGTAAGTACTTTAAAAAATGTATTAATCCATTGCTTAAAAAAATAAATTCAAAATTAATTACTGGTTTAAATTTCATAAAAATTGATAAATAAAAAATTGACGTAATAAAAATTACACATAGCCTACTCGTAATCAAAAAATGCGTAAAAATAAATACGAATGTAATCATAAAATGAATTATATATCTTTAATTCAATTATATACAAAAAAATGTATCTTTACATTTTACACATAATAATATTCTTATACCTACAATACTATATCTCTACTTATACATACATATTGATGTATATGTATACATGAGATCTGTGACGTCATTACAATGGAAAAAATTAAATGGATCAGGGGGTGAAGGTTTGGCCAGATGAAAGGGTTTTTTTATCCCAAATTCCACGATGTACAACAATAAGGCTATTAATTAAATAAGTACGCTAAAGTTTCAATAGGGTGATTTCACTATCCAGTTTGAAAGCGAGTTTCCCGTAACCAGTGCGGATTTTCCACTGACCAATAATAGGAGTTATAGCGATTTACAATCCCATTGTTACGGAAACGAGCTTCTTCCCTTAAAATTCTAGTTAAAAAGTCATCATTACTTGCATTATGGCGATGAAGCTTAGTCTTCGATTCTAATCATATACAAGTCTCTGATTACGAGATCAAAGTGGATTTCTTGGAGAGCCTACTGTGGCAGCGTGGAACACATGCAGCTAAGCTCCATCATGCCTTCTATTCCCAGTAGAAGTCTATCTTCCACTGACTGACGAGGATGCTCTACTTACCGAGGAGACTGGAAGCTCACTTTCCAGAGGGCATGGATGATGATACTGCCCTAGCTACGATTAGGCTCCCGCAAATGGGGGATGGCGAAGGAGATAGTATCGTATACGAAGGTGTGCGCTGAGCTTTTAGGAGTTTCGCCCCCTTTAAGTCACTATGGGATACGGCATTATGCCGGATCTGCTTCAGTAGGGTCTGGACCTTATTGCCCCCACACTGGTCAGGATATTTAGGGGTGCATACTGCAATAGGGTGTATTCCTTTACTCTGGAGAAGGACTAGGGTCGTATTTATTCCTAAGCGAGGTAAAACCGATTTTACCCTTGCTAAATCATTCCGACCAATCAGTCTCTCATCCTTCCTTCTAAAGGCTCTAGAGAGACTGATAGACCGGTTCATATGTGATGGAGCACTTAGAGGCAGTCAGTCACCTTATTTACAGGGTGGAGCAGGTGCTAGATCGGAAGCAATACAGCCTGGGTATCTTTATAAATATTGAGGGCGCCTTTAGTTGCGCTACTTTTGATTCCATGTGTGATGCCGCGGAAAGACATGGGGTTGGCTACAGCTTGGTCAGGTGTCAGGTCGGCATCTCGTGGTGCCTGGTGGTTAACAGACTTCTTCAGCGACTGTCCGAACAAAGTATATATGCGCAAGCCTACGCCGATGACATAGTTATACTTGTTGAGGAGCTCATCCCGGGAACGATGGCAAAGGATCACGGCTAGGTATTGTACATTCCGGAGTAAGTGATCGATTGGTTCAGTGTTTTAAAATTATGTGGGAAGAAAATAGACGATTGTAACTTAACTATCACAAGAGTATAAAAGCTGATATTTTTTGAACGTTTGAACTAATACGTTTTGAACTTACAACGTTTCCTATCATTCTCGACAGCTCACTATGATAGCAAATACATCTTTGAATCTCACGACAAGAGAAGCACTTTTTAGTCTACAGGTACTCATCCAGCGCTGCAGAGATATGAACAAAGACGTGTACATATGCTTTATTGACTACGCAAAAGCATTCGATAACGTAAAGTACGAAAAGATAATTGAAGTTCTCCATAAGATCGGAGTCGACTACAGAGATATTCGAACAATAGCGAGTCTCTATTGGGGTCAAACAGCTAAAGTGAAAGTAGGATCTACATTGACCAATAGAATTGAGATCAAGAAAGGTTTACGACAGGGCTGTATCTTGTCTCCAATTCTCTTTAATATATACTCAGAAGAAGTATTTAAGACAGCGCTGAAGGAAAGCACAGAAGGCATAAAGATAAATGGAGAAATAATTAATAACATAAGGTATCCTGATGACACTGTGATTCTAGCAAGTAGCATGGAGGAACTGAGTTGCCTAATGAGTAAGATACAAAAAACAAGTGCACAATACGGACTCAGACTAAATATCACAAAAACCAAATGGATGTTAGTAAGCAACTGATATTAGACAATGAAAAAATTGAACATGTGGATTCATACATCTACTTGGGAACAACAGTTAACTCAAATTGAGATCAAGTGAAGGAAATACGTATAAGAGTAGAAAAGGCAAGAGTATCGTTCACTAGCATGAAGCAAATTTTCACCTCTAAAAGCCTCACCCTACCTCTCAAAATTCGACTTCTGAAATGTTATGTATTACCGGTTTTGTTATATGGAATGGAGGCGTGGAAAATGACCGCAACATTGATGGAAAAAGTAGAGACCTTCGAAATGTGGGCTTACCGACGTATATTACGTATATCCTGGACTGAGCACGTGACCAACGAAGAGGTACTACGCCGGATAGGTAAAGAGGGAGAGGTGGAAATAAGTATAAAGAAAAGAAAGTTGGAATACTTGGGTCACGTTATGAGACATAATAAATATAGAGTACTACAACTGATCTTTCAAGAGAAAATAGACAGCAGAAGGGGTCCAGGGAGGAGAAGACACTCGTAGCTCCAAAACTTGCGGCAATGGTTCGGATTGTCATCTGCTGAACTATTCAGATCTGCCGTAAACAAAGTCAGAATAGCCATGTTGATTGCCAACGTTCGGAACGGACAAGGCACATGAAGAAGAAAAAGAGCAAAAAGCAGTTTGTGTCAATTGGTGTCGAAAAACATTGGAACGATTCAACAAAGGAAGCTCAAAAACGTTTATGGTATTGTTAGTGGCTATGAATCTTGGATTTACTCCTACAAACCGGAAAATAAACGCCAATCCGCTGTGTGTGTGTGTTTCCTGATAAGGAAAAACCAGCCAAACCATCTGTTCTCAAAGTGTGTCAAAGAAAATCATGTCAACTTTTGTATCTAAATCTGTTCATGTGGCCATAATTGCTTTAGAAGACCCAAGAATGGTTACTTCTGACTGGTATTTAACCTTTTGTTTACTAAAAGTTATCGCGAAACTCTGACAAAGCAACATACAACGGCGAATCATCCTAATCAGGACAATGCAAGTCTCACACAGCCCAAAAGACAATAGAGTTTTTGGAGCTTCAAAATATCGAATTGTTAAACCTTCCACTGTTAAACTGACGACTGGAAAAACTGTTTTACCAACTGGTTTGAATGTATGCAAAAGTGTATCAATCTTCGTAGGATATATTTTGAAAAGCAATAATTGTACTTTAAGTCTATATATAATTTGTCTTTATGGCTATATGCAAAACTAAAAAGACAACCCTCGTATTGACATTTCAGGAGATAAGGTGGAAAAAGAAGGGAAAAATAGAAAAGAAGAACTTCACACTCTACTATGAAGCAGAAGAGAAGCAAGGACAAAGGATAACAACTTTTGATCAACTGTATCAAAGGCTTTCTTAAAGTCAAGCGATACAAATATACAATAATGATCCTTTATCAACCTAATCAATAATATTTGTTATAAGAGCTGCTGTTGTTGTGCTACTACCCTGTCTAAATAGATACTAGCTTTTATATAAGAAACTTTCATTGTCTAAATATTGCACGATTCTATTATTTACACATGTTTCCAGAATCTTGGACAAAAAAGTAATAATTTAAATCACTAGACATATATATATCAAAATCAAAGAACTGAAATTCGAATATATATGAAAATTCTTTACCCTTCTATCGAGAATTTTATGGACATTTAGGCTTTTAAGATCAGAATATACAATTATATATAAACTAAACATACTAAATCAACACATAATACTATTTTACATCCATAATTATTATTCAAATATCACTTATTAAGTTCAAATTCATTAATGCCATAATAATACAGTGTCAAAAAGATCAAAAACCCATCAGTTACAGGGATATGTCAGATGAAAATATGCTGATGTTTAAAGCAGGGATTTCTTTTACAGTTTTTGATGAAGTTTATTCACAATTGAATGCTGAATATGCCACAAATTCATTTGTTGGCATTTTAGATTACAATCTAAATTTATATTGTCCAATAAAAACACAGTATAAAGGACACAAAACAAATAAGGCTACATGGGTAACAAATGAGGTAAGACACACTAGTGAAAAACTAAAAAATCTACACTGGATAGCAAAAAATATAGGGAGTCTCGAGTCTCAAGATACCTATAAATAGGCAAAAAAGAATATAATTCTCTATTAATAAATACTAAAAAAAACTTTCATAGTGACTTAATTAATCAATCTTACAATATACCAAAAACAATTTGGAATTTAGTAAACAGCAAAATTGGTAGGCAAAAGAACAGGTCTGATATTCTACATTATGATAATAAAATTATTACCAAGTCGTGTGATATTGCTAATTCGTTTGCCTCATATTTTGCTACAATTACAGAATACAATCTTCAAACTCATTTTGGCACATCGTTACCTTCTTCTTGTACTACCTCAAAAATGTGTAACAAAACATTTTTCTTTTTACCCGTAACTCCAATTGAAATAAAAAATACAATTGATCAACTAAAAAATAAGCCTAGTACTGGTATTGATAACATCTGTAAAAATAATAAAACTGATAAGTGATCATATATCGATTCCTTTAACCCATTTAGTTAATCTCTCAATAACAACCAGCCAATTTCCATCCATATTTAACCCTCCGTTAGTCGCTATCGGTCTCACACACCGACGACAAAATTATTCATTCGGGATTTACAAATAACTGTTATTTTTCTATCGCCACTTTCTGTACCTCTCCCTATCAACCAAACTCGTGTTAGTATACATTCTTACATTCCTGGGTACAGTTGTGTGAGTTTTATAGTTATTTTCGGTGCCAGAGTCCGTAGCGACTAACGGTGTAGCTATTATTTGTTGCAGAACTTGCAGAATAGGTAAATATTTATCATCTTATTATTACATTTTATCGGTAAGTTTTTGTCAATTCTTATTCATAGATGTCCTTTGAAGCCAAACAACTTTGATTCCAACGCTTGTTGGAATTATGAACATGATTCCTACCGACGATGAAAATTATTTTGACGATGAGAAAAGTGAAAGCGAAATAGATCAAATTGAGGTGGTGATGGTGGAAATGAATCGGAACAAGATGTGACAGATGAGAAAAAAGAAAGTGGAAGTAATACCTTAGCGTTTATTGGAAAATATAGCGTTACTAGATGAAAAAAGGCTATTCCACCGTAAAATGTTAGAACAAGATAAGAAAATTATATAGTACGTAATACAAACTAATGTTTGTATTTTGAGAACGATATCCGATGTGAAAATTAAAACATCAATAAACGTACTTTAACCTTTAATTGTGGCTTATTCCCATTTAACCAGTAATTACTTTAAAATGCCACAAGAAAATAGCTTCAGAACAATATTCACAATATATTGTTATGCTAGTGTTTTTCATTTTGTATCTGTTTTTTTTTTTCAATAAAATATTTTCAAAAATATTTTTTAGTTATTCCTATAAACAATATAAAATATTTGTATGAATTTTATATTAAAAACAATCTTTTGTAATTGTCGGTCTCAGACACCGTAGCGACTCTTGATGCTCAGTTTTTCCTAGCGACTAACGGAGGGTTAAAATGGCAAAAGTTATTCCAATCTTCAAAAAGAATAACCCTCATGATATTTCAAATTATAGACCAGTATCTGACCTTGGCATAATTTTAAAAGTAATAGAGAAGGTTGTATACAACAGAATGTTAAATTTTATAGAAGAATACAATTTATTAACTCCAACCCAACACGGCTTTAGATAAAAAAAGTCAACACTCACGGCTGCATGCAGCTTGTTTGAGCGTATTTATGATGAATTAGATAGTAGAAACCATGTGGCAGGACTATTTTTTGATCTATCACGCGCTTTTGACTGCTTAGACATACATTTATTCGCAATAAATTATATAACGTTGGTTTTAGAGGGATATTTCTAGAATGGATAATAAATTTCTTAAGTGACAGGAAAAGTGTTGTTAAGATGAAAGAATCAAGCTCAGAACCATACACGACAAATAAAGGAGTACCACAGGGATCCGTACTGGGACCATTATTATTCCTAATTATTATTAATGACCTACCAGATCACATAAGGGCACTTATAATATCAATGTTTGCTGATGACACCTCGTTAATAGTCTCTGCACATACACTTGATGAATTAAAAATGACAATGAAGACTGTTGTTGACTGATTTATATGCTGGTGTAATACCAACAGACTAATATTAAACATTGACAAGACGCAAATTATTTATTTTCATTCATACAACTCATCTAAATATGACTATATCTTAACCACCCATGATAGAAACAATATGTTATCTTCCACTCACTCTACAAAGTTTTTGGGTGTATTCATTGATTGTAATCTCAAATGGTCAGAGCAAGTGAATTCAGTGAACATGAAATTGAATAAAGCTTTTTATGCTGTATCTAGAATTAAAAACATACAACCCATCTCGGCAATAATGAACGTTTATTATAGCCTTGCTTACAGCCACATGTGCTATAATGTAATTTTGTGGGGGAACTCAGATATTCAGATAGTAACAAAGTGTTCATTAACCAAAAAAAAAAAAAAAAAAATATCCGTAAAATTTTTAATTTGGATTATCAACAGTCTAGTAAACCAGTTTTTATTAAACATCAAATTTTAACTTTCTACTGCCAATATATCTATAAATGTTTACTTTATGTCAAAGAGGAAATCAATACATTTCCAGTAAATTCAGACAATCACTATTACAATACAAGAAGTGCTGAATCTTTACGAGTTCCTAAACACAGAACATCCAAATTTCAAAATTGCTTCAGATATATGGGACTGACCTTATTCAATCATTTGCCAAAAACTGTGAAAGAAATACCACTTATCTCTAAATTTAAAAAAAAAAAATTTAAAGATTTACTCTTAAGAAAAGCATATTATTCTATAGTAGCTGCATATTTTACTTGTAAAAATGTTATATATTATGTATTTTATGTTTTGTCAATTTTTTTTACACTGTGAATATTGTATTATACACATTAATGTTTTTATACTAAATTCTATAGTGGCTTATCCTATACATTTATTTTGAATGTCTTAAAGGATCAATAAAGATGACTATGACTATTAGCATACTCCAGGAGACAAGGTCCATCTTAAGCACCAAGTAGCTCGAAGACCATTGGCCTTATCATATTCATATTTAGCAACCACGAAAACCACTAAGTAACAAATTGAACTCATTTCTGTAGATATATTTCAAGTTGCAAATTTTCTATGTACTTAGGAAATACATTTTCCTTGCAGTTTTCATTTTACCAGCATGAATTTTGTTCACAAAGTTTCCTGAATCAAATGCAAAAAGAAAGACAGTGATTCATCTTGCTGAGGAAAACTGGTACTTTTAGTGCTTTATTTCCTCACCTATATGTGCAGTTAAGTTTAATTTTCAAATTCTTGCCCCCTTATTTTTTCATAAAAAAATAGCATACTCTAGCCAACTTCAATTACGTCTAATATAATCACAGGGAGTTTGACCTCTAGGTTATTAATAGAACTCTCTGGTTAAGACAAAAATGTATACCATATGATTTTTAAAAGTGAAACTGGAACAAACCATGAAGTGGAGATATCCAGGAGTGGCTAGTATACCTGTTGAATACAAAGCACGTGGTGTTCGTGTGTATTAAGGTATAAAAACGCTTATTAAAAGCTTAAAATTTTTTATTATAAAGAAGATCTTTTCGGAATTGTATCATTCCATCATCAGTTTACTAAAAGAGAGAGTAAAAATACCAATATTAAAAACAACAAAGTTAAAATTTGAACATACAAAAAGAGAAAGTTGGTTTTTTACTACTTACATAAAAAAGGTTGTTAAAAAACATTGTGTGGCCACATAAAAAACGTTCGGTGGACCTCTGGATTTAAAAAATAATATTCTTCGTGTTATTTATTCAGGTAAATGCAATAGACTCTTGACTTGTGTAATATAAAAAATGAAACTGGGGGCATCTTATATGACCCCCTGTAGTTGGTGAAGTTTTATTGACTTACATTACCTCTGATCTATGTTGGAGTCTAGGGCTAACTGATAGAAAGATGGTATGAAAAATCAGTTAGTACCCGTCAATGTCAAGAGGAATGATGTGGTAGGAGCAAAGTCATTGTGCTTAAGTTTGTGAGTAGGCAGTTTTTAGTGAAGAAATGTGTTTTGTGTGTAGTAGGATCATAAGCAATTTTTGGTATTTTAAAAAACTGATGGGAGAATATAAATCAATGTGTGACTGTGATGCAAAATAAATCGGTATACCAAAGTAGGTAAAAATTTTATGTAATTTAAGTGGTTAAAATTAATAAATCATTTTAAGTGGGATGAAAAGGATGTTATTACCTAATTGTATCGTTGTATTAAATAAGTATATATAAAAGATGGATTGTAATTTATGGAAGATGAGTCGAGGAAAAGAAAAAGAAATAAACGAGAAGGTAAGAAAGGGAATAGAAAGTGAATGTGACGATGTAAGCTGGGGAAATTGAAACTGATTGTGATAAGAGGTAGATAGATGTAAAATGAATATTTATAAGAAAATGTGTATGATTGTATGTGTATGATTAAATGAATCTATATAAAAGTAGAATTGTAATTTATGGAAGATGAGTAGAGGAAAGAAAAAGAAAAAAGAAATTAACGAGAAAGCAAGAAAAGGAAATAGAAGGTGAATATGGTGATGTAAACTGGTGATATTAAAACTGATTGTGATAAGGGAATAAAAGATGTAAAATGAATAATTATAAAAAATGTGTATGATAAGTGATGGTAGTTATTGGAGAGGATGGGTAGTTGGATATTGGCAAAGGGGTGATGTTAGTGTATTAATGGTGACAAGTATAGAGTTAAGTATGAATGATTATGTAAGTTGAAATTTAGCTATGGGAAATAAAAAGAAATGTAGAAGTGAAGTAAAATTGGATGGGTAGTTAAAAGAGAGAAAGTTAGTTTAGGAGAATAATTGTCGATGAAGTGGGACGAAGTCTCTGTTGATGCTGGTGTGTCTTGACTTGTGTAATATAAAAAATGAAACTGGGGGCATCTTATATGACCCCCTGTAGTTGGTGAAGCACACACCAGCATCAACAGAGACTTCGTCCCACTTCATCGACAATTATTCTCCTAAACTAACTTTCTCTCTTTTAACTACCCATCCAATTTTACTTCACTTCTACATTTCTTTTTATTTCCCATAGCTAAATTTCAACTTACATAATCATTCATACTTAACTCTATACTTGTCACCATTAATACACTAACATCACCCCTTTGCCAATATCCAACTACCCATCCTCTCCAATAACTACCCTCACTTATCATACACATTTTTTATAATTATTCATTTTACATCTTTTATTCCCTTATCACAATCAGTTTTAATATCACCAGTTTACATCACCATATTCACCTTCTATTTCCTTTTCTTGCTTTCTCGTTAATTTCTTTTTTCTTTTTCTTTCCTCTACTCATCTTCCATAAATTACAATTCTACTTTTATATAGATTCATTTAATCATACACATACAATCATACACATTTTCTTATAAATATTTATTTTACATCTATCTACCTCTTATCACAATCAGTTTCAATTTCCCCAGCTTACATCGTCACATTCACTTTCTATTCCCTTTCTTACCTTCTCGTTTATTTCTTTTTCTTTTCCTCGACTCATCTTCCATAAATTACAATCCATCTTTTATATATACTTATTTAATACAATGATACAATTAGGTAATAACATCCTTTTCATCCCACTTAAAATGATTTATTAATTTTAACCACTTAAATTACATAAAATTTTTACCTACTTTGGTATACCGATTTATTTTGCATCACAGTCACGCATTGATTTATATTCTCCCATCAGTTTTTTAAAATACCAAAAATTGCTTATGATCCTACTACACACAAAACACATTTCTTCACTAAAAACTGCCTACTCACAAACTTAAGCACAATGACTTTGCTCCTACCACATCATTCCTCTTGATATTGACGGGTACTAACTGATTTTTCATACCATCTTTCTATCAGTTAGCCCTAGACTCCAACATAGATCAGAGGTAATGTAAGTCAATAAAACTTCACCAACTAAAGGGGGTCATATAAGATGCCCCAGTTTCATTTTTTATATTACACAAGTCAAGAGTCTATTGCATTTACCTGAATAAATAACACGAAGAATATTATTTTTTAAATCCAGATGTCCACCGAACATTTTTTATGTGGCCACACAATGTTTTTTAACAACCTTTTTTATGTAAGTAGTAAAAAACCAACTTTCTCTTTTTGTATGTTCAAATTTTAACTTTGTTGTTTTTAATATTGGTATTTTTACTCTCTCTTTTAGTAAACTGATGATGGAATGATACAATTCCGAAAAGATCTTCTTTATAATAAAAAAATTTAAGTTTTTAATAAGCGTTTTTATACCTTAATACACGAACACCACGTGCTTTGTATACCATATGAGATACAAATTGGATTAGAGATTCATTTCCATTAGTAGAGTGAGTTCCAAAAAATCTATTTACAATTTTGCAGATATATTTTCAGGGACATAGCTGGAGAAACAAATTCAACTGTCAGAACAGTACATTTTAATCTCACCAATACTAATCCATACCAATATTTTATTTATTTATAATTTGCATTGCCCACACCAGTTGCAATGAAAAAATTGTAAAGTGATAGCTGCAGTGAAACTGCGTAAAAATTGATATTTGGTTCATACATGTCTTACAACTGCCTTGCTGAGTTTTATGAAGAAAAACGTCAGACAATTTTAAAATGGCTATAAGTATTTAAAAAAAACTCCACAGAAATAAAATTAAATACTTTGGACAATTAAAACCTGCAGAAAACCACACATATATTACCTTTAAAACTGGCTTTATGTAAAGGTATTCGCAAAAGTTTATTATCAACAGCAACCTCGTTGAGGGTTACGTTCTTAACAGTGAACTTTCCTTTTTTTATAGATGGTTTTTGAATACGTTTTTTCTTAGGGATAGTTAAATCCCAGCTATTATCAAAACGTTTTGAAGCAACTTTTTGTCTTTTATCTTTTCTCAGTTTCATATCCTAAAAGTAATCATAATTATTATTTTTATCAACTCAACATTATAATACTTACCGTAACATTAACTGATAGTAAGAAGAGTTATACATAATTTTCATGCTATTTTCCGAAATTGTTAAGAATAATGATTTAAAAATAATATTAAATAATTTTTAAGCTTTGTGTTTTATTTTGGCTTCTTACGTCAATGTCAAATGTAGCTTGGGTTTGAATGATGCACAGGACATAGATATTCGTTATATACAGAATTTCGTTAGTATAATACAGAACAGGGCACTTAAAATTTTTATTATATTCAAAGAACTATTTTTACGTTATACAGGGTGGAAACTATTTATGAAATAAAAAATTATTGGTCCCATTGAAGATAGATATTTCACATTTGGTCCCATTGAAGATAGCCTCAAATTAGCTGTCAATTAAGTTTCACAGAACGAAATATTGCGTTTGCAGTGTTGCCATGTTCTTATAATGTATATGGTATATGCTTCAAATACAAAGAGATAAAGCTTTTAAAAGGTACATTTTTATCATATTATTTTATGGATTCTGCAATTTTATACCTTATATAAAATATTAATGAAGTAATATTTGTTTAGTTTGATATTAGTTGTAATAAATTATCAGAAAATTTTTTTGGTAATTGCCCTTTGATAGGTTAGCGAATAGATTTGGCAATAGAGTCAGAACCCTCAAACCACCAGCTGCCAGATTGCAACAGATGCCTTTCAAATTTTATTATTTATACTGACATTTTACTATTTACTGTTAAACACTATTTTAAAACTATTTACTTTTTCATTTTTTCGTAATTGTTACATATTAGTTTTTAAATATCTTATTGCTTTTAATTGCGTATGTGTCATTTGTAATATAAATTTCAACACTGCAAAACACCAATATTTCATTCTGTCAAACCCATTTGAAGCTAACTTCAATAGGGCCAAATGTGAAAATCGTCTAAATTATTTCTGTTAAAAACGCTGAGACCCTTCGATTTTTAAATCAAATAATTTGCGCTTTTTATACATAATATTTTTATTTTATAATTTTTATTTAAACAGTAATAGATTAATGAAATGTACTAAGTTAAAAAAATCACAGCAATATTTTATTCAGGCAATAGTGCGAGTACTGTCAGATTGTTATTTAGCGTAGATATTTTAATAGGCCAATTCCAGGTTATACAACAATTCAATGGATTTTATACAAGTTTGGAACCGTGGTTCGTATTTGTAAGAGACCTTTTGTATTATTAAGGAAACTTTTTTCTGTTTTTTTTTTGGCAGTAGTAAAATGTATTTTAAAAGGCAAATTGTTGAAAATTCTCGATACTTCGTAGAATTCATCGATGCGAGATGAGCAAACAATCGAAATTAGCGATATCTATTAGTAATCGATTTTGAAACAATCGAAACCCAACCAGTAAAAGTCAAACTGAAACTCAAAATGGAGGCAGCTGTAAGAAATGTTAGGGATAATGATAGTAATAATGTGATATATAGTTAAATATACTTAAATCTATTTCAAAATGAACTTTAATAATTGTATAAATAAGTGATCGAAACATTTTGAAAATGTTCCAAAACTGTTCTTATATGTGTTATTCCAAGTTCATTGTAATATTAGTGATTGCTTCTGTGTTGACATCTATACAAAGCTTAATACAAGGTACATGATGTTCTTTTATTCATATTTTACACCTTTAAATGATTATATTAAAAGAGATTTTAGACACAGGACTATACCGTAGGGCTAAAAGTTTGCCTAAAAATTAATAAAAACAATATAGGTTGTCTACTACTTATTTGTCTATTTTTATTTGTTTTAAAAATGTTATTATGATCTAATAGTAATAATTTTTATTGTTTCCTAGAGTATGTTAAAATGTTTGAAAATTAAAATCTATGGATTAACATTGGGGTTGGTAACTCACTTTATTTATCACTGAAAAAAATATTAGGTAATCATGAACTTTATGAATTTGAGTTTTTGACATTATCCATTCCATTAGCAATCCTATTAGGAGTAACTTCTATTGTTTTGCAAAATCAAGATTTAGGTGACAATTTTGTTTGTATAATGGAGATAAAACAAACATATGATAATGAATATTTAGTGCCCATTTAGATAAAATGCTGTATAGATAACATCTAATTGTGTAGGTTATTTACTTCACATTCTGTTGATAGGTATAAATGAGATTAAATATATCTGATATTATTTTAATCTCATTTATACCTATTGAGAATTTATATTACTACCATTTAGTCAAACATAAGGGCTAATTTAACAAAGTTGAATATTATAAATAATATGATCATAAAAAACAAAACAAGGCAAGGAAAATATCATATGCATTAAGGCTGTCCCCGAGGAACTACTAACCATATACATATTTATTAATATGAATTTATTACCAACATCTCCAAAGTTTTTTGGTAGTTAATATCTATAAATCTGTAGAAATTATAGGGGAGGTTTTGTAATAATCGCAATATGTATGGGATGTGGTCATGACAAATATAAATAAATGAAGATGTATATTAAAATATTAAATTATAAATTATATTACATCAAATTCAGCAGAAAAATAACAAAATGTAGTAGTATTAGTATTTATTTGTATTTACTATTTATAATTATTATTTATATTTGTAACCTAGTATATATATATATATATATATATATATATATATATATATATATATATATATATATTTATATATATATATATATATACATAATATTTCATATGGGGTATGTCAAAAACTATGAGTTTTGCTCAAGAGTAACATCTCAAACAAATACTTTAGAAGGTATGGTCTTTGGTAATTGTTCTCCATTTTGATTCATTTTTTTTATTACATTCCTTTGAGTTCTATTGTGTCTTTCCTTAATATCTACATATAGCAATTTGATTTTGTCTTTGTAACTAGTAATAATAATTATTAACAGTTGATTAGTTCATGATCAAATGGTGAACTATTATCTAAGTGACCTGTGGTTAATTCATAAGGTTTAAGGTTACCAAGTGCATGCTACTGGTCTAGTCCTCTATGATTTTGCTTACTTTTGTGATAGTTCTCGATAATTTCTTTGATTTCATTATGAGGTATATCGATTGGTTTTTTTCATGCAATTAATAAATGATATTTGACCATTTTTACAGTAGTTCTGAACTACAACACTAAAGTTTTCATATATTGGATCTTCAAAATAAATATAATATTTCATTCTAAGTATAACATAATCTTTAATGAAATTTATTACTTTTTGTTCACAAAGTTATTGTTTGAAAACTGTACAATTCTTTGTTTTTTGTCAAATAAGAATTTAGGTTGAGTTTAACGAAAGTACAAGCTGATTATAGGGTCAAATGTCAAATACGGAACCAAAAATTTTGGTTTAGCAGTATTGGCATGTTTTTATAATGTATGTATGTTGTATGTATTGTATGTTTCAATTAAAAGAGAGAAGAAAGCTTTAGAAAAGTATGTTTTGATTATATTATGTTATGAATTCTGCAATTTTTAATTTATATAAAACAAGAATGAGTAAATATTTGTTTCTTTGGAGATTAATTGCAGTTAATTATTAGAATTTTTTTTGGCAATTGCCCTTTGCTAGATTAGGGGATAGATTTATCAATTGTCAAATTAGCAATTGCTAAATTGCAACAGATGTTTGGAATTAATCTCGAAAGAGACAAATATTTACTCGTTACTGTTTCATATAAATGAAAAATTGCAGAATTCATAAAATAGTATAATCAAAATGTACTTTTTAAGCTTTTTCTCTTTATATTTGAAGCATACAACATATGCATTAAAAAAACATCTTAACACTGCCAAACTGAAATATTTTTTGGTGCAGTGGGGTCAAAATTTCAACACAAATCCAAGCAGTCTAGGCGTGGGAGCACATTGGGAAGAAATTGAAACAAAAGTGATTGAAGTAGCAAGAAAGATCATAGCAGCGGGTACAGATGCATATAGAAGCACACTTCACTATCATTTTTTAGTAAATGCTGTTCAGGAACTAGATTTTACTTCCATTGCCATACCAGTAGGGAGCACTTATGTGATCACCCTTTCACCACTGTGTCTGTAACATCCCTCGTTCACAAACTACTACTGCTTCTGAAATATGAAAGTGCGGCTGGAACTGCTTAGCATTAAATGTTTGCATTTTATAAAATTAGAGATCGAAGCCTACTCATGCATCATATTTTTTTTGTAGAAAATAAAATATTGTTTTAACTTTTAATACTTTTTAATAACTGAATATTTTTAGAACTACAAACAATATTGTGGTATAAATTTTTAATTTAAATGTATAGAAAACTATAAATAATATAATAAAATTTCTGCAGTCGCCATCTACAGTATTTTAAAGTATACTATATGTGACCATTTCTCCCATTTGAAATGTTCTCCTATATGTATCTATATTTGTTGATCGTATGCACAAAAAAGAAAAAAAAAATCAAATAGTTCAATGACAAGTGTAAAAAGTCCAAGAACACAAGAACTATATGGAAATGAGAACCAGAGAAAGAAGAGCAATCTCCTTTCTGTGGTTCTGGAGAAATTATGCCAAACAGGGAAAAGAAAATACAAAATTGGGAATCTTTAATATTTGATTAAGTTACCTCTAAACAAATGTAATTATTGTAAAATTTAGTTCCATTAAAACAATTCCATTGCAGTCCATTTGATACTGTTTATTTTATTTATTTAATTTTATTTTACTCCATTTTATTCTATTTGATTCTATTTATTCTACTTTATTTTATTTTAATTTTATTTAATATTATTTTATTTATTTTTTTTATTTTCTTTTACTCTATTTTATTCTACTTTATTTCATGTTATTCTAATGTATTTTATTTTGTATTATTTTATTTTATTTTAATAAACAGTTTCTGACTTATCACTAAACTTAAAATCAATTTAACAATAAATATGTTATCCTTCTCTTGAAGAAAAGGTAGCTGTTCAATGTTGTTATTGGTATTCATTCAGCTCTTTGCATTGTATTTTCCCTCGTTAAATAAAGTCGTCCATAACTGGGTAGACAGCTAAATTAACTACAGTGTATGGAAAATGAAGAGATTTGTCCAAATCTCCTATCCATCTGATATATTGAAATTTCATATTTATTATTTGGAGCCACAACACCAAATACAGCTATGACATTAAGTCAATCTATCAATAATGACATTTATTTTTTTAATTATAGCTTCCTTTATCAATCATATTATGGCGCCATTTTAGCTATATTGCAATTAAAAATGACAGAAAACAGAAAAACTGTATTTAACATATTTCAATACAATTTTTGAAAATTATCTTTTACACAAATCTTCTGATAATAAAAAATATGACAAAAAAAGAATTATCTAATTTGGTGCAGTCATTCTGAAGTTATGCCCATGCCTGAAAATGTATGAATGTATAAAATATGGAATAACCTTATTAGTGTTGGTATTTTCTTATTTCTCAATTCTTCTCTCAATATTGGTAACAGCACACAACTCTTTCTGGAACAATGATCAGAAATACACTTCAACCCTAACAATAGTTTGCCTAGTTTTGACAGAACAAGAACTAGTTTATCTACAAATGTGGCACTAGACAAAATTTTAATAATAATAGCCAAACTAGAGAAGTATGAGACATTGACAATCAAGAACTAGGATGAATATTAATAACAGAGTATTATGTACTTTACATACAGTTTTATAAAAGAACTTTTGCACAATTTTTTCTCGCTTTCTCGCTTTGACTTCATGGATTAGAATCATTAGAGAGATTGTTTTTTATCAACTACAAAGAAGAATATATAAAATTTATCTTGAAAAAGGAAAATGGATGGAGAAGGTAGGAGCATACAGAGGGCGGATAAGAGGGAAGGAAGCAGGGCAAAGGATACCGGGAAAAATCTAGAGAGATAATAAAAGATCATCCAAAGTTGGAGATGAAATGCAACCTAAATATAATTTCCAAATTCAGGAACTAATAAAGAGAAACTGCAGTGATATGTATTTAAAAATTATATCAGATAACCAGGCAACATTAAAGGAATTGAATCAGATTGACTCACAAGTTAGTTTGGAACTGCCTTTAGAATCCAATTTGGATCATAATAAGTAACAAAGTATTGAATGGAATGATGTCCCAAGTTTCCTGTTGTAACATAGTCAACTTCATTTTCATCCTCAGAGTCATCATACTCATATTTTTTTGTTCAGCCAAACATTTTTCCATTAGCTGATGAAGATGCTCTTGTTCTCTTTTGTGTGCATAAAACTCTAAATAAAACTCACACAAACTTGTAAGGTCACTCGAATAAGAACAGTACATTAATAGTCGCTGCAGATCCATTAAAGATTTGATGCACACTAAAGCAAGACAATACCAACTCTGGAAGATACCTAGACTCGCTGACTGGTACGAGATTTGCAGTGGCTCTTTTTCCTTATAGTTTTTCCTGTATTCCAACTTTTTGAGATATTATTATTCTTTCTCATAATATGGCCAAAATGTTTACTGATGTTCTTAGAATTCTCCTCCAAGTGAACATTTCAAAAGCATTGATTCGTTTACTATGTTGATTTCATCATCCATGACTCTGCCATGTAGGCGATAATGGGACATATGAGTGTCCTGAACACTTTGGAGTTTTGACAACAGCAGTTTGACCCATAGCGATTCTACTTCTTATTTCTTCTTCACAATTATTGTTGTTAGTGATTTTTGCATCTAACTATATAAATCCCTTCACAATCTCAATTCTACCATCATTTGCCAGGGCAAGATATCTTTCTTTTGATCTACTGATTACAATCACTTTACTCTTTAATGTGGTGTTTTTTTTTAAACAGAATTTATTGCTTTTTTCACTTAGCTTTGAGATTAATTCATAGATTCTGTGTCCTATGTTATCTAGGAGAAAGAATGCAACCTTGTTGTACTACCTTATGTATCCAGAAACGTTCACTCAAGTATATGCTACTCTCATTTTGGCTTATGCAGCTGTGTACAAATTTCCAATGAGGAACTCTCATCAATCGCATACCACTTTGTCTGCAGTTTTTCATCATATCAAAACAATAATTAAAATTTAAAAAAAATGTTTTCAGTGGTATAGGGAATATTTTTCCATTCTTCAAATTCTGTGTTCTCCACTTGACTGTGAATTGACCTCTTTTGGGTGTTTTTAAATTTCTGTGCAACCTCTAAAAATCGCAGGATAATAGTTTAATGTGTCGCTAAACACCTATGCTAATCAACATAGTGTGCTGTGAAAGAGTACTCTATTATTTGGCATTTGCAATATTCACTACAACAGCAGATATTGTTTGGAAGAAATAAATGCAGACTGCAACGACAATATACAGAAACTAGTCATATGCCATAAAAGCCTAAACTTTTTAACAGAAATAGATTTGAAAGTATTGACTACGGGGCTTACAGTATTTGATTTTATATATACATACACATTTTATTACACATGACTTAAATATATGTGTTGTAACAAATCTATATTGAACATTGAAAAATTAAGGCAAATATCGAGCACAAATTTATTAATTAAATCTTGCCCAAGTACTTTCGCTTGCTACAGCATCGTCAGGGGCATTTCGTCAAATTTGGGCTATCCAGCAAGCGCAGAATGTAATAAACATGAAATTGAACATAAATTGTACATAACACTACACTAAAACAAGGACAAACAGTTTAAAATTATTAAAAATTATTCTACGCTCTACAGTCTACATTCTTGTCGACAACAGAAGAGAGAAGAAAGAATGTGTTCTCTCTCCTGTTGCTGACAAGAATGTAGAGCGTAGAATAATTTTAAACTGTTTGTCCTTGTTTTAGTGTAGTGTTATGTACAATTTATGTTCAATTTCATGTTTATTACATTCTGCGCTTGCTGGATAGCGCAAATTTGACGAAATGCCCCTGATGATGCTGTAAAAAGCGAAAGTACTTGGGCAAGATTTGATTATTAAATTTGTGCTCGATATTCGCCTTAATTTTTCAAAGTTCATTTATTCGAGCATTCAACCTTATATCAATCAAAAATCTATATTGGTTTTATTTTTTCAGCACATATTTTGGAATTCACAGTGGAACCATCAGATACAGTTGTAGAATCAGGTCAATCAACAGTCCTTGACTGTGTTGTAAGAGCTTCCCACCATCAATCCAGTGTACTTATCCAGTGGTTGGATCAGGATGGATCAAAACTGACTTTTATTGGTGATTCATACAGGTAATGCATTATGAAAATGTAAAAAACTTTATCGTTGACTCATCTGATTTGTTATTTTTTTGACTATATCATTACATAAATGTCATTTGTAAAAATCATTTGTATCCAGTAATTGATCAAATACATATCACATAGGACAATAAATACAGGACAATGAGTATAACGTTTTTTGCATGCAGATCTACTAGACAATATGTCATTTGCTTACTAATGTGTGGTATATTAATTTGGAAATAGGCCAATGGGTAGGAAAGTTTATTTTTTATGATACTATTGATATACATCTGAATTGTGCCCGCTTAATGCTTTATCATATTTTATTGTAACTCAAATTTTTTCCTCAATTTCTTGGAGATTTAACTTGAAAGAAGGTAGACTAATGATGCAGCATGTCATACATACCATAAGAGTATCTCTTATATTAATACTCACCTGTGAGGAGTTCCATTATAATATGTATTTTTTTAAGAAGGTTGAAATATTAAATAAAAATAAATTTTCACAAGTAATGTATTATTATTACCAAATTAGAAGCAAGTAATAATGGTATATTTAATTATATTATCATAAAGTAAAATTATTGTAAATATTACTTATTTTTTTATTCTTGTTTTATAGATCTCAACTTACCAATGGATCATTATATATTACTAGTGTGATAGAGGAACAAAGATTGACTGGCAAATACCAATGTATTGCAACTTTGCCAAATGTAGGATCCATAGTAAGCAGGATAGCCAAACTGAGCATAGCCAGTAAGTTATTTTTTATATTCATTTTGTATCCCATAGTAAAATATTTCAAGTAATCAACAATATTAGGTAAAAGAGAGACTCATTTCAGAATCTTTTATAATTTGATATACTTAATTAAGGAACTAGCAGATGATTACCTAGATTACTGTGTCTTGGTGTTGTTTTTAAGTTATTGTGTATGATTAACTTCTATGAAATCTTTTAATTCCTAAGATTTCTGATTATATATTCATAAAAAATTCAGGATGAATTCAATTGCATGTGTATAAACTTTTCTAGTGAACATCAGACAACCTATCTTTTAGGGATGGCTTGTTCATATTTGAGTTTGGTAGAGCCAAAACTAGTTTGAAAATTTGTTTTATTCCAAATAATGAATTGTAAGTACCTAGCGTGATTTTTGAGTAGAATCAAGGACATTTGGGAGTTCTACTTACCGTGCAGCCAATAATCGAATTAAAAATATTATTTCGGACACATTTTTGAACTTAAATAAGATGCAGATTGTTATTTTTACAAAATGTTTTAGAAAAGAAAATCCAGTTTTGAATGTTAGTGCGATTATTTGTTCAGATTGTGTCATAAAGCGTCTTCCAATAGGGATTTTCTAACTTTTAAAGTTGGTAGCAGCCATATTGTTGAGGCTACATATGTGAAATTGGCCCTCATTTACCCAGTCTGTTTTGTCAAATCACTATGGATGGATCCAGAAAATCCATTTTTGGACGTTAGGAGGATTTTTTGTTTGGATAACATGATGAAGTTCTCCCAATAGGAACTTGTTGAAGGTATATCACTTATTACAAGAATAGAAGAGGAAAGTGGAAGATTTGGTTTAGATTTTAATATTAAGCAGACTAAGTATATTGCCATCAGTAAAAACAAAATTACACCTGGACAACTACTGTTAGTCAACCAACAACCAATAGAACGGATCACCAATTACTGCTATCTGGGCACAAATTTAAATAGTTGGTGGGAAGACTCGAAGGAGATAAAAGTAAGGATTGAGAAGGCAAGATCAGTATTCATCTAAATGAAAAATATTTTCAGTAGTTAAGATGTACAACTCCCAATTAAGGTCTGCATGCTGAAATGTTTTCTCTGTTGTTTAAAGATGTACAACTCCCAATTAAGGTCTGCTTGCTGAAATGTTTTCTCTGTCTTTTATTAGTGGAATCATGGACCTTTTCCGAGGTATCGATGAAGCGCCTTGAAACATTTGAAATGTGGTGCTACAGACACATACTGAGAATCTCTTACAATGTCTTACAAATAATGAGGAAGGACCGTTAAATAAGCATAAAATGACGCAAACTGGAATATGGGCCATGTAATGCGTAAAGAACATCGGTACAGCCTGTACATCATTTTACAGGATAGAATGCACTACAAGACGGGGAGAGATCCGGGAAGGTGTAGGATATCATGGCTGCGCAATCTCCGAGATTGGTACAACTTAATGACTATAAAACTTTTTAAAGCAGCAGTCAATAACGTTAGAATAGTCATGTTGGTAGCTAACATCCGTAATTCATACACACTGCAAGAAAGAAAAAGCAGCAAAGAGAAATAAAACAAAATCGACTCCACAATCTTTTAGCGAAATAAATGTTTCGGTAACCTTTTCATGCAAATGATTTACCTCATCATAAGTCAAGTTTCTATTTATTATTCGTTCAAAGAAAAGGTAGTAAATTCCGAGCACCAATGATTTCCTTTACATCTTGTCTCTAGTATATTATTTCTAATTTTATTTTCAATATGCCTTTTTATAACGTAAAATAAAAGGAGCTACGGCATTTAAAATACCATAAGGAAAATTTAGGAAATATTTTAGATATCTTTCTCAACCAATTCTGCTATTTGTAAACGACCTCGAAATAAAAACCTTCCTTTTATTTTCTTAAAGTTATAGTATACTGTTGTCAACAATTTACAAGAGAAATCCAGCCTCTAGTTTCATGAGAAGTTAGAGGCTGGATGGTCACTCTCAACAAAGCTCCATATGTTGTCTGAGGAATCACTGTAGCTGGTACCTGAAGTTGAGCCGTTCTTAGCTTCTATTCTGTCTTCCAGACATTTCTAATGCATACTATTATTGTTTACAATCATATTGAGTATATCAATAAAATAATGTTTATTAGTTTATTTTTCTCAAGTTATAATTAATATAACTACATTTTATCAGCTATGTCCAAAATATACTTACTATTATTTTGCTAGATCTAGTGGGATTTCAAGAAGAACCACGTGATTTAAGTGTATATGTCAACCAACGTGCATATTTTGCTTGCCACGTCATTGGAAATCCATCTCCGAAAATTAGATGGCTTAAAGATGAAAGGCCCCTTATTATAGATGATGTAAGAATGGCCATATTGCCTTCAGGTGCTCTGGAAATTGACGAAGTTGTTGAATCAGATCAAGGATCTTACAGGTAATGGTTAAAAATTGCTCAGTATTCAAATTTATATTAATTGACTGCTTCACATGTTGCTTGGACCTTTCTGTAAATATCGGATTGTGCATTATTAAAAGTGAATGTAACTTTGAGCATTTATTTTTTTGCAAAATTCATGACATAATTTACACAACTTTATAAAAAAAACGGAAAAAAAAATAAAATGTTTGGGGCTGACCATGCTCAATTTGGTTGTCGATAGTTTTTCATACTATAGACATTAAATATTCCAACTATTTTTTTAGAAGTATTTTTTTATATACCTTAGTTCTTGTGTTATCTCTTAATGTCATTCCAATTTAATTGTTTGGATTTAACTTTAAAGTCCAGATATTATGTATAAATGTTTATACTCGGATTTACCTATTAATACCAAACTAATGTTGAATGCCACTTCCCTTCTCTAGATTAGTAGTTTATATGTTAATTTTAGAAACATTTTAAAATTGTAAATTTGAATTCATTATCAGCATCATTTTAACCAAATTTATAGTTAATCCAAATTATCTTTCATAATTTTATTTGAGCAATACTTTCATGTTTCAAGAATACAAAAATTGTTTCTTAAATATTAGTAACATTATTATTAGTTCTACCTGTTATAATTATTATTCAATAAATTATGGTAGATTTATAGTTGCATACATGAATAATAATAAATAATTACTTGTTGCCTGAGGCTATGTATGCAAATGGGAAATTCCAGTAATAACATTGCATTTTACAAATGGAATGCAAATAAAAACAATGTAAGCACGATTTCCCCTTTGTTTATTTTTTGCTCAATCTAACAAATTTATAGGGTTTTCTACAAAATAGTGTAACGTGAACATAGCCTCAAATGAACCTCCATGGAACAAAATATTTGTATTTGACAGTGTTGCCACGTCCTTATAATGTATATGTTAAATGCGTCAAATATAAAGAAAGGAATACAATACAATCTTTTAAAAAGTCCATGACATATGTCGTAGGCAAGTATAAAATACAGGCATTCTTGCAAAAGCCTAGTCATTTTCGTAATGACTTGGCAGTTTGTATAACGTTTTTATTTTTACAAAATGTCTTCATCCTTTGGGCATTTGTGAAACTACCGAAACGGTAAACATCTATTTTTAAACAGTGTTGCAATTTAGGCACAGATCATATAATATAAAAAAAATTATCCGAACCTACTTTTCTAACCATAGTTTTCCAATTTCCAAGATTACAACACATTACAGATTACCTACATGTTTACAGAAGTTTACATTTAGGTACAGTCTTAGTGTACTATTAAGTCACATTACAGATATTAGACATGGCTACATATTATACAATTACATAAATTTCACTCTAGTAAGTTGACGTAACTTCTCTACGTAAACTCTTTGTAGGAAAATAGGTAGTAATGCTTGATTGAAATTTTTTTATTTGTTGCAGATGTAAATACCTTTAAAAAACCGTAAAATTTATGTAATTGTTCATAGAATTTTTCTCGATTAGCCATGTCTAATATCTGTAATAGTACAAATGTGACCTAATAGTACACTTACATAGACTGTAAATGTAAACTTTTCTAAACACTGCTGTAATCTGTAATCATGGAAATTGGAAAACTAGGGTTAGAGAATTAGATTAGTACAAATTTTTTTTTATATTATATGATCTCTTTGCAACACTGTTTCAAAATAGAATTACCGTTTCCGGTAGTTTCGCAAATGCCTAAAGGGTGAAGTCATTTCGTAAAAATGAAAACGTTATACAAACTGCCAAGTCATTACGAAAATGACTAGGCTTTTGCAAAAATGCCTGGATTTCATACTTGCCTACGACATATATATCATTTTATGGATTCAGTTTATGGAACGATTCATTATTTGTTTCTTTCGATAATAATTGCAGTTAATTATTACATTTTTTTTGTGGAATTTCTCCTTCAATATTTTACGGATTGATTTGGCACTAGAGTCAGAACGCTTAAACCATTAGTTGTCAGATTGTAACAAATGTTTATCAGATGAAAATAATTACTTGCAGTTTTGGAGTGTGTTTGTGCACATAATTTGCTTCTTAATTAATTAATTAATTAATATCATATCGCACCCTCAGTAACTCAAAATTTTATGAAAATGAAGTAATCATGGAATTCGATTGTAAAACATGCATATCTGTCCCCTGTAAAACTTTAGTAACTTTCAAATGCTTAACCGCCTAAATATTACAACAACAACAGTTTAACTATTTTACGTTTTTTTTACATAAGTTCCGTGCAAAACTGTTGTAATTCTAAACTAACAGTTACAACAGTTTTGCACGGAACGTTGCAATGGTTTCGATAACAAGCAATGAAATGCACGAAAAAAGTAAGATATTTGTTATTTTAATATCTTAATATACAGCGTGTCTACATAATCCATTAACGGACGAGACAATAAACAAAGATTTACGAGACAAATCTATTCATGTAAGTTTTATGTCCTTTGTGTAACATTATATTTTCCATAAAATTTACCATTTACTTATTAGATTGGATTAAAAACACATAAAATAAGACTAATTATTTACAGCCAAAAAGTATTTTTTCTAATGAAAGGAAAAACAGTTATCTTAAAACTTGTGTATTAACAATACTGACAGGTTAAAAATATCTGTTCTCAGAAAACTTGTTCTGTAAAAACTAAATCCCAAATTGTATTAAATCTTCATGTAACCTTCAGGGGCAATTGTCTTATCATATTGTCCCCCGTAATTCCCAACTTTTACTAAAGTAGTGAATTTCAATCCTTTTGTTAATCACTGTACTCAATGTAGCCTGATTTACATATTTATATTAGTCCTTTTATTTTGAATTTAAATAAAAGTATTGAAAGTTTTACAAATAATTTTTCTAACCTGTTATAACATTGTCATTACAAAGCCAAGGAATTGTGGCTATCAGAAACATGTGCAGATATAAAGATTAAATTGCTGCTAGCGATAAGCCGTTTTATTAGGTACCTATTTATTCTATAATAGGTAGCTATCTGATTTCTTGGAATCTATTAAATTTATAGTTTAATACCATACTAAACCCCGATTGCTGGTGGGGATTATTTTTTCTTTACTTACCCGATGATTTATTGTCATTCGGGTATGATACCAAAAGCCCACCATAGTTTTTATAAAAATATTTTAGCCCAAGATGATATACGAGAAGAGGACAACAACTAACAGAAAATGTGTCTACACTTTTTACCATATTCTCCATGCAAAAGTGTTACAACTTTAAAATTCTAATACCAAATGTGTAGTGATTAATAATTTTCTCCGTGCAAAAGTGTTGTAACTTTGAAATTCCAACTTTTTTTAGCATTAATATTATTTTTTTTTAATTTATATTTTTGGTTAATGTAATATAGGCTGAAAGGCATGCAAAATCATAATTAAATGTTAATTTTTCTTTAAACTTGTATCTTATTTCACCGATATTAGCACGAAAATAAACAAAGTCTTTATCTCGAAACTTACTTATTCTGACTTATTGTAGTCTTGCACTGAGGGTGCGATATGCTCTTACCCGATTTTGAGTATATTGAAGCTTACAACATATACATTATAAGGCCATGGCAAAACTGCCAAATACCAATATTTTGTTCCGTATAGGTTCATTCTAGGCTATCTTCACGTTGCACTTTTTTGTAGGATAGCGAATTTATAGCAATTTAAACTTTCAGATCAACATGTCGCCAAACATTTTTAGCATTATCTCTGAATATAAAAATTTGATTGTGTCGTAATGTTAGTTATTTAAGATACATATTTCGTTTTTTTTTTAGATGTAATGCTTCTGGACTGAGCTCGTATAAATTGAGCAATAAAGCTATTTTGCACATAAATAGGGACCAAGAAGAAGCACTACATGTAACGCCTCCTACTTTTATTGCAAAACCTTTGCCAGGAACATTTGTTGAAGGGCAAAACGTTTCTTTAGACTGTGCAGCTAATAGTTTTCCAGTACCTACAATTACTTGGTTGAAAGATGGTTATCCCATCGATATGAAGTAAGTTTTTAGACATTTTATGAAATATGTGACTAAAAATGAAAATTTCTTATGGATTTTTATTATTACACATACCAATGGGTGTTTTATATCCATCTTTAAAAGCTGATATGTTTTCTTATATGTTTGTGTAAATTGTAGGTAAATACAAGTGAACTTATATTTATTTTATTGGGAAACTCTAATTATCTTTTGATGTTGTACCTGCCTGGTGTTTATTTTGGTTATTTAAGGAAATATCTCGATCAACGTATTAAAACATTTATTCGTTAGAATTATGTGTAGAAGCTCTACAAACAAATAGAATAATCAAAAAAATATTAAGTAGATAAAAAGTACATAAAAATAACCATATACAGTACGATCGGGTTAATCCGAACCCAAGGGCGTCCGAACGACGCGGTAGTCTCAACGGGCTCGCGCGACTCGTACCTCCCCCACGATTGAGTCGACATGAATCTACATGACGAACATCGGTTTTTACTTTCCTTGTCCACCTACATATTATTTAGTTCTGTTGAGACTTTTGTATCGCGATGGCTCCACGTAAACACGTGACTGAATATCGAACAAAAGAAAAAAATTCTTAAGTTGATACAGCAAGGAACTAGCTACATTGCAAAACAGTTCGGTATTGGCAAATCTACCATTACGAACATTAAAAAGAACAAAGGAAAGAGCGAAATGGAAAGCGGTCCAGGGAAGAGGAAAACCATCAAACTCTCCGAATGTCCGAAGGTAGAAAGTGCGTTGTTTATGTGGTTCAGAAACAGCGGAGAAAGCATGTTCCGGTGAGTAATAAAATGTATGAAAAAGCCCGTCATTTCCATCGTGAAATGTCACCAAATCACCAAGCTTTTAGCGCATGTAAGGGTTGGTTGGACAACTTCAAACGAGGTCATGGAGTTAGACATCTGAAAATTACTGGTGAGAAATTTTCGAGTAATGTCGACGACATCGAACCCTTCCGAACTGCGTTTGAAACAATTTGACACCTGAGCAAATTTACAATGCAGATGAAAGTGGGTTATTTTGGCGCATGTTACCAGACCACACATTGGTGTTATCTCGAGGAAAGAACGCTTCTGGTCGAAAAATTATGAAAGAAATAATCACCTTTATGCCTTGCGCAAATGCTTCAGTGACTCACAAACTTCTTTTGCTTGCCGTGGGGACGGCTAACAAGCCTCATACATTCAAATCTGTTCTGTGATCTTCCCGTATGGTATCGAGAACAAAAAAATGCATGGGTGACAAGAGATTTGTTCTTGGATCGATTCAAAACTGAATTCGCCCCTGATATTCTCACGTGTCATTTCGCACGAGTGAACCTCCATCAGGAGGCAGTTTTGCTGCTGGACAACTTCGTACTGAAGATGGTAAAATTTTTGCCATATTTTTACCACCCAATACCACAGCTACAGTGCGTTAAGTTTTGGATTAGGTATACACTCTATAAATGGCAACACTGCGCGTCGTCGACTTGCACTACATATCTGCTTCGTTGACTCGTCGTTGCACGTCGCCCGTCGGCAAATTTGTCATATTAATTGTCATTATACCGTGGTTGTTTAAAGGTGTAACAGCGTAGAGTTTTAATTTATTTTTGTAATCATGTCTGTTTATATGGCCGCGGAAAAAGCTCAAATAATAAAATGGTTTTATAATGGCAATTCTGCAACAGTGTGTAGATTTAATTTCTGTGTTTTTTGAGGGAAGACCAATTCCTTGTGTACAGTCAATTTATAATATTGTTAAAAATTTTGAGAGTTGTTATTGCCTCAAAAATTGCAGAAAATGTCACGCTCGAGAAGTGTTACCAGAAAAAGTTGAGGAAAGAGAATACCGGGATACACAAATTTGTGCAACAATCGAGGTAGATTCAACACGTTCAAGTAGAAGCGTTGCTAGAGAGTTAGATGTTAGCAATGTTACTGTAACGAAAGTATGGAAAAAGCACGGTTACAAGAATTTTAAATATTCGAAAACGCAGCAGCTTTATCCAGACGATTACTTTCGAAGAATGGAGTTTTGTGAAACTCTAATAACGAAGGCTAATTTACATTCACACAAGATAAATTTTATTCACTGATGAATCTTCTGTTTCGTTAGTAGGAAGACACAATCCTTCCATTGCGAGGTATTGGGCGCGGAAAAACCAACACAGAAGTGTTGTTTACCGAACTCAACGTCCTCAAAAAGTTAATGTCTGGACTGGCATTTTAGGAGACCACATAATAGGTCCATTTTTTATTGAGGGCAATTTGAATAGTAGAGTATACCTCGATTTGTTACAGAATCATGTTCTTCCCGCTATTCTCAATCTTCCTGATGTAAATCTGGAGAATGTTTGGTTTCATCAAGACGGCTGTTCAGTTCACAACGCTCGAATTATTAGGGAGTATTTAAACAATACTTTCCCGAATCGAGTTATCAGTGGAACAGGCGATATTAAGTGGCCTGCGCGATCTCCAGATCTTACACCCATTGACTTCTTTTTTTGGGGACATTTAAAAAGCATTATCTACGCTCATCCTGAGAAGAGCCGTAAGCTGGAGTACTTGGGACATATGATGAGAAATCAAGGCAGATACGAGCTACTCCAATGCATTTTGCAGGGTAAAATTGAAGGAAAAAGAGCCCCAGGACGAAGAAGAATATCCTGGCTTGCTAACCTGAGAGCATGGTATAGAAAGACCTCAACACAGCTATTTCGTATAGCAACCAACAAAATCATCATAGCCAGAATGATCGCCAACGTTCGGCACGGACAGGCACCCTAAGAAGAAGAAGAAGAATCTACGCTCATCCTGAGGCTAGAGCCCAAAATTTGGATGAATTAAAAAATCGAATAAGAGAAGTCTCCAATTCTGTTACAGCAGAAACTCTTTCATCTGTTCGCAGAAGTTTTTATGACAGATTGGGGTACTGTTCAGCCGTAGAAGGTCAACTATTTGAACCATTTCTGTAGGTCATAAAGAATTATTTTTTATTTTATTAGGAATAATATTTTAATTTTCAATAAGAGTATATTTTTTATTTTATCTTTTTAAAGAAATACGCTTTTATTTTTAATGCAACCACAAAAAAATGTTCACATTAATAAAAATCGATAACAATGCAATGATAGGGTCAGTGCATTTTTATCGAATTTCCTACTATTAAAATCGGCTTTACGTAATGAAACATGAGATCGGACGACAGAGAAGTACATCCCTAACGTTGTTGTGAGTTACTAAACTAAAATAAATGATTTTCTGTCGGTGTAGATTTTCGGGTCGGAGAACGAACATTTGCAACGTTGCCGATTTTAGCGCTCCGTATAGTGTGCAATACCTAATCAAAAACTTAACGCACTGTATGAGTCAACCAATGGACCAGAATGTCATCCAGAACACAAAACTGCGCTATCGAAAAACTTTACTCTCCAACATTCTTGCTGACGAGCAAAGTGGAACGGATCTGGTAGTAGCTTTGATGAAAGTTAATCTCAAAGACGTCGTTTTCAATTTGGCAAATTGTTGCTCATCCATTTCACAACGTTTAACTCAACTTTCTTGGAAAAACTTAAGCCGAAACTTAGTGGCTGTTGATGACTCTTCATCCAACGAAAAAGACATCATTTTAAGCCTCCTTGTCGCTCAGCTGGCTCAAGACAACACGACAATAATTATTGAATCTGAGCTTCGAGAATGGGTATCAGGTGGCTGTGACAAAAAAATTGACACCCAAGGTATACTCACGGATGAAGAAATTGTAAGGGCCATTCTAAATGAAGAAACGGAAGTGGATGTAGATGATGAACCACCTGCTTTAAAACCTTCTGCTGCTGAAGCTGTTAAAGCCCTGAACACGGCCATCAGTTGTGGGCTCATGCTGAGGTGTATAAGAGACAGAGCGTTTGATCAGCACGTCGAGACTGGCGTCCAGAAAGAAAATACAGATTTTTTACTGCTCCCCATTGAAATTTAAATGGATAATATGTATTTATTAAATATATTGTATACATATTTCAAGATGGCCGCTGTCGAAGACGTACGGCCAATTGATGGTGAAAACTTTGAAATAAATTTTAAATGCTGCGCTAAAAAAGAGTGTAAAATAGTTGTGTGTAAATATTGTTATAGTTTTTTTCACTCTAGCTGTGCAAAAAGATGTGGATTTGAAACATGTGAGAAATATCATAATATGCTGTGACAAAAAAGGCGGTGATACCGAAACAAACGAGATGTCAACTACAGAAGAATTATCCAAACTGAGATTAGAAAATGACCTCTTAAAAAGACTAATTATGGAAATGGAAGACAAAAATGTTGTATTAAAAGAAAACAATAATTTATTGCGCCAAAAAGTAAGTTGTCTAGAGCAAAAAACCGCAAAAAAACTGAATACGACAGTGTAAATAAACAAGATCAGATAATGGATCACTCTGTTGATAAAAAATTCTCAAGGTCGGTACCACTTCGTACACAAAATAGATCATTCATAGAAGTAGTAGTTCAAACGTCAAAAAGTTTAAGTAGTTCCTCTGAACAGAAGACAAGTGACAACATTAATGTCAACCTCAAAAATAAACAAACAACTAAGGTTAATGAGCAAATAAAAAAACATAAAATAACTGAGGAAAACAGCGATAGTGACTCAGATGGGTTCCAAAAAGTTATACACAGGAGACATCGGTACATAACTAAAAAAGATATAGGAACGGCAGTAAGCGATGACGATAGCACAAGTGGTTTTGCAGGGGAAAAGAAAAAAGTGTGGCTATACTTGTATAGAGTGAAGAGAACAACAAAACAAGAGGAGATACGTAAATTTCTAATAGAAAAGAGGAAAATGCAACATGAGTCTATTATGGTAAAGGAATTGCCAAGTCAAGAAAATATGTTGAAGAGATTTGTTGTATCGGCTCCCTTTGAATATAAGGATGATATGTATAAACCAGAGTTTTGGCCTAATGGTGTTGGCATAAAAAGGTTCCAGATGCATCGTCATAAGGATTTTCTAGATAACCGAGGTGGAAATTTTTCATAGGAGAAAATAGAGAGCACAAGACACATCAACACAAGGAAATTGAAATACAAAACACAGTCACACGAGCAAAGAATATAAGTATCATCCACCAGAACCTCCAATCCATAGGAAATTGTATTGTTGAAATAGAAGAACTTCTAACAAACAACAGTGACTGTAAAATACTGTGCACAAAAGAACATTGGAAAACTAAAGAAGAATTAAGTGAATATGGAATTAACAATTTTGTGCTGACAGCTAGTCATTGTAGAAATAATGTGAATGAACATGGAGGAATAGCTATATATCTTAGTAAAGACATCATTGGCCAGGAAAGAAAGGATATACAAGAGTTATCAGTAGATAGGGTAATAGAGTGTGCTGTATGCGAAGCTAATATAGGTAATAACAAACTCATTATAGCATCAGTTTACAGACCACAGGTAGCGATCTGGCCGGTTTTTTAAACAAATTTGATATTATACTGGGAAGAATTATGATAGAAAACACAATTATAATTATAGGGGGAGATATCAATATCGATCTTAAGAATAACACATTAGATAAAGTAAAATTTTGTATGTTAATTAACTCATATAATATTTATCATGTAATTGAGACTAGAGACAGACAGACACTAGAGTAACTGCCACATCTAAAACTTGTATAGATAACTTACTAACAAATATGCAATCATATGTGTCAGTAGAAGTCTTGCACGCTGGAATCTCTGATCATTCTGCCCAAAAATTAACTTTTCAGGTAGAGGAAGCAGAAACGAATACTCTTGAAATGAAAAGACATTTTAGTACAAATAATATTGAAACCTGTATAAGTAAATTACATAATCATGACTGGCTTAATTTAAGTTACAAATGTGTAAATGATCAATGGAATACTTTCTTAAATCAGTTTCTGTATATATTCAATCAGTGCTTTCCTTTTAAAAAGTTAGGATTCTAGGCAACGTATAAAAGGCCTTAATAAAAGAGATGATCCAGAGATAATAGAATGTAAGACTTGTTTAGACATCTTGTTTACAATGAGCAGAGTTAACCATAAATTCTATGTTTCTATAGACAGGTAAAAAAAGAATATAATAAGAAACTAATAACAAAACGATCAAAGCTATATGAAAACAGGATGTCTGAAGCTGCCAACAAAAATAAATGCATGTGGCAAATTATTAGTGAAATTAATGGTCAATTAAAAAGTGTAAATTCAATAAAAGTAGAGGGTAGTCCTCAAGAGGTTGCTGATAAATACATGATCCACTTAAATACTTCTTTAAATAACACTTCATCTCAATTACAATACACTGAATATAAAGACAACATTGCAAGTAACATAAATTCAGTGTTTGTCGCACCTGTGACAGAAACTGAAATTATGGATATAACTAAAAATTTAAAAAACAAAATGAGTTGTGGAATTGATGAAATATCCTAAAAAATCCTAAATCCTAAACTAAACACTAAAATCCTTAAACTTTGTATAAAGGAGATAGTGAATCCTCTCACTACAATCATAAATAATTCACTAAAATCCGGTGTATTTACTGAATGCCTGAAAACTGCCATAGTAACACCTGTTTACAAAAAGGGTGATCCTAAATTAATTAATAACTATAGACCAATTAGCATTCTATGTTCCTTTTCAAAAATCTTAGAAATGACTATGTATAGGCAGATAACAGAATTTTTAACAAAATGTCATATTATTAGTGCAAATCAGCATGGTTATCAACAGGGAAAATCAACTCAGACTGCGATTTTTCAATTTGTCTGGGATATTTTGAAATTTACTGAGATTGGTCATATGGCTTTGGGTCTCTTTTTGGACCTATCAAAGGCATATGACTGTTTAGTGCATGACATATTATTTGATAAATTGGAGAAATATGGTATACATGGACCAGCATTGAACTGGTTTAAGTCCTACTTAGCAAATAGGAGACATTTAGTAAAAATAGATAAAAACACTGAAATAGGCATCTCATCTGAAAGCACTATCAATATTGGAGTACCACAAGGAAGTGTGATTGGTCCTTTATTGTTTGTGATCTATATCAATGATCTTCATGGTCTAGTGGCTAATACTACTTCCAGCATAACAAATTATGCAGATGATACAAACATTTTAGTCAGTGGTAAAGACATGTCTGTTCTAAGCGTTAATGCTAGTTTAGAGTTCCAGAAAGCTAAAGACTGGTTTTCTATGAATAGGTTGGTTTTAAATCAAAATAAAACAGATCTTTTGTTTAAGACAAATTATGCACATTCAAATATGTTAAACAGTATTATTGTAAATAATGACACTTTAAATATTATCAGCAGGACCAAATTTTTTAGGATTATATATTGACAGTTTTTTATGTTGGGATAAACCTGTTGACCAGTTATGTATGTCTTTGAGTAAAGTGATTTACAGCTTTAGAGTTCTAAAAAAATACATGAATAGTAACTCATTAAAAACAGTGTATCATGCTAATTTTGAAGCAAAATTTAGATATGGTCTAATAAATTTTGGCCACAGTAGGGACATAAATAATGTATTTCTGGTTCAGAAAAAAATAATGTTTGAGTTATGTTTGACTTAAAAAGTAGGGAATCATGTAGAGGGCATTTTAGGAGTAATAATATTTTAACAGTTTACGCTGTATTTATTCAAGAATGCTTACTGTTTCTATATAAAAATAAAATACTCTTTAGGAACTTTGAGCCCAATAGTATAGTAAATACCAGGTTATATAATTATAAAATTCCAATACACAGGTTAAGTATAACAGAAAAGAACGCTCTTTATTGCTGCATCAAATTGTTTAATAAACTGCCTGAACCTGAACCTATTAAAAGGGAGGAAAGATTAAGTTTGTATAAACATCAAATATTTAAATTACTGGTAGCTCTTGAGCCATATTCTGTGGAGGACTATTTGTATATGTAACGGTTAGGAATAAGTAAATAATATTTTCGTTTGTGACCCTGTTTTTTTTTTTAATAATTTTATGTTCACGGAATGTATATTATTTTCTAAAAATAAAGATATTGTTATGTTATGTTATGTTATATAATATAATATTTTATTAATATACATAAAGCATTTACAGTGATTTTCATTGTAGTTTTGCATTTTTTCTTTACCCAATAAAAAAGTCATAGGTAATTCTGTTCGGATTAACGCGTCCGGACTGAAATCAAATTATTTATTTGTTTTGTATTGGTTCAGCCAAATCTTGTAATTGGTTAAGCCAAAACTAAGGGAAAAAATTCTATTTCCGTTATAGAGAGCATCCATTAAATAAAGGTTTACTATTTTAATGGGAATACAAACATTAACACTAATGTTTGTATTTTGAGAACAATTTCCTAAGTGGAAGTTGAAACGTCAATAAACTTACTTTAAGTTTCAACTGTGGCTTATTCCCATTAAAATAGTAATACTTATAAAATGCCACAAGAAAATAGCTTTAGAACAATATAAAGATTTAAATTTACAGGCTGGTATCTGCGAATGTCTTATTCTTAATATATTAGGACTTGGCCTGTTATTTTCTGATCTTAAGGCTGTACTAATATTTGTGACGTTGATGTTCAATGCCTTGCGGCATTCCTATTCCTTCAGGCTAGTCCTTCACTATTCATTCGTGTAACATGCTGACTCCATTCTCGTCTTCCTCATTATACATCCTTAAAAGTCCTTAAAACACTTCACTAACCACTGCACATATTAAAGTTAAAAAAAAATTTCAATTTTGTTATTGGATTTACTGTAGCAGGGTGTTTAAAAACGAAGGATACAACATTACAGTCAATTTTTTTGTTTCACTATACTTTGACTGCAGACTTTGCGGGTTCTCTTACTAAAGGATGACTGGAGGAACGGCTTCCAGCGAATAAGTTAATGGATTGCGGACACTACTTCATCTCCACTTCCATAAGCAGGCAGCTAGGCATGTTTTATCTCTTGTGACCAAGACATAAATCGAAAGTTAAGGAAACCATACTAGATTTTTTTAAAAATGAAATCACAAAAACTTCTAATTCCACTCCTATATCTGGCAAGTGAACAAAAACTTAAATTTCCGCTTGATTTTCAGACAATGTAAATGGGACTCTTTCGCTATTTTATACAACCATATCAGGCAAAGTGCATCCAACCATAGCAGCGGAATCGTTAGTACTTTCGTATTTTCGGACAAATTCCCGGTACCAGGTCACGACTGAATTTCTTATTTTTACGTATTGATGTTTTCCCCAGTGAAATTCTTCTAGTCCGCTTTACTTAGATGCATACGGCTGTACAATCAAACAATTGGAGTATGTTTATTTTTGAGACGCAATTTTAAAAGTGCTAAATGGGGTGAGATGTATAGACAAAACAATTGTAAGATTTTAAGTGTTTCTGTTTCGAATATTTGGAAGAAGCGAATTAAAACCTTATACAGGATGGGAAAAAATGTTAAAATTTCATGTATTTCTCTCATTACTTTTTTTTTATTATTTATACCATTTTATCAAATATTTTGAATACATGTTTTTATTCATTTATGTTTAAATTTATTCTTTCACTTATTACTTAATATATTTAACTTCTATATTTATCTTATTTAGTTTAATATACCGTTCAAATTTTAGCGACTTGGATAGCCGGTTTAAACTGGTTGGCACGACGAACTCTTTAAGAATAACAAAAATCCAGGAGGGGGATGGTGGTACATACCAGTGTCGAGCTGAAAACCATGAAGACAGTTTGGATGCGTCTGCTTTAATTCATATTCAAGTAAGTTTGAACAGATTTTATATATTTTTATTTTATTTATTATATTTATTTTATATATTTAATACATGAATATTTTATCTTCCCAGGTGCCTCCCAAATTTTTAAAGAAACCGCAAGATAAAATTGAACATCATAATAATGATGTTGAATTGGAATGTGCCGTGTATGGTGTACCAGAGCCAGAAGTACAATGGTTCAAAAATGGGGAATTGGTGAAATATTCCAATTACTATAAATTAGTCAATGGGTAAGTAAAAAAATGTGGATCATTATTATTTGGTCACATATCCACTATTTGACACAGCTTTTCGATGTATTGTTATGCCCCCATTAAGGTTTTTATCGTATAGAATCTAATCTAACTAATTGAATCGGATTTTTGAAAACAATAATTTAGGTGTGAACTCGTCAACACTATCAGATGTAGATGGATTTCATATAGGTGCAAATTAGACACTTGGTGATTATCCAGTTACTTGGTCTATATATAGTTGGGTACATGCACCAGTAGGCTGATGTTATACTGTGTAATAAAATTAACCACTAGAAATATCGCCGAAGAGTTAATTATACGTCTCGCATACCACAGTTAATAATGTTTTAAAGAAATATGGCTTTAAGAGTTTCAATATTCGAAAACTCAGGAGTTAATTACCGGAGATCCATTTCGTAGAATGTAGTTTTCTGAGGCGCAATGAATGCATTCCACGAAAATGATAATTTTATAAAAAATATCCTTTTCACCGATGAATCGTCATTTTCAGTACGGGGTCATCATAATCTTTCCAAAACGCCGTATTGGTCTTGGAAAATCAACATTGAAGTATTGTACATAGGTCCCAATGCCCTTAAAACTTAATACGTGGACGAGCATTTTAGGTGACAATGTAATTGGTCCATTTTTTCTTGAGGGAGTTCTGAACTCGGTTAAATATCTTGCTCTTTTATAAGATAATATTTCAGATGTTCAAAATTTCTCAGATGTACGTTTAGAAGATGTCCGGTACCAACAGGATGGCTGTTCTGTTTGTAATACGCATATCGTGAGAACTTAGTTAAACACATTTCAGGATTGTATTATAAGCGGAACAAACCAAATTAAATGGCCTACGAGATCTCACGATTTAGCTCCCATGGATTTCTTTTTCTGGGGACATATTAAATCCACAGTTTATGGCGTCGACCTCGTGAAGGCTAGGGTTAATTTAGAAAATAAAAAAAAAATGCTTGTGCTACTATTACGCCGCAACAGCTTGCAAACGTAAGAGAAACATTTTATGATAGACTAGGTTATTGTCTTGCAAAATAAGGTGTTTACTTGTTATTTTGTTTGGTAGAACGTATTGTTTGTTTTTAAAATTCTTTAAATACATTATTTATTTGTGTTTAACTACTTTTAGAATATTTTTTCGTTCTTTGGTGGGCATAGCCCACAATATAATTTTTTAAAAGTTTTTAACTGCATTGTTGAAATTGTTCGAGAAAGCGCCGTTGCTATACTTACCTCAATGTATTGTGGACCCTTCAGCTGAACGTACGTAAATATTACCTACGTCCAGTTGAACGATTTACGTACTGTATAAATGTCCGATTTTTAAACATAAATTTAAATGTACAGGGTGAGTCGCGCAAGCCTAGCATAGTCCAAAAGCTTTGTTTTTAATGGAATGTCCTGTCTATTTTTATATTTTTAAAAGCGAATTCTATACGAACATCATGTAGGGTCTATTATGAATATTAGACGGTGAAATTTTAAAATTATACAGTGTGGAAACCACTTATGGAGTAAAATGGTTTGTGTCCTTATTTTAAAAAATTATAAAAACTCTGGCACCTTAACTTTTAAGTTAAAATGTGCGCTTTTAAATATAAATTAAAATTAAAATTTTATTAAATAAAATACAGGGTGATACACGCAAGTCTAGCATAGTCCATTATTTTTGCTTTTAATGGAACATATTGCATATTTTTTAAATCTCCTTAACAACGTGATCTTAACAAATTATTTTATGTAGGGTCTATTATGAATAATACAATACAAGTTTTGAAATTTTGTTTTATAATGTACACCTATGTCAAATAGTGTGTAATATCTCGATGATTATCTTTAAAATGTTTAAATATATTAAAAATTATAATTTTTTTTAAGCTACAATTTAAAAATTATGGGACTGATCCCTTTAGACTCTGGCCTTTTTCAATGTTTTGCAACAAATCAAGCAGGGAATATTCAGGCTGTTGCTAGTTTGAAAGTTACATCTGCTTCAGGTATGTATATGTTTAGTTATTCTAATGTTAATGTTATTTATAAATTTAATGCATTAATCTATCTTTTCCGACGCACCTTTCTCATCTTCTCCCAATGTAAATGAATACCTTAAGTTACTTGATCGGCCAGTTAAAAAGATTAATCTGAAATATTAGCACATCGAGTTGGTTATACAGTAAGAAAAGATTTACCAACAGCTTTATAAATATTAAATATTTTTTCTTATCCTTATGATTGTTGTGTAATAATCAGAAAAATGTAATCATCATTATATTGGAAATTTTAGAATTATATTGATTAAATAACCAGAAACATTTGTTATTATTAATAATATAAATTTTATTAAATAACTCTTTAAGTCTAATATTCCACAAAATAATAATTTTAATTAAATATATTAGACAATTGTACGCAACTGATACGGAACTACTTCAAATTTTATTGACAGTTGAGCGTGTGGTAAAAGTGTATACAGTGTTGCCGCTTTTTTAAAGTAGGAATTTTGCTTTAAAAACTAATTATTGTTATGTATTGTGATTGTGATATGCCAAAAAACAAATAAATAGTCTGTAGAAAGCTGATAAGTTTTCATATAAGATAGATTATTTTGAACAAGAAATAATGGCGGGACGTTTTTACTAGTAAAGCCTTAAAAGAGGTAAGTTTAAAATTTAGAATATATAATTTTGTATAAAAATGTTTTCTTATGTATTTTATTGTGTTGCAGTAGCCCAAAAACTAAGTGTATTTACTGTTAATATAATAGTTTGACAAATAGTTGATTTTTTTAAAATTCCTCACTTACTAACTAATCTGATGTTTTGACAAAGCTGTGGGGTTCTGACGACGTTAATCTTGAATGACGTGCAAGCTTTTTTATATTAAAAATGCTATAGATGACATGCAACAGATTTACTAGGAAAATACTAATATATATACAGTATTGGAAGATTCAAAACGGAACATACGAATTATTAATACAATTATTAAGATCCCCTGACCTGCAATTACCCAGTGTAAATTTCAATATAACGTCGCGATGTCTTATAATTAATTCATTTGTTCGAATGGACTCCTTCTCCAGTCGATATTTTTCGACTGCTGCGCACGTGCGCACCTTACCAAACACAAACGATCATCTAATGATCGTTTGTGTTTGGTATCTAATGAAAACGATCATTAATCTAAACGACTAATAGTTGATTGTGTCGGTATTGGCCTATCTTCATACGCACAAGTAAATAAATTTATAATATCACGGTACGAGTTGCCCCCATAATACCATTTTAAAATTTGTACTTTTTCTTTGTTTGTATACATGGTTTATGGTTAGAAACACTACTTTTATTTCGACTGTTGAAAAATCGATAGATACCTTCTTCAAAAATCTGTAGATTTTGATGTATCATATACATCCTTTTAAATTTTAAATTATCAACAATATTTGGAATAATAAATATATTAAACTATACACTAACCAATTCAAATAATATCTAATGAACACAAAAAAATTGTTATTAATAAAACATTGTTATTATCTGCACAAAAACACAGAAAATCAGTGGACGATAGACAACAGTGTCGACGTAAATCGTAAAGGAGTAGCAATCCAGTCGAACAAATGAATTAATTATAAGACATCGCGACGTTATATTGAAATTTACACTGGGTAATTGCAGGTTAGGGGATTTTAATAATTGTATTAATAATTCGTTATATATATATATATATATATATATATATATATATATATATATATATACAAGAGATACTAAAAATCATCGAAGAGTACTATAGAACATTATATAGTCGAGATGATCACATTCCTGAAGTAGAAATTCCAGCAATACTAAATCAAGGGTCAGAGGAACTTCCAGATATAACCGAAGAGGAAATTAAGTCAGCATTAAAAGGTATGAAGAACAACAAAACACCTGGAGAAGATGGCATTGTAAGTGAAATGATAAAACTAGGAGGCGAATGCGTCATAAAGGCTTTAAAAACCCTTTATAATGCCTGCCTCTTTGAAGGAAATACGCCAGAAAAATGGAATAATGCCATTATGATAATATTGCATAAAAAAGGAGATGTAACAGAAATTGGCAACTACAGACCTATCAACTTATTATCTCATTTATATAAACTCTTTATGAGAATAATTACTAACAGACTGGGACCTAAGCTAGATTTTCATCAACCTCTAGAGCAGGCCGGATTTAGGAGTGGCTTTGGAACAAATGACCACCTACAAGTAATAAAATCCTTGATAGAGAAAGTTATAGAATACAACAAGCCATTGATATTAATATTTGTAGACTTTGAGAAAGCATTTGACTCAGTCCAGCATAGCTCCATGTTAAGAGCTCTTACAGAGTGCAGTATTGACCATAGGTACACAACTCTTCTTCGAAATATATATGATAGCGCAACAGCTGCTGTAATAATGTACTATGGTGACACAGACACATTTCCCTTGGAGAAAGGTATTAGGCAAGGAGACACTATCTCTCCTAAACTATTCACCGCCCTATTACAGAGTGCTATGAGAAAAAATAATTGGGAAAATATTGGATTAAATATAAATGGGGAATTTTTGAACAACTTGAGGTTTGCAGACGACATAGTCCTTATTGCAGATCAGGTAGATCATGCATGCCAACTTCTTCAAGACCTTCAGAGAGAGCTCTTGTGCACGAGTTGGCCTTAAAATTAATTTTTCCAAAACACAATACATGACCAACCTGGTACTGGCAAAAAACATTTCCACTAATGGCACGCAAATTGAACAAGTTTATTCCTATAAGTATCTGGGCCACGAGATTAAATTGGGAAGAGACAATCAAACAACAGAGTTAAAAAGGAGAATAGGACTGGCATGGGCAGCTTACGGAAAACTGAGGGAAGTCTTTAAATCAGCTATTCCCATGTGCTTGAAGAGAAAAGTTCTTGATCAGTGTGTACTTCCAGTTCTGACATATGGAGCAGAAACATTGACACTTACCAGAAAAGTAATTAATAAGATACAAGTGGCACAGAGAGCGATGGAGAGGTCAATGTTGGGCGTATCACTCAGGGACAGAGTTTCGAGTCAGATAGTAAGGAGAAAAACTGGTGTGACGGACGCAGTTGAAAGAATTACAACCCTGAAATGGAACTGGGCAGGACATGTTGCTAGGGTCAGAGATGGAAGATGGACAAAGAAAATTTTAGAGTGGAGGCCTAGACACGATGCTTATCGTAGTCGAGGACGTCCTCCAACAAGGTGGTCGGACGATTTAAAGCGCATCCAGTCTAACTGGATTCAAGTTGCTCAAGATCGGATGCAATGGAATTATTTACGGGAGGCCTATGTTCAGCAGTGGACGCAAAATGGCTAATGATGATATATATATATATATATATATATATATATATATATATATATATATATATATATATATATATATATATATATATATATATATATATATACATATATTATATTTAATATACAACTTTTAGCAGTCCTGGTGAATGAAGTTTTGTAAAATAAGGTTAATTTTAAATATGGCAATTTAAAATTAATTAAAATATAACCACACTTAATGTGCAAGTATGTGACGCATATCTATCTGGTTCGAGTTTTCCTATGGAGCGGAATAAATAAGATTTTTGCATTAAGTTTCAATATATGGCTATTTTTAATATTTTCTTAAATAAAACTATAAAATTTGAATGATCTATCTATATTATTTAATAAATTTAAAATAAGCTTTTAGATACGTCTTTTAGTTAAACAAAAATAATAATCTAAAGCAACACATATTTTCTAAAAGTTTTTTTTAATGTTTTGATATATTTTTTTATTTATGCATTGTGAGTATTTATTTTAATTTTATTTTTTTTTGTTTACCCTCCGTTCGTTCCCACCTGAAAACTATTAACCTGCACGTTTTGCATGTGGCATGTATCAATACATAGAGAGAAGGAAACCCAAGAATCCACATCCGAAGAAAGTTCCCTCGCAACAATCCATATCCCTCTTTTCCTCTTTGAAGTCAGACTCTGGCGCTTCGCTCAGTGATATTGACTTCACGCACTTATCTCCGAAAAACCCAGACACTCATAAGTTCGATCCACATACCGCTTTTAATTCCCTCAAAAGTAGTGAGTCGAACGATACTAATATCAACCTAGGAGATATTCAATATGCTTTTACTCCTTCCCCCCAAAAACCCATCGTAGCTGCCAATTCGGAAAAAAAACTGGAAGACGGATTGCCGGGACCACCTCGGGATTTGAAGGCGCCAATGGTAAAGGCCAGGTTCGTCATTTTGAGCTGGAAACCCCCGTTGGAAAATGGAGAAAACATCCTATCTTATTCCATCTATTATCGACATGACGGCAGCGCCAGGTATGTTCAGTATTCTTTAAGTAACTAATAATAATTTAGAGACGTGCAAATTAAAGGTTGATATTTTTTGTAAAGTTTTTCATTCCATTCGGCATTTATTGTGGTACAGAGAAACCTTTCAATAGCCACCACCCTCGGGGGATTAAAAACATCGCTAAAGGGGAGTTTTCGTTTACGAGAGAACAGAGAAAAATAAAAGCAACTGATGTGCAGTTTATGTTGTTTATTTATATGATTTTAATTAATTATAATTTTAATTTATCAGAAACAACGACATCAATTTAAGAATAGGTTGCATACTTTGTAACGAAATATTTTGCCCACCAAATAGGGTATTACTATAGGGGTTGAAAATTGGGGACAGAAGTTACTGGGGGTGGAGATAGGGCAAGCAAAATAAACGAAACTTATGCGAACGGCACTCAGGGTTTATTTGGAGAGGCTGGATCGTGGATAAGTGAATGGCAAGGGGTTGGATTGGAGCAACTACAAAAAAATGAACCAAAGGGGTTACTTACATGAATCTCCTTCGAGGTGGCAAATTATAACGATTACAACAACTAGTTACTATTGAAATAATTATTAGCAATGAAAAATATATCTTTTTTAATGAAACTCAAAAAAAGGTTAGAAAGTAAGTTAAGAAAGTAAACAAAATGGTTTAAAAAAAATTTAACATTTATTGTATCCCACCACACGCAGTTACAAAATGTAGATTGCACAAAAAAAAAACTATATTAATAGTTACAGAGATTTATACCAAAATAATAAAAAAAGAAAAACTTACATATGTCCTAGCCGTTTACAAATTCTAGAAGTTGGAGATACCACAAAAAATTACAAATTCTAGGAGTTGGAGATACCACAAAAAATTACAAATGTTACTGCATGGAGATTTACCTTCTTAAAAAATAACAAAACAAAAAATCTCAAATATGATTAGGTATTTATCATATGTCAAAAATAATTAAACGAGCTTTCATATGTCAACATTAAATTTAAAACAGATCAATTAAAATGACATCTATGGCCACGCCCTAATACATACCTATATGTTTTAATTATAATTCTTAAATTTTATTGAAAGCAATTATTAATATTAAAAAACTTCTATTTTTACTTTGAAATTTAAGCACAAAAAAAGTTACCTTCATTTCACTAAACTTTACTCAACATATTATCTGAGATTGGAAACTGGACCTTCACTGCCATGCAAAAAACTGTAGACTGGGACAACGACCACAGATAAGAAAATGAGGGTGGAAGCTAGCACTGGAACACAAACCTTGGAAAACTCGTCTCCTTAAAAGACTGGAACAGGTACAACTGAATACAGTGGCAACATTTGGTTATCTTCAAAATTTTACTCTAACTGTAGTTATTATTTGAACAGCTACGATTCTTTACACTTCTACACCTTTTCCCATAAAAAAGGACGAAGGACGAGGAAGCAGTACAAATTCGACGAAAAATTTAGACAAACGCTAGAAGCAGATGTCAACGCTGACAACGCCTCAGCGAGAGTGAGCTAATTATTAAAAATCATTCGCATAACTTGGTATAAACAAAACACAACGGGAACGGAAACGAAAAATATCCTAAAAGAGGCTTTGATCATAGAATACCACCAAAATACGAATCTGTGAAATATAAACAAACTGTAAAATGTGTTTATATCAACTTCGGCGACGTAAAAAGAATGACATACTATTTGGGTTTAACTCGTACGATAGGAACAGAGAAACATGGAAAACATTATTTGTTATTTTAATACATATATAAGGGGATTTCAATTTAATACATATACGAGGTGATTTCAATATATACCAAGGAATTTACAAATGTTACAACTTAGGGATTAGTTTTATTTATTTCTAGTATTTCTTCAATACAGTCATTGTTGGTCAATTCTCCAATTTCTGTTGGCACGTTTAGCGGTGCAACCAATCAAGGCAAATTTTTATAAATCCACTAATGTGTCTGTGGTGGGAAGTAGTTATGCAGTGAAATATTATCAATCTCTTCAAAACCATTCGCATCTACATTTCACATAAATCTGGAATTAGCAACGAATTTTTTTATTGACATCGACGACAAAGTACGCCAAGCCACTGTAACCCTTATCAAGGCATTGGTTATGGTAATGTTTTTCTCTATTTCTTGAAGAGGACAACCACTGTCTATACGAGTTAAAAGCCGTTTAATAAAGTAGGTTGTATGGATAATGTCTTGGTCTAGGGTAATATTCGGTGAAAGAAAAATAAGTTTAACATTATCCAGTGCAATCTTGGAGTAAGATGTAGCATTATCCAGAAACAGTCCACTTTTTTATTCTGCTTTTTCATCTTCGTGTCAAATTTGTGGAGCGATGTCGTCATATCTGCTTTCCATGAATTTTTGTTGTTCATTCAAAAAACAACTTTATCAATGTGCCTCCATTAAGTTGTCGTTCCATCGTTTTCGTGCTCTTAGTACTAATCGTCTTCCTATTGGGGAACCGTGTCTTGTGGTTTTTACTACTCTATTTATTGTCATTCGTCCTATATGATCGTTCCATTTTACTCTTCTATTTCTTACCCAGTTCTTGATGATTCTCCATTTATCGATGTGTGTCCCCTTAAAACATCGAATATTGTTGCTTTTGAGTATGAGAAGTTGTTCCTCCTTTTCACCTTTCTTAGTTGCACAGAACAAAATTGTAATTCGTTGTTTTACAGTTTTTCTTCCAGCAACTTATCACTTCTAATGCTTATATTCTTATTTTTTCACAATATTAGAAACCCGTCTCGGCTGCATTAAACACATCTTTATAAAGAGACATAATCCTTTAAAATAGCAAACAGCTTTTCTTTTTAAGATTTTACGTTTTCGACGTTAACATCAGCAGAATCGCAACATATTGTCTTCAAAGTATTATCTTGTCGACCAATTATTTGATGCCTTAAACTCACATAGTCCTAGGAATTGCGCAACTTCGTGGGTTTTGACTTGAATTATAGGTCCAGATATTGGCAAGTTCATGTTTGGAGCCTTACAAAACCATTTGAACACAGCTTGATCCACAGCTAGTCCCTTGGTTTTAGTAATTTTTTTTGTCAACTTTATGACCTTCTTCAAACAAATTTCTAACCTCTTCTTTATTTTGTAGCAATATCACACTCACACGGTCACTCGGCGCTTACGTACTTTAAATTTTTCGGCCAACTTCCTGGTACACTTTTTTCACTTTCGCTAATTATATCCATTTTTTATTTGATAGAGAGGCGTTTCCTTTTTCCTGCCATACTCGTTAGTTCCAAAACAACACATGTACCAGAGTAAAAAAAACTGTCAACCATTACGCTCCAAGCAGAAAAAAATATAAGCATTAGACAATACTAGTTAACACAAAAGTTTAAAATCGAACTGAATGTTAGAACCAGATCTTAAAACTTTGGGATATTAATTTTATAAATCTGCTAGCATTAAGGAATTTTTATCCTATTTATATTTCTTAAAAATGGTGTCTTTTATTGAGGATGTTTTTATCATTGACGGGTTAGTACCCGTCCCCGGAAACTCCGATGATGAATTCACGGAATTATTAATTACGTCCCGTCATTTTTATCATGTGCTTTCTGTATAATCGAAAGTTGTCATTTGTAATTGAATATCTACACTGAATACTGTCTAAGAAAGTGCATTTTTCAGTCCTGGCCATTCGAAAATTAATCAGATCTTTACACCCAATTTTTGAAAGAGCGCAAGAGTTCAACATTGATTTATACTACCTCTTGGTAGCCTTTTAAAGCAGCATATGATAGTATTCTGACATCAAACCTCTACAGCACTGTACAGACTATCAGGAGATAAAGACAAGACTCAACATATTGTTCGTAAAGTTCATTTGTCAATTTAGATACATAGTAATGAAACTTTATTTACACATCAGTCCAGACAATGTATACGCTGGCAATGTGGACATTATAACAACACCAAAGTAAGAATCCCAGAAATATCAGCAGACCTAACAACCGCATTACAAAAAAATGGGACCATAAGCAAACCAAAGTAAAACTAGTTTTACTAATACCCACACACATAGTGGAAGAAATAAATCACAACGGTTCATAATCGCAAATAAAAATATTTAGCTAACAAACGTTTATATCACGAACATTATTAAGATATTATAAGTTACTAATATGCCAGTTCTCACATGTGGAACATAGGAAGGAGCCCTAACCAAATTCGATGTGTCCTCTTCATCGTCTTTAAAAGAAAGATGTAGATATATTCTGGGTTTCTGGTTATGAGACAATTCAAACCAAAAGATCCATTGTGGATTTCACAGTTCTGCTTGTTAAAAACATTTTCTTGCTGGCATGTAACTCTAACCACGAATTTCGTAAACCAATCATTTTGAAATAAGTAAATCAGCACACTCAACCACCGAGTTCCACAAGGGATCGATAGCTGAAAGAAAGATATGTATTTATATACCGCTCTCAATAATATTCCGGTAAGGATCAATGAATGAGCTACACCGAGATGGAAGTTCTCACCTCTTATCGTACTACTCATCTATCGACAGACACGTCCAATTGAAATACGAAATTAAAAGTTGCAGATACATTTTAGATTTTAAACTACAACGTTTTATTTTTTTTTTTGTTTTTATGGCCAGCGCGTGGTTTGAACCATGAACCCAGTAAACTACTCACATCGAATGAGCTCCGGTGGTTAACGGAAGGATGAAAGACGCCGAGAAGATTGGTGTTCCTAACCGGAAAACCCAAACATAATAATGCTTTTAATAATTGTTTTGCTTAACTAAATTTCAGACAATCTATTGATTGTTTGCACTGAATATGTTGTAGTAACTAGTTATTTTAATAACACCGAATATTCTATTTCTATTGTTCTAGTTTTTATTAAAACATTGTGAGCCTACATCGTTCCCGTATCTCTGAAGATACAATTTATTTTATTATAGTGAATATTTCTATCATTTACATTTACTGAAAGGAAATACTTAATAGATGAACAAATATATTAAAGGTATTTATTTACAAATTTATTTATTAGGGAACGACACCAAAATACAAATAGGTCAAAATTGGAAGACCGCATTGGTGGTCTTCAACCAGGAGGAGTATATCATTTTAGAATTGTTCCGAATAATGCGTTAGGACCAGGAGAATCGTCAGAAACTTTAACGGTTACCCTTCAATCCGAAGAACATGTCCCTAGCTCTCCTCTAAACTTCAACGTATACGCTACGAGCCCCAGAAATATTCACATCAGTTGGCAACCGCCTGAGACTGCAAACGGACACATTTCCAAGTATACTATATATTATATGGAGGTAAGTTTATTTTGCGTTATCGTAATAGAAACAATTTTTCTTACTAAATAATCCTGCTTCTTTTTGACTTACCGCTTTTCCTATTGTTTAAGTAGTTGACAAAGATAATTAATTGCTTGAGAATTCCAAACTACAGTTGCAGCTTTTTTTTTGTTAAAAAAGATGATTTTGTCTTTAATCAATTGAAAGTTGTTTTGTTCAAGTAGTATATGAGCCCCTTAAAGCACAAGTGCTGTAACTCTATTTTCCATTAATTTTAGTTAAGGTCTAAATCATGGCCCGCATTAAGTATTTTATATTAGCACAAATGGTGTAAGTTATATGGTGTAGTTATATATAAGTCATATAGTAAACATGCAGATAGGTAACACATTTTGTGTTGTCAGTGGAGTCACCTATCTGTTGACAGCCAAAGTGAAGTACAATGGATATACCACTGTTCCTGCAACTGTTTTTGTTTTTACACGTGTCTGTGGATGTTAGTTTTTGATACATTAAGTTTCATTTGCATATTTAATTGTCTTTAGTGTAGTTGAGAATTAGTTTTTTTAATGAAGATCTCTGAGAGCCAAGCCAGGTCTACAATTTAGGTTTCCATAAGTTTTCCATAAAAAAGGGATTCATGTATTGTTAGGATGAAGTGACTTCATCTAGAGATGCGCAAGAAACTGGCACTTGTTTAGTCACGCAGTCTCATGGATGGATAAATGCAGTGGATTCGATAGATAAGACAACCAAACCTGCGAGCTAAATAGACGAATCATGTTGGGATGGGCGGCATATGGACGGATGAGAGACATTTTTAAAACAAATATCCCAATTCACCTGAAAAGGAAGGCATTTAACCAATGCATCTTACCAGTCTTGACCTACGGAGCAGAGACCTTAACTTTAACGAAAGCTACTGCCGAAAAACTGAGGGTAACACAAAGGCGAATGGAGAGATCAATGCTGGGCCTGACCTTGAAAGATCGCGTAAGAAATGAGGAGATAAGCCGACGAACTGGCGTAGACGATATTATACTGAGAATCAATAAACAAAAGTGGAGGTGGGCTGGACATGTTGCTAGAATGGAAGACGGAAGATGGACGAAGAGATTATTGGAGTGGAGACCAAGAGCCGACAAGCAAAGTCGAGGCAGACCACCCACCCGATGGACCGACGACCTAAGGAGGATAGAAACAAACTGGATTGCAGCAGCTAGAGATAGAGAGAACTGGAGACGTTTGGAGGAGGCCTATATCCAACAATGGATGTGAAAATTCGGCTGGATGATGATGATGATTCGATAGATAATTCCATTCACAATACTCTTTGGGGAGACTCTTTCGTATGAAATGCCATTCTTTAGCTAGACCTAAAGCCGAGATCTAAAAAAGACAACCAGTATCTTTAGCTAATATAGATCATCCAAAACTATACAGTAGACCTCAACCTGTGACAAACGAGAAAAAAATGACATGAAAGACTTTTCCCTTTTATTCCACCCATCCAGCATCCCTATTTTGAAATTCTGTTTACTTCAGAAGATACTCAAGACATAGGGCCACTACAGTTAGATTTCAATATTGAAGATAAAGCGTTGTTAACTACAATATTAAATGAATTTTAAATCAAATGGTTACATTTTTGGCAAACCTTTCCTAACAAGATTTAGAAAAAAAAAATTAAACATATGGCTGAATTTTTTTAAACAATATTAAATGTACCTACTTATGTTAAATAAAATGGTTATATTTTTATTAATAATAACTAAAACAAACCTTTGTTAATACATTTTCGAAAAAAAAAACTTACAATATTATATTGCTTTTTTTTTATAAGAATTCCAGTAAAACATTGCATAACTCAATACAAGGTTAAAGTGAGTTACACCACTTTTTCTTTAAGGGGCTTATATGTCTAGAAACAAAAAAGAGTTATTCTTTCACTGGGAGTCAAATGAGATCATTTTCGCCTTGTGCTGAATTCAATTCAGTTGTGCCTTGACCTGTTCAATTAATCCTCTTCACTCATTCCTATTTCTAGCTTTCGTTCTCCAGTTTCTAGTTTGTAGTTCTCTTGAATCCGCCTGTACTTGGATTATTTATCGTATTTTTGGCCATCCCTTTTATGGATTTTTCAACATGTGTTGTTGGGTTATGATTTTTGCTGGTTCAGGGGGTTCCATACGCTCCTTATGACCCATCCAACTAAGTCTTTCAAGCTTAACCAGATTTACCACATTAGGTTCTCCGTTTAAATATTGCCAGTTAGGATTCGTCCGATTTTGTCACTAACTTGTTTTGTTTGTGACTGAAAGCAGCATACATTGTATTTATTTATTTATTTTCATTACGTGATTTCTAGTCAGTTATTAAAACAAACTTGATTTTGCAGACAAGTTCTTCAATAGAACACAACGTCGACGTGACGGACCTAAATGACTTAAATTATGACCTAAATGGGTTGGCACCATTCACAGAATACACTGTTTGGGTAGTTGCCCAAAACGAAAACGGAGCTGGAGGAGCGACTGAAGAAAAAATGGTCAGGACTTTCAGCGCGCCACCATCCGAAGCACCGATTAATATTACTACCGAACCTTCCAGTATGGTAAGCAAATACTAGTTTTTGATAATAGGGAGAGTACTTTGTAAGGTTATAAAATTTCTAGGACAAAGTAACTTTACTGGATATCAAAGTAAAAATATTGTTAGTGTTTCATTGAAAAAGACCTAAGTATCTAATGCCAATATCTAATGAATTTTTCTTTTTCTAACAGAGTATTACAGTACGATGGGAACCCCCTCCGCCAGAAAACCAAAACGGTGTCATTTTAGGATATAAGATAAAATGGAGACGAGTTGGTAGGGGAAAGGCTCTGACTCATACCACACAACCAAGCGAACGGCATTACGTTATTAACGATTTGGAGAAAGGCGAACCATATCAAATTCGATTATGGGCGATGAACGTCAATGGAAGTGGTCCTGGGTCCGAATGGGTCGAAGTTGAAACTTTTGAAAATGAATTCGACGAGAATAATGTTCCCGATAAACCTGAAAAAATTAAAGGTAAGATTTTATAATCAACTTAGATTGTATTTTAGTTTGTGTAAATTGTATTGTTTAAATATCTCTTTAACATTTATTAATGATTAATTGTTTTAGTGCGTCCAACGTTTGATAAATTGTATGTAATGTGGTATCCTCCACTCAATCAAAAGACCAGGGTACGTCATTATTTGCTTGGTTGGGGTAAAGGAGTACCAGATATGTACTCCCAGGAATTAGATGAAAGAAATAGGACGTACGTAATAGACCGATTGGGTACGTAGTATACTTCTTTTTAATATTTTCTTGTGATACTGTTTAAAAATATATCTATTGAAAATAGTTCTAGAAGCACACAATGAAAATACCCGATTTAATAATATTCAATTAAAATATTTTTAGAGCCCAACTCTGAGTATGTACTCAGCTTGAGAGCTAGCAACCAAGTTGGTGCGGGTGCCCCCATTTATGTTCAAGTGAGAACTCAAGATGAGCCACCTCCAGAGCCTGCTGTTACCCTATACCCACCTATGGGATTGAAAGCGCAAGTTTTGAGTACTAGTTCAGTGGTTTTATATTGGACGGATCCCACTTTGAAGCAGAGTCAAGTAAGATACATAATTTAACTAAAATAGTTTGCCATTAAAAATAAAATAATTTAGTAATTTAAACTTACAAACGGTTGCCTCTAATTTTTTTCAGTACGTTGGAGACAACAGGTATTACATAGTTAAAATCGACGACAAAACTGCGAAAAAACCTAGATTTATTAATGTCACGGATTTAAATGTAATGGTTGACGAGCTTAGACCTAATACTCTTTATGAATTTTCTGTAAAACTTGTTAAAGGTAAGTAACTAAGATGGATGATTTTTATTTGCTTTATTTTGTGTTGTCTTTATAAGTAGTTACTGTAACCGCCAGTTTTCGAATCCCAAAAAATGATGAAAAAAGTTAACCACTTTTAGCCCCGGGCTTTCCCCTAGGGAAAACCCCCCTCTCAGGGGGGTAAAAACGCAAAAAAAATTGATTTACCAAGAATCTGTACACCGTAGAAAAAAATGTTTTAACTAAAAAATGTAGCTGAGGTAATGTTAAACAAAGATGTTTATAAGAATTTTTTGTGTAGAATGAACCGTTCTTAGAAACAACACTTGAAGCGACCGTCGATTTTGCATGTCAGTTACGCGCGCGAAATAAATGTTCGATAAAATTTTTATTAGCTCGACGGTAAAAATTCGATATCTTTTGATTTAAGCCACCTATTGACAAAAATCAAGATGCGTTTTAAAGGTAAAGAGTTCAGTAGCTCTACAGCTATATTGCCAGGTCCTGAAGATCGCCCGTTTTTCATTTTAATTAGCGCAGTACGGACCTCGTTGCTGGTAGTATTAATGTTACTATTTGTTTGTCTCTCCATACTGTATTCTTCTCCCATATATTCCAATCTGGACTCTTGGAGTAAATTTTTATAGTGATTTTCCCATTTTTCTATAGAAATTAAGTTGCTTAATGAGTTATGGGTGTTCTTCTTTAGGTTAGTGATAGTTCTCCATGCTTCCGTTGTCTGAGAACCACCCATTAAATTTTCAACTTGGACACATTTTTGTTCCCAGAAATTGTTTTTTGCTTCTTTTATTTGCTGGCGTACTTCTCCGTTTTTCATTTGATATGATACTCTATTGCTAGATGTTTTATTTGTTAGCCATTTTTTATATAATTAACAAATTATATAAAAAAATCTTTAAAACATGTACTATGAAATTTTAGTTTTTAGTTTTGGCAACAAATGTGAGGCATTTGAAATATCCTTAAAAAGAGCTGGATTTAAACATTCACACAACAAACGACCTAAAAGATTTAAAACTTTTTTTCTTCTTTTTTTAAAACTTCTGCAATAAACTACACCCAAAACAGTCTTCTCAAATGCATCTCCCGTGACGTGTGATCGTTTATTATGTATGTAGAACATTAAATTTTGCGTCTTTTAATCATATTTCAAATGCCTCATATTGTACCACAATTCAAAATTAAAATTTCATGTCATAGATTGATCTCTAAAAATAGAAATTTTACTACGACTGCTCAATGAAACTGATCAATTTTATTGATCTCGCGAGAATCGTAAAAACGGCAAAAATTGCGCCACGTTAATTTATTTAACACCTTTATAAAAACTGAGTTTATTCTCGGCAAAATATAAAAGCTGCATACGAAAGCTGCACTCTTTTCCTTTAAAACGAATCTTGATTTTTGTCGATAGGAAATAATCAAAATTATTTTAAGATATTTTAATCAAAATTTTATTGAACATTAATTTCGCGTTCTTAACTGATATGCAAAATCGACGGTCGCTTCAAGCGTTGTTTCTAAGAGAACGGTTCATTCTACACAAAAAATGTTTATAAATATTTTTGTTTAAAATTATATCAGCTACATTTTTTATCTGAAACATTTTTTTTCTGTGGTGTACAGATTATTGGTAAATCGATTTTTTTGCGTTTTTACCCCTCTGCGATTGGGGTTTTAGGGGGAAGCCCGGGGGTAAAAGTAGTAACGTTTTTTTGCATTTTTTTTTTTTTGTTTCAAAATTAATATTCTCTGCAAAATTCAGCTTCTTCGTACGTTTCAACTCTCTGACGACTTTACTAACTTTATTATTAGTGAAAGTAGTAGTATTACTCTACTATTGATTGTGAAAAATTAAACATCTGAAGAAACATGTGAGATATAGACTGACAACGATATTTCTTGATGAGAAATATGTGCACAGTGGCCACATGGTGGTGGAATGGAATTCATTAAATATACCTCATTTACCAATATTTAAGTCTAGTACCAAATCTGGCGATTACCATTTCGAAATGAATTCCACCAATTATGGCAGGACGAAGAGGATAGTAAAATCGAATGGCATATCGGTTGCTATTATCGGAATTCTCGAAATAAAACTGCGTCATCCTTAAAATTTCCTTTCAGTATCGTTGCGTGTTTTATATACTATAGATTTCAAGGAATGCAGTGGACTAACGATTTGATTTTGAATTATAAGTGTATACCATCTATATCCGTGTTCTTTGCTTATGATTTTTCTGGTTAGTCATGATGTTTGAGAACACTTTATTATTAATGAGCTCGTCATTCGTTGAGACGAAATGTTAAAAATTTACTGGAATTGAAATAAAACCATTGGATTCGTCGACAAGAATAATGCCATTACCCATAGCCATGTTTCTCGTTAGTTAACTTCATTAACTTAACGACCAATTCCTTCGGTTGTGGGTTCAGCTTAGGTACATTTGTTCGAACTAATTGCTTCACTGCATCCCGATCATATTCAATTTCACCTTCCAATTCTCGATTTAAAGCGTCACTCAACACTCAACGCGTCACTGCTGCACATGCCGAAAACATGACTTCGGTCAAAAGCAAAGCCTGGTTATATATCTCCTCATTCGCCTCTAGATTGTGATTCATTGAACTGACACGGATTCCACGTTTGACATGTCCTTTTTGTAGCTAACCAAACATTATACAGAAGTTACAATTTAAAGAAAAATAATGTCATGTTATCTGGTAACAATTTTTTTAAACTTTATTATAGTTAAACTAATAAATAATTATTTTGAGATAATTAACTATTTTATTTTAACTTTTAAGATTATTTTATTTCAAATATATTTAGAGTTTATTTAGAGTATTTATTTGAAGTTTTTTTTTTTTTCAAATACTTAAGAGTGTATTATTAAAGTGTTTAAATTATATTAATAATTTTATTTCATAAACAAAAAACTCTGATTTTAAATCATTAACTAGATTTTCTAAATTTTCAAAATTGAATTTTTTACCTACAGCAACTAAATGTGCAGAAGAGTTATCTATAAATATCACAATATTTCTTTTTTGTTTTATCATTGTCGTATGCAATTCTTTGATCAATTTTTCGGAAATCTCCTAAGCCATCCATGCATTTTTATTAAGTATCAACATAATCCACTAGAGATTTAACTCCCTTTAAACAACGTGGATAATTTCAATTTTTTTGAGCCATCCATGTTTGCTGCAACCAGAAGTTTTGTCCTTTCTTAACTAGTTTTAACACAAAAAAAATGTATCAACTAAGTTTTGAGAGTTTTATTCGACAAAAATTTGAAGAACAATTTTGTTTCCACAATTAAAAACGTTCTTGATTGATTTTTTTTTCAATACATTTTTCAAATAGTTTCAATCCAAATGTTAAGAGTTCTCCTGACTAACACTTGCACTTTCATCATACACCGTTTTGAAGTTAATTCCATTGCGGGTTTTCCAGGAATACAACCATTCTTTACTAGATTGAAAATGATTTTAGTTAAATCCTCTGGCAAATTGTCTTTTTGTCCTTTGCTTTATTAAATTTTCTGATATTGGTATGTTTTGATGCATATGAGTCACTTTAAACAATCGAAGAACTGCTTCATTTAGTACGTTCCTCTTACAAATAAACCCGTACTCTTTTTCTACTGCTTGGAATGTCACTAATTTGTCTCGGAAAGTATTGTATGGTATAGAGTATAATTGTTATAGAGTGTAATTATTTTACATATTTACTATATGTAGGATCTTTTACATGATATTTCACTAAAACATTTTGGGACATTTGGTAAAAATTTCACTTTACATCTAGAGTTTTAATATAGACTAAGTCATGACACACTAAAACCTATTTAGCAAATTGCGCCTCCTCGGCACTTCTCTCTTTCTCTCTCTCCAATGGTACTACACCCTAAGTTTAATCTTGGCCCCCTTCAAACTATGCTTCCAACCTTGCTTCTCCCGCGCCGATCTTTACTAGGTTCTCACTTCTAGCAAATTTTGAGTGTCCACTGCCACTTCATCCTCCCACCTTCCCGATATGACCAGCCCATCGAAGTCTCTGAAGTTTAAATAATTCTGAGATCGGTGCCTCTTTGAACAGTCGATAGAGTTTATGGTTATACCTGCGTCGCCATACTCTGTTTTCTGTTGATAGATGCAAATATCTACCTGACTAATGACTTTTCTTTCAAAGACTTTCAGCTTTCTTTTTATATTTTCTGTCATCACCCATGTCTCGCATCCATAACATACTATTGGTCTGATAATATATTTGTATGTTTTTTGTTTGTATGTTTTTGGAACAGAACACATGAGCGAGTTATCAAGGCACTTCACTCTCTGCTTATCTTAGTTTGGCTGCTTTGATCATAGTCAAGATTCTTCATGTCATGACCAAATCGCTGTTATTTACTGGTTAACGCCCTCGTAGACCGCTTAAAATCTTTATCTCTATCTGCGTTGTTATTCTTAATTCTCCTTTTTAAGAAACCAAGTTTTTTAGTCCCATAGGGTACCGCAATGTCCTACTACTTTGTAGTAGGACTTTAAATATTTTACTTAATGCGAAAAACACATATTCACATCTGCTATCATTGGCTTTATTTCTTCTTTGATTGAATTGTTGTTGCATGCCTCGATTCCTAAGAATTTGAAACTGAAATAGTGTTTGAACCTTCATCGTCCAGTGTGATATTTGTGTAATTGCTCTTGTATCTCTCTTCTGTTACGACTGTTTTCAAGATGTTGGTTTTATAACGGTTATCTTCAGCTCCATACACTCAGCAGCTATATTATCGACATAAATAATATTGAATTAGTCTCTTCAAGAATTTTTTTACCATTTACTTCATTTTAATATAAGAGCCGAAAAATTTATCATTGTGTTTGACTGCATGTGTATTTTAATAATGAATATGAATGTATTTTAATTATATAAAAAATAATTTTAGGTCGAAAAGAGAGTTCATGGAGTATGGTTGCTCACAACCGAACCTGGGAACTACCATTAAACGTAGCCCCTAGAGAAGTCGATGCCCATTTCAAAGACGAAGAATCACAACTTGTTGAATTGACGTGGCAACCGCCAAAGACTTATATGGGACGAATCACCGGCTATGTCATTTTGTATACGGATAATAAAAGTCTGTCGGATACAGAATGGAACGCATCGGCAGTAAAGGGAGACACTCATTCCAGCGTTTTGTATAATTTAAAACCATTTACTCAGTACCACTTTAAAATACAAGCCAGAAATAGTAGAGGCTATGGACCATTCTCAGAAATTGTTTCTTTTAGAACCGGACAAAGTAAGTTACTGATCCATTATTGAAATAAACAAGTAAAATGTACTAGTTTGTTCTATAATTTGATTCTTAAGACTTTAATCAACATGCTACTGCAATTAGCTTTATTGCAAGTATTATAAGAGTACTCGGGAAAATACATAAACCATTATATGAACAAAACGCTTAGAACTATTTTTTTTTATTTTTGCTGTTGGCACATCTTTCACAAGTGATATATTTCAACATGTATTTGATTATTTGTGGATTCTTAGAAATTCAGCCTAAAGCCCTTGTCTTGTATCTGAAAAATTTTGATCGTTGTTTACAGTAAATGTCCATAATATGAATCGCTTATGGGAATTGTATGAATAATGGACACAAAACGATCAGATGGGTTTAGTCACTTCTTGTGCTTTATAGCTCTACAGTCCTTAATGAATCTTGACTTCTCTTAAAATATCCTAGCAGTGTTCCATATTTCACATATCTGGGCTGCAACCTGAACGAAGATTCATGAAATCCATATTAGAATCACTCTTCAACTTTTTTTGTGTGTCGTGGAAGTTTGTATTGTGTCATAGGCCACAGTAAGAAAATAACAGCTTTGGAAATGTGGTGCTACCGTAGAATATTACGAGTATTGAGGACATATGTCATCAATGAAGCTGTCTTGCAAAGGATAGGTAAACAACTACTTTTAACGCTAAAACAAAGAAAATTGTCATAATTCGGCCACACAATGTGAAAGGAAAATACCATATCTTTCGTTATTATGCAGGATAAAGTGAAATGAAAAAGAGGATCAGGTGTACGACTTATTTCTTGGCTTAGGAACTTGAAACAGTGAACCGGAACAACCATGTTGGAATTATTTAGGGAAACCATGAATAAGGTTTTGTGGGCTAGGGTGATCGCCAACGTTCAATGGGGATAGGGCAAGGCAAGAAGTTCCCTATTCAGGACCAGTCTCGCCATGTCTTTTGTGTTTTTTAAGGTATCTATTCTCTATTTAACTTGTATGTCTTATTATTTTTTATGTGATATATATTAAGAATGTCCTTATGTTTGAAATATGTGCCAGCTAGAGTCATGTTTAAATATCCCGCACTGCTTACGGTTGTTATTCCATTATCATTCATTTCTTCATGTACATAAGCTCTCTTTGGACTTTCGCATTCATAATATAACCAACGATATTTTTATGCCATTTATGGGGCACTTTCTGTAAGCCTCTCCGTAAAATTCTTCCTTTTCTGCGAAAACCTGCAATCATTGATAATTGATAAGTTCTGTATACATTTTACAAATAAATTCTGGCGCCTATTAAAAATAAATGATGAATTTATGAATTGGTTAGCACGTTATCCTAGTAACATCCACTATAAAGCAAATTAAAAATAGTTTAAAAATTCGGCACTTTAAGATGTTTTGTGTTTAAACATATTTGAATAGAAAGTTACTAATCGAAATGCTTACATAAATACTCAATAGAAGGTAAACTATAAGGGAATGGGCAAGAAGGCCTGTTAAAAGTGAATAGAAATAAAACATTTACCTTTTTATTTTCTTTTTATAAATTATAATCTTAACATTACTTTTTTTATTTTTATTTATTTTTTATCTTTATTATCCTTTTATTTATTTTTTTATTATTTATTTTAATAGGTGTAACATCGTCTTCACCTCAAGGCCAGCAGTTAGGTTAGGATTTGTTTTATTTTTCATTATACTTAGTTAAAATTGCAAAAGCACTGTAGATAATGATGTAAATATGTAAGAAAAACTATACGAATGGCACTAAATTTATTAATGTTTTAGATACCAAAGGAGTCTTTTCTAAAGACATACTTCTATATACAACTATAGCTGGATGTTTATTAGCAGTTGTGACCATAACTGGTGTTGTTATTTTCATTTGCTGCAGACGAACTGATAATAATACTTCTCCAGACAGAACAAAACAGGTAAAATATATTTCCAAATAAATTAATAGGTACCTTAATTTATTTTATAAATTATCTTTTGTTTCAATAAATACAGCACACAATTCGTAAAAAAAGTTTGGAAAAAGAAGCAAAAAATCAAATTGAAACAAAATTTTATTTAAATGATTTTAAAAACAAACGATGAAACAAAACTAACACAAAAGAATAAGTATCAAAAGTAGATAGTTAAAAAAGATGCTCGATGTGATAAACATTAGTGAGAGCGCCCACCAAACTGGCGTGGCAGTGGCAAGCAGCAAGTAGCACGCATCTAGCATGTTATTTTTAAATGTAACCAATGAAAAAAAATTATTAGAATGAATGACGTCACTATCATTTTGGTGAGCGCTGAATCATTCGTTTTCATTGGTTACATTATGCTAAACGCGTGCTACTTGCTACTTGCCACTGCCACGCCACTTTGGTGGGCGCTCTCCCTTAGTCTCTATGCATAAATTTGCCCTTCTGCTTACAGAACGCCGCCGAAAAATTTAAAAGTTATTTCTAAATTCGTTGCAAGCATCTTGCATTAGTTATGTACGATTTTGTATCGGAACGGGATAAACAAATGCTTTTATGTGTCATCAAACACAATAATCGCAAAGATTAAAATCCGCCGAACTTGCTGGTCAAGCAACTGGACCGCCTTTTTCAATCCAGGGATCTTCGTAGTTATTATCAAGACAGTCTAGTACTTTCCTGCTGAAATGGGACGGATAGCCGTCATGTAGAAACCATAAGTTTTGCCGAATATTTAAAGGCACATCATCTAATGAATCAGGTACATTATGCAGGAAATGTAAGTAATCAGCACCATTTAAACAAGCAAGCAACTCTAGATGCCTAAGTAGATAATCGTTAACTACTCCTATCCAGACGTTTATGCTAAACCTAAGCTGTAGCTTTGTCGAAAACAAAATGTACCTTAAAAAAAATATCATTTTGATTTTTCTGATTTTTGGCTGATTTTTTTTGAACATTTCGCTGTTCTATTAAATTGTCTTTCCAGATCGTTTTCGTTGTTTACTACTAGCAATGCATCGTTTATCTAGTATAAAATGTTAATTTCGGTTTCTTCAATTTTATATCCATTTATTTTATTTAATTTTTTTTTTATTTCTTCCATGGTCATATCGAATATAAAAGAGCTCAATGCATCTCCCTTAATTTATTTATTAATGTAAATGTTATAATTGTGAGATACTTTGTTAAAGATAATAAAAGTTATAAAAAAATTTTGAGTATATATTTTAATTCAGGTCAGCAGTATAAAGGATATTTTTTGATTTAGGGTTACCAAAAAGGATCGAAGAATGGTCAGAATATTCCACCCGACCTCTGGATTCATCACGATCAGATGGAACTAAAGGCTATGGAGAAAAGACACTCACAAAACGACGGTGCTAGTAGCAGTGGAGCTATGACGCTGCCAAGAAGTATAGGTGGTAACGATTATGATCATCACGAGTCAGTAAATACAAATTCTTTGGATAAAAGCACTTATGTGCCAAATTATGTATGTAAGTATCTGTTTCGATATAATTAATTATATTATAATTCTTAAATTTACAATATTTTAAATTCCTAGTAGAAGTAGATATTTTACTACGATTTGTAACATCAAATAGTATTTATAAAGTATTGTTCTGTCTCTCGTAGTCATGTCATGAAAAAGTCATGTAATAATAAGTTTTAATAAGTTTATCTTTGTAATAAGACGTACTGATGACGTATATAGGACATATCGTTGATTATATTACAGTGGTAATTTTAATAAAAGAATAACTATTTTCGATGTTAAATAGTATTGTTAAAAACGTCGATTCGATGACCTTGCTGGCCAGCGCACTCATTCCAACGTGAGTGCTTAACGAATGCTCGACGAGAATTTACTCGATGTTACTCTTTGATCCCTACTATAATGCATTGTCACCGAAAAAATCGGACGATTTGTTAAATAATAAAACTAACAAAATCAAGCAGGTATTGGCGAAGACAAATAAAAGCACAAAATAAATAATTAACAATGCCTCAAACCTTGTTGAAAAAAATATTCAGTAAATCCTAATAAACCGACTCTTTCATTCACTCATATAAAATAAACAATTCCACCCCCGACCATGAATAGAATACCACTATCCTTGTCAAGAGATTGAGTATCGTGGAGTATCTTTGATCAGTGTGCTTTTCGCAGATATCAGCTCTAAAGCAACAAGGGCTCTTTGACCCGTAGGTTTTAATATCCTGCCTTAATGTCATTCATCATCATCATTAGCCATTTTGTGTCCACTGCTGAACATAGGCCTCCCGTAAATAATTCCATTGCATCCGATCTTGAGCAACTTGAATCCAGTTAGATTGGATGCGCTTTAAAATCGTCCGACCACCTTGTTGGATGACGTCCTCGACTACGATAAGCATCGTGTCTAGGCCTCCACTCTAAAATTTTCTTTGTCCATCTTCCATCTCTGACCCTAGCAACATGTCCTGCCCAGTTCCATTTCAGGGTTGTAATTCTTTCAACTGCGTCCGTCACACCAGTTTTTCTCCTTACTATCTGACTCGAAACTCTCTCTGTCCCTGAGTGATACGCCAAACATTGACCTCTCCATCGCTCTCTGTGTCACTTGTATCTTATTAATTACTTTTCTGGTAAGTGTCAATGTTTCTGCTCCATATGTCAGAACTGGAAGTATACACTGATCAAAAACTTTTCTCTTCAAGCACATGGGAATAGCTGATTTAAAGACTTCCCTCAGTTTTCCGTAAGCTGCCCATGCCAGTCCTATTCTCCTTTTTAACTCTGTTGTTTGATTGTCTCTTCCCAATTTAATCTCGTGGCCCAGATACTTATAGGAATACACTTGTTCAATTTGCGTGCCATTAGTGGAAATGTTTTTTGCCAGTACCAGGTTGGTCATGTATTGTGTTTTGGAAAAATTAATTTTAAGGCCAACTCGTGCACAAGAGCTCTGAAGGTCTTGAAGAAGTTGGCATGCATGATCTACCTGATCTGCAATAAGGACTATGTCGTCTGCAAACCTCAAGTTGTTCAAAAATTCCCCATTTATATTTAATCCAATATTTTCCCAATTATTTTTTCTCATAGCACTCTGTAATAGGGCGGTGAATAGTTTAGGAGAGATAGTGTCTCCTTGCCTAATACCTTTCTCCAAGGGAAATGTGTCTGTGTCACCATAGTACATTTTCACAGCAGCTGTTGCGCTATCATATATATTTCGAAGAAGAGTTGTGTACCTATGGTCAATACTGCACTCTGTAAGAGCTCTTAACATGGAGCTATGCTGGACTGAGTCAAATGCTTTCTCAAAGTCTACAAATATTAATATCAATGGCTTGTTGTATTCTATAACTTTCTCTATCAAGGATTTTATTACTTGTAGGTGGTCATTTGTTCCAAAGCCACTCCTAAATCCGGCCTGCTCTAGAGGTTGATGAAAATCTAGCTTAGGTCCCAGTCTGTTAGTAATTATTCTCATAAAGAGTTTATATAAATGAGATAATAAGTTGATAGGTCTGTAGGTGCATAGATATATCAAGCACCCATGACCCAGTAAAGGACCTGAGGAGTCAGATCAACAAAGCATCTGCACTGTCAGGATGTCTGCGGGAGATAGTCTGGTCTAATCCGTATATGCGCACACATAGTAAAATTAGAATCTATAAGACTTGCATACGACCGATCATGACATATGGCATAGAAGTGCGCGAAGATACCAACAAAACGAAACAGATGCTAAGGGTTGCCGAAATGAAAACCCTAAGAACAATAATGGGGAAAACAAGAAGGGACAGAGTGAGAAATACAAACATTAGAGAGCAGTGCAAAATTCAAGATATTGTAAGATGGGGAAGACAGCGCAAGAGGATGTGGTACAACCATGTAAGACGAATGGATGAGAATAGACTCCCAAAAATTGCCCTAGAAAACAATCCGCCTGGTTCAAGACCCCCCGGAAGACCACCTAAAAGATGGAGGGATAGTTGGCAATCTACCTCCCAAGAAATTAACCAGAGGCAGCTTCAGAATTAAACAGATCGAAAGATCTACAAAAAGTAGAAGAAGAAGAAGCATTATTCCATTTTTCTGGCGTATTTCCTTCAAAGAGGCAGGCATTATAAAGGGTTTTTAAAGCCTTTATGACGCATTCGCCTCCTAGTTTTATCATTTCACTTACAATGCCATCTTCTCCAGGTGTTTTGTTGTTCTTCATACCTTTTAATGCTGACTTAATTTCCTCTTCCTCCTCCTCTTAATGTCATTATATAGAATAAAAATATCACAAAGAAAATTTTACATATCTGAAACTTGGATATCTTAGGCTGGATAGCTTAGGGTGCGTTCATTACGGAGACCAACGCATGGTTATCCTCGCCTAGAGCATAGCACTGACAGTGAACGCTCGCATTTAAAATAATGCATTTATTTTACGTAGCGATGATAAAATGATACCATCCTATAGTCCGATTGAGGGTCGGCGCTTCGTTATGAACGCACACAGCGTCTCGTCAGCTAGAGCATCTGGATATTACCAAATATTTACAGGCTCCAGGTCGACTCGATCTAAATAAAATGAGTACCTTGGGTAAAACCATTCGTAATAATAGGCGGTTAAAGCTTTGGCCCTGTTACCTTCCATGTATACCGTAAGCCCAAAAGATAGAGACTATGATTATGAAACATTTGGTAAACAGTGGTTTTTTGTACAGATCCGAAAATTACAGACTAACCGAAGTATATAAAAAAGAGATTAGGTGTTGAAATGGATGCAGAGAAGATCACTTAGAATTTCAAGAGAATCAGAAATAAGGAAATGATGGGTATTGAAGGAACCATTACAGTGATGACTTCGAAAAAAAAGAGTTAACATGATATAGACACATTTAAAGGATGTCAAAAATAAGATTCCTTATATAAGTAATGAACTGAAAACCGACAAAACGTCGGAGAAGAGGAAGGCCAAAGACCAGTGACTAAATCCATAGGTACCAGAAACCTATGGAAGACAGAAAAAGATTTGCCTGGGAGGCAAAGTGTTGGGACAACATCAAAAGACGTTAGATTTTAATAATTCGTAACTAATAGTCCAATTACTTTTTCTTAACAGCAGCAGTTTTTCTAGGTTTTGGTGAACTTGTGGCAGCATTGGCAACGATCTTTTCCTAGGTGGCTGTGATTTTTTCTTATGGCTGCTTTTATTTGATTTCTTCGCCTTGGTTGGTGTTTTTACTTTGGCCTCTGCGTCGGAACTGAGTTCTCTATTTTATAAAGAAGATAAAACTGTTCTTAGCATATAATTATATTAATTGTTATCTCAACTAATACGAAACATTTAATTGTTCATTTGTTTCCACAGCTGACGAAGTACATAGAAACTCCTTACGCTCGAAACCAATTTCATTTCCTGTGGATAGCAAACCTCCCAGGGAACGTAAGTATATGTTTATATTATGTCATATGTTATATAATCAAATACTACACAAATATGTGTACAAAAGAATATTTATTAAAATTTAACCTCAATGAGCCAGTGAAATTTAATATGAATATTTTTTTATTTACATTAAACACTGAATTACAAGATCTACAACTGTTATATTATTTACAGCCATAGCAACCCCAATAAATACAGCGACCTTAAGTCAATGTAGCACAGATTCAACTCCTTCCAGCAGACAGCCCTATGGCCGGTCTCAGTATTCATTGCCTTCAAGACCTCAGGTGCCTTTCGATTCTACGATGCCACATACTCAAGCAACCGAAAATGTGTATATTAGTCACCCGATAGCGCACAGCGCACAAGAAGCCAATACACCTCTCAGCTCAGGATACATTGGGTAAGTTAGTTGTGAATTTTACAAGGTGCTGCATTGATTATTTGAATGTAACACTAAATTAGTTATTTATAACTAACTAAGAACACTTAGTTATTGTAGCTGATCCGATAGCTGTGCGAGCTAGCGCACTCACTTCAATTTAAGTAATCTAGACTAGAGGTTTAATAGTTAAAATATCGGTGCTTGCCAGATAAACAAAATACATACTATTAAGTACAGTATTGTGCGAATTAATGTGAACAAACAGAATTAATTTGTAAATACATATGATTTATTTAGGCCAAAGGTAAATTTAGGTACACTTACATGAGATTTTTTCATTAATTATTTATTCATTAATTCATATC
>OU898278.1:106469967-106513968 GCA_918026665.1 Diabrotica balteata
AATAAGAAAATTAAATTTTAGAGAACAAAAATAAAAGGCAAGCATTTTAGAAGGTTTAATACATCGAACAACATTTTTGAATTTCCTAATGATAGAAAATATTTTATGACGTAATGAAAACTATTGATTAAACAGAATGATAATAAATTTTAAAAAACGCATAGTATATGTATAGTCCGTCTAGAAAGTATCCGGAAAAAAGAAAGCAGAATTATAATTTTACAGTATTTATTTCTATCACTTGAAATATAAAATTTCAATAAATAATTCGTCTCATTTACTTATACAACCTGCATTTAAATCTAAACACTTAACTAAACGTCCAGGTACACCCGAAACTAGGTCAAGGCCATAATTTTCGGTAAGGGTGTTCCAGGTCTGTAAAACTGACCGAATTAAACCTTTATCTCGTGGGGCTGCTCGTTTCACTTAGCTCTTCATCAGTCCCCACATGTTTTCAATGGGGCTAAGATCTGGAGATGCTGCTGGTCACGGAATTGTTGCCAATTCGTGTTCTTGCATCCAAGCTTGAGTATAAGAAGACCATTTAGGATGTCACAATATTTCGCACTACCAACAGTACCATTCACTATACAGAGAAGTGTAACACCACGCTGAGATATTGCTCCCCAAATCATTATTTTAGAGGGAAATTTGGAAGTTTTAACGGTAACATTTTCTCTTGAAGGACTTTTAGATGATTTGCACCAAGCTGGAAACAACTTTCATTAGATATAAAGACATTATTAAAATTATCCTCTCGAAAACGTTGACAAACATCTATTCTTCGTTGCCTTTGCAAAGGTGTCATTGTAGGGATTTTTTTTTTGGATTCATCGATATGTAGCCTTGCTTTTTCAGTGACATGCGGACAGTTTCTGGGCACACTTTAGGTGCGGATTTTGTCGTCCTAAAGCTACTAAAGCAGTTAAATTGTTTCCGCGAATCTTACGCGGTCTACCCGAAACTGGTCTATGTCTCATATCTATGCCATTTTTTATCCTGTTTATTGTCTCATACATTGCACTTTTTCCGAGTTCAGTCAATTGTCATAATTTTTTAACGTTTCGGACACCCCATCTATACAAATATTCCACCACTTTTCTTTTTTCTACTTGCGACATTATTTCACAAATCTTAAGTCTGTTTACAAACAACAATAGTTGGTTGACAGATGGTGTTGTCATGCGATTTTGTTCATAACCTACTATCGGCACAAGCTACTTGATTCATTACTTTTGTCTTAAAATGTTACAAAAAGGAAATCTATTAAAATTAGGAAAAATATAAAATTCCGGATACTTTCTAGACAGACTATAATATTAACACAATTTATTTATTTTATTTATTTATTTATTTATATACGGCATCCATTTACTTACAATTTTTACAAAGTTACATCTTAAAAACAATATATTATTAAAATAACAATCACAAGTTTTAAAAAGTTACACCTTAACAACAATAAATTATTAAAATAACAAACACCTCAGAATAATACAAACATATAAGAATAATACAGATGTACAACCAACTTATTGTAAGATATTTTTTAGTTGTTTTTTAAACAAACTAATTTTGGAGTCAAAAATATCTATTTGTCTTGGCAAGCTATTAGCACTCCGGACCAATCGTGTAGTTGGTTCATTGATACCATAATTAGTTTGGTGAAATGGCACCTAAAATATTTCTGATTGTCTGTTGCTTCTACTAGGAACTTTAAGACTAACAAGCGATAAGAGTTGAGGACAATCTATAAAAGCATTGATAACTTTGTGTAAGAAACATAAATCCAACAATGTCCTCCTTGACTCCAGTGTTGGTAAGTTAAGACTATCTCTTACCCACTGATAGTCGTATTCCTCTCTCCTGTATCCACTCTTATAGGCTGCTACCCTCAAAAATTTATTCTGGACTCTTTCAATCTGTTGAATGTAACAGTGGTATGATGGGGACCATACAACTGATCCAAACTCAAGAATGGGCCTAACGAGACCACAATAAAGTCTTTTAAATGTAAATAAAGACAGATCCACAGATGTGCGTTGGATAAACCCCAGCACTTTCATCGCTCTGTTTGTTACTTGGTTAATGTGGCTTGAGAATGACAGTTTGGTGTCTAACCAAATTCCCAAATCTAATACTTCATTTTTCGAGGCTAATGGCAAGTTATTTATGTAGTAAACAAATGTAATTGGATTTCTTTGCCTCGAGAATGTCATTTTATGACATTTGTTTATATTGAGTGACATTTTGTTTAAAATGCACCAGTCATAAAACGATTTAAGATCTTCCTGTAATATAACAGCATCATTCCAGGATTGAATTTTTCTAAACAGTTTTACATCGTCAGCAAACATAAGAACACTACAATTTTTGATTTGTTGTACTAAATCAACCAGAAACAAGCAAAACAAAACAGGGCCACAATGGGAGCCTTGTGGCACGCCTGATGGAACTGTTATTTCAATTGAAGTGTCACTTCCCAAGATAACTGTCTGCGTACGGCCACTAACAAATTCTGTAATCCACTGAAGAAGGGGATCTAAAATACCCAAAGCTCTTAGTTTTTGTAAGAGGACCCCATGGTTTACCCGATCAAATGCTTTGGAAAAGTCAGTATAGATTGAGTCAACCTGGCACCCTCTTCAAAGCTGTTATATATATATGATTGACATACAAAACCAGGTTGGTATCTGTTGACCTCCCTCTCATAAAGCCAAATTGTTCAGGATTAAAAATGCCTCTATAACTCCATGTCAGTTTCTTACTAACCAAACAATCAAGCAACTTGGGCAGCTCCGACTGATTACAGACAGCTCGATAGTTTGATATATCGTTCCTTGCACCCGATTTAAAAATCGGCTTTAAAAAACTTTTCTTCCAGAGACTGGGAAAGCTACCAGTACCAAGTGATCTGTTAAAAATAAACAAAATTGGTTTTGTAAGTACACATATACATTTTTTCAGAAAATAGGCTGGGATTCCATCCGGCCCTGCACATAATCTGTTTTTACAACTTGCAATAGTATCATAGACCTCAGTTGCTGTAAGTATTATAGAACTCAAACAAATAGAACTGTCCAAATTAAAAAAAGGTAAAGTACCTTTTTGTTCATCTGAGTAGACTGATGAGAAATATTCTGCGAACATATTGGCAGAGTCCTTCATATTTAAGCCAACCCTATCCTTATAGACCATTCTGGATGGTATATTATACTCATTTCTTTTGCTTTTAATATAAGACCAAAAATATTTTGGATTATCGGAAATGTTATTTTGTATCCCATCTAAATTCTTCGACTTATAGTTTTTACCAAGTTCTGACAAAATTCTAATGTAAACGAATCCCATATTTCTTGCAATTTTTCCTTCAATTCGTTGACCGACCTGGCAGGATTTTTCTCAAAGCTTTTTTCATTTCGCTCCACAAAGTCTTTATCGGTGACAAGTCGGGACTGTTAGAAACCCATTCCAGAAGTGGTATACTATGGTCTTCAATCCATTTTAAACTATTTTTTGAGGTATGACAACCTGCGCCGTCCTATTGGAAGACAAAATCTTCCGCTGATGTTAAACGGTGTTCCATAATCAATAAAAGAGATTCTTTTAATATATTCAAATATTTATCCCTGTTTACAATCTCATGGATAAAATGTCCACTTTCCACACCTATAGACGACTTTTAAAAATTTGACTTTTCTCTTCAGACAGTCAGGATGGAAAGCTTCACTTTTCCTGCGAATGACGCGACTTCTACTGTCTCCAACACACACTTCAAATCTGGACTCATCACTCCATTGTATTGAATCCCATTGCGACTGAGTCCAATCTTTATACTCTTTTGACCATCTTAGTCTATTTTTCTTTTGTTGTAATGTTAAAAGTAGCTTTTCTTTACACTAAAATAAAATGAAATTTATTAAAAAAAATTCGTACAATTTTTTTTAACCATAAAACTTACTTTGTAAGTACCAAATCCTAATTTGTAAGCCTCTCGGTGACATGTTGATCTAGAGTGTCTTTCAATAACGTCACTCCATAAAACGCTTAACTCGATATAATTTGCTCGTCGATTTTTGACTATAATGCGTCTTAATGCCCTTTGACCTGCTTCGGTTATTTTACTTTTTCGTACATTTCTAGGTTTTGTGATGACCGAACCGGTAGTTTTGTATCTTCTGACTATATTTCTTACACTATAGCGTGACAATTGCAACATATTCACGATTTCCGAATTGGATTTTCCAGAATTAAAAAATCTAATAATGATTGAACAAATTTTCTAATCGATAACTTTACCTCGATCCATTTTACAATCCACAAACGGCAAAAACCTTTACGGTACTACAAAATACGTTTAACATTAACTGGCATACTGACATAATGACATTAACATACTAGCAGTATTATTGTTTTGACGTCATGTTTTTATAGCTACCTCTGAATTTAAAGTAATTATGAAAAAAAGTTGACATAAGTGAATGCATAGCCAGGGTTTAGTGAATTTTTTTTTTTGTTGAAAAAAAAAAGTTAAATGTTTTTAATAAATATTAATAAAAATGCCATATTAATTAATATGGGAACTTATAAAACATGCAGAGTATAATTTGTTTGTGGTAATTGACTTAAACTGCAAATTCTATAGTTGGGCCAACTGATATGGGAAGGGGCTCGTATATATTAAACTGTACATGCGTATAATTAGGTACGCCTAAGGTCACAATTAGAGTGATTTTACTTCCACTCAATACCATACAAAGTTTAAATAGTGGAAAGAGGTTGTTGATTAAATTGTATATTTTTAGTGACTGTGAGACCTACAACCTCCCCTTTCAAGAAACCCTTGGCAGGAGGAAGTCCACCGGCGAACCCTGTGATCTCAGCCTCTAGAATAAACTCGTCCAATCCACCTCCGCATACGGCCGAAGAAGTACAACGATTAAAACCGTCTCATTCGACAGAGGAACTCAATCAAGAGATGGCCAATTTAGAAGGACTGATGTTGACTTTGAACGCCATAACAGCAAACGAATTCGAATGTTGATTGGTGTTCAAGAGATCGAAATTTTTTTAGTCCTGTGATTGAATTTTGTAAATTCACGGTTTTCTCCATCACTGGATTTTTAAAAACGGGTGATATAAAACGCAAGGTGTGTATTAATACATGAGATATATTATACAGTTATTCTGTCTTATTTTTTGCAAGGATAATTCGATGTATAAACAATTCTTAATTACCTACTTTCTTTAATACATATATTTCATTACGTAAGATAAAAAAGAACTTTCTTATAACTATTTTAGGAAAAATACACGCATTTCAAAGACACATACCAAAAATAACTGTATATGACCAGTGAACTGTCCCAGTGTTGACATATGGATCGAGAAATAAAAAAATGGCCGTCATTGGACGCTGGGTGGATGTAAAACATCGAAATTAATGATTAATATTAGAAAAAATGTTACTGTGTATACAAATGACGAACGCCTTAAGTATATTGTAGTCGAATAGAAAAGCACACACAGTACTTACACCGAGAAGCATCATATGACATCATTCTATTTGTCGTCACGGATACGAGTCGATCTTACACCCGCAAGAAGCATCAATAGATGTTTCTCATCAAAAGTCAAATGGTTTGATAAACTAGAGAATAAAAATGGACAATACAATGCCATTAAAATGTTGCTTTAAACGGCACCTCGGGAGACGTAAGGTACAAAATATGAAGAGCAAGAGTTTAGATGATTCTTTATCATTTTAAATCTCACATTCTGGTGAATAATATATATGGCTATTGCCACAGCATATGGTTTGAACTTTTTTTTATAATATATATATATATATATATATATATATATATATATATATATATATATATATATATATATATATATATATATAATTATATAATGAAGGTCTAATTTCTCTTGTATCAAGACCACTTGGAGCTGTGATTATTCCTTTCATTCATAATTTTTCTCCACAATTAATGTACATACGTTTACAATGTATGTAATTAAGCTCATTAAACGAACAAAACCGTCTCTTATATGATTCAGTTTGTTATAAAATGATTTGTAAATTATAGAAAACCGTGAATTTCATATTCTAATATGGTTTTGGTAGCTATGTATACTACGGGAAACATTTAAATGATTTTTTAATATGTACTAATATATTTTTTATTATACAACTGTATTTAACGAATTTCGGCAGTTATTTCGAGATTATTCTATTTATTTATTTGAGATTATTTGTGATAATCACACTTTTAATGTACATCACAGTATTTCATGCAAGAAAATGTAATTGTTACATTGAAAATTTTACTTGAATTTTAACAAAGACATTGTGTTTTAAAATCGTTGTACAAATATTAATTAATTTTAAAAATATTCAAAAATTAACACTTTAAATCAACTTCACTTATTTTTAATATTGCTTTTTTCCTGCCTATTCCGTTGCTTGAATCGACGAATAGACAAGGACTCCAAAGGGACTGAAAATCCTAACGTAACTCGACGCTGTGCAACCATTTCACACATCTTTAAAATATTCCACATCTCTTTCTGTTCAGACCTTTAGATAATAGTGATTCTTACGTATAAATCATGACAGTACCTACAGATAACAGGTATAGGTGAAAGGATGTACAATATTACGCCTTGAAATAAGTAAGAAAAAACTGTAAAGCCCTCCAATTGTTATCAAGGTATAGGTGAAAGGATGTACAATATTACGCCTTGAAATAAGTAAGAAAAAACTGTAAAGCCCTCCAATTATTGTCAAGGTATAGGTGAAACGATGTACAATATTACGCCTTGAAATAAGTAAGAAAAATCTGTAAAGCCCTCCAATTATTGTCAAAATAAGATTTTAATATTGTTGTGTGATCACTGTTTATCCTATTATGTTTGGTCTCGTCTTCCGTCATACTTCCTTTCTTTCATTTTTGTTATTTCCTTTATAATCAGCGCAGATGCTATTACAATATTTCTTCTAAATGTTCTCTGGTATTTCCACTAATTTTTTTTGTCATGTTTTTACTTTATTTTGCTACTTTATTGATCATAGTTTAATGTTTTCCTTTATCATTAATTATTTGATCATTACTTTTATTACTATTGTGGTACCGTAACTCTCAAGGAATTGTAACCATAAGTTAACTGCGTCGTTCTCTTAGATTTTGGACTCGGATCTTCGAATTGCAAAAAATTTATCTTAGTTTTATCATAAACTCTCTTATCTCTAAAGTTTGGCCTTCTAATTTCCACAAATTACAAATCTTATCAAATTTGATTTTTATTTCGCAGTATTGTGTCTTTCTACTTTACTTTCTTTAATAATCTACTTAATAAAAAAAAAAATGATAATTTTAAATTTTAATCCAGTTTTTCATTCCATTCAAAATTATATACCCTATTTAGTTGACTATGAAATCATTTTGAAATGATATGAAAACAGTTTTACAGTGCTATCTAATGCAATATATCGTCATCATCATTCTCAGCTTATTCTACCAATTATGGTGCAGCCTCCATTATATAGTCGTTTTTCATTTCTGCCCACGATTGTCTAATACTTGCTACTCGGTGTCATGTACCTGCCTGTTTCCTTATGTCATAGTCCCATATTAAGTTTGGACGTCGTATTGGCCTCTTGACGTCTCTTGGATACCACAGTGTACTTTTAGTGAACACTTTATTGTCAGTTTTTTTCGCTAAATGTCCCGCCCACTGCCGTTTTAAAAATTTAATTCTCTGAATTACATCAGTGACCTCGGTTTTCTGTCTGATCCATTCTATTCTTCTGCGATCTCTTTTTGTTAAGCCTAGCATGCATCGCTCCATTGAACTTTGAGTGACTAAGTTTCGCTATGATCTTTTTCTTTAGTGTAAAAGTTTTGCAGCTATGTGTCATAATTGGTAGTATACATTGATCGAATACTTTTTTCTTCAGGTGGAGTGGCATCCTGGATTTGAATATAACTGTATCTTTTCCAAAAGATGCTTAATCCAGTTTCATTCTTCTGTTGATTTCTGGGAGTAAGGAGTCAGGTTTATAATGTATTAATTATCCCAGGTATACATACTCGTCTACTGTCTCAAGTGCAGTGTTGTTTATTATTACATCTTGGACATCCACTAGCTCGTACATGGTTTTTGTAAGCTAACTTTTAGTCCAACTTCATTGCTAGCTGCATTTAGATCGGTGGTAAGTTCTTGTAGTTCTGCAGGATTATTCGCGATCAGAATTATGTCGTCTGCCAATCATAGATAGGCCTTTATTCTGTCAGTTCACTTTGCTAAATATGTTTTCTAGCTTTGCGGTGAAAAGCTTTGGGGATATTTTGTCTCCTTGTCGGACGCCTCTGGTAGAGGTAAGTTCTGGAGTATTTTCGTACATTTTTACATTAGCTGTTGGCTGTTGCTTTTCTTTATATATTTGCGGTCTCTATGTACGATTTGTCAATGCCTTGATTGGTCAAAATTTCTATTATTGCCTTAGGATCTATAGAATCGAGATCTATGAAGGTTCAAGCTAGCGATATTACATATTATTGCTTGCTCTTTTGGCTGTGCATCATCTAATACATTTGTTAATCTGTAATTGATGATATTTGTGAATATCTTTTATATGATTGGTAGTAAACTTCTGGGTCTGTAGCTTTTAATATTCTCTTTGCTATTGTCCTTATGAATGAGAATTATGTTTGCTGTATTCCAGTGGTCTGATACGCATCTTGATCTTAGACAGTTCGTAAATATACCTGATAAGATTTTCAGATTTTTTTGCCAGCGTATTTAAGCAGTTCCTCTGTTATGCCATCTATTCCAGCTGCTTTACTGCTCCTTATTTTCGTAATTATCAATTCTACTTCTTCCGGAAGTACTCCTGGTACATCTTCTTGGCTAATAGTTTATTCTTTAAGTGTTTCAGGGGCTTTGTATAGTTCGCTGTAGAATTTAATGACTAGTTTTATTATTTCATTTCTTCATTATTTCATTTTTTGGTTTCGAAAATTAGTTTACGGATTTTATTTCATTTCTGTTTGTAATTCTGGTTTGTTAGAGCCACGACTTGCTTCTTGTCAATGATTAACGCTTTTCTTGTTTTCTTATAGTTTTTCCTGTCTTCCTTCATATTTTTCCTTGTGACCTTACAAAGTTCTGTGTATTGGATTCTTTGTATGTTGCTACTTACTTTCATTTCCCTTCTTTGTTAAAGTCACCAATTAAATATTTGAAGTGACTTTTATTGTTATTTAATGCTTCAGTTATGTTACTGTAGATTTCTCTATTAAATAGAGGAACTCTACAGTCTACAGAATAGACTCAATTTCTTCGACAGTGTGGGTAATCGTTGGTGCGTATATTTGTACGATTTGCATATTATATCTCTTTGATAGTTGCAAGGTTAAGCTAGCTCTGTTAATTGTCTTGGCTGATGCCAGGTAGTAGAATGTGTTTCCTGGCACTAATTCCAATAGCTCTTCATCTTTCCGTCTTACTTGCTGTTTCCTATGACATCACATTTTATATTTTCAGTTTCTTTTTCCAGTTCTACAAGTCTGGATTTGTTTGATAGCAAGTAACAGTTAGATGTCGATATATAAAGCGTTGTTGTTTTGTTTGGGTAGCGGTTTAGACTCTGCAGATTCATAGCACATTCTGCTCTCCTGGCTTGATCCCGAAAGCTACCCAGTTCAGTGCCATTTGGGCGTACGGAGAATGAGGGCCAAGCCTTTCAGACTCCTCCTTCTGATATATACAAACTGCCATCAGTGGATTTGCCGTTCTTCTTCTTAGTGTGCCTGTCCGTTCCGAACGTTAGCGATCATTCTGGCTATGATGACTTTGTTTTTTGGTATACGAAATAGCTGTGTTGAGGTCTTTCTATACCATGCTCTCAGGTTAGCAAGCAAGGATATTCTTCTTTGTTCTGGGGCCCTTTTCCTTCAATTTTACCTTGTAAAATGCATTGAAGTAGCTCGTATCTGCCTTGATTTCTCATTATATGGCTTAAGTACTGCAGCTTACGGCCCTTCACTATATTGACCAAATCCGCAGTTGTGTTCACCCTCCGCAGTACTTCTTCATTGGTGACTTTGTCTGTCTATGGTATCTTCAAGATTCTTCTGTATGACCATAGCTTAAAAGCCTGAAGTTGTGATAGAGTTTCCGCCTTCTATTTCCACGTTTCTACTCCGTACAGAAGCACTGAGTACACAACATTTAAGGAGCCTTATTTTTGTTTCTAGGGTGAGGTTACTTTTATGGTGTTTTACTTGTCTGGAGACAGTTACATTTCTTTTCAATTCGAGTCTCACCATTCTCCTATACGCATTTCGTGGTCTACTACTCATCAGGTGATGCGGGGAGACAAATATCAACTTCTGTGAAACATAATCCAGCGAAAAATTGTAAGGATGTATAGGGAGAAGAAAGAAGTCTTGACTGCCAAATTTAAGAGAGTTATTTAACTAACTTATACTAACTTTATTTAACTAACTTACACTAATCGATGTTTCCAGTTTCTTATCATTATTATTATATTTTATTCTGTTAGTTTTTTTTATTTTAGAATAATATTGAGAGCCGAATCGTTAGCAACGTGATAAAATCAGTTAAGCGTTTAATGATGTATTAATTTTAAAATTAATCCGATATTTGTATAGAGGTTTTAAACAAATTTTACATTATAAATCCAAATGTTTTTTCTTTATATATATAAAGGGCAAATTTATACAACACAAATTTAAGACAAGATACTATATGTATTATCAACCCTATCATCACTTTCTAAACTCTTTTTATATTCAATGAAAATTTAAGACTGATTTTTTGAATGATGTTTGTTACCAAATTTTTTATAATTATGTTAAATTTTTGATTCAAACACAAAACTACAAATTGTACAAATTATCTTAAGATCCACAAAAATCTATTTGTTTCATGGTTAATTTTCACTTCTGATTTATTGGAAGCTCATAATCAACTCCAAGTTTAAGATTTAATTTCAATGCCGCGCCGCTGCCATCCGCTTATACGTATTTCTACCTTAAGTCTCCTCAGAGCGACATATCCTGAAGCTTTAATTTATGTTGTGAAATGGGTCACGCTTATTAGCAGATTTTAATACCTGCTCCATGTATGTGCCATTTTTAGTTCCAGTTCTCTCTGCTTTAATTCATTTTGGGACAAAGGCCCCTCTTTTATTTGTAGATCTTTCTTTATGTCTTTACTAAGGTTTGTTATTTGAAACATTTATTTCTGAAAATTGAAAATGGTACATTCCCTAAGAGATAATAAAGGTTTATAAGTAACTATGTACCTGCAGAGATAATAGTTCTTCGATTTAATCAAGTTAATTATGAATTTCTTGCGAAACGTGGTTTTCTAATATGTTGTTTTTGTCGTATTCTGCACATCATTTCTTGATTACATTTCATTTGTAATTTATTGCATTATATAAATATTCATTAGTCAATTTAATGACATTCCGACGAAATATTCATTCGCTGAAAGATCGTAAAATAGTCACAGAGAGGGAAAAAGGCGGATTGTACCTCGAAACACAGTTTATGTTTGCTTGTGGTAGGATGTTTTGAATCAGGATCTATTCACGTTTTATTTTTTAGGTGCGCTCTGAAAAAATTACAGTAGTGATATTTGTTTATAAAGATATTCTTCGACATTTTGCAGTTTACCCTTCTATGTTTGTAATTTCTCAATTTTCCTGCTAATATTTGTTTACAATTTTCTAACAGGAATTAATAATACCTTAAAGATTAACGTAGCTGAGCCTTCTATATTAACAAGTTAACTGTATTATTAATCAGAAGTGATTATGACACGTTGAAATAATTAGATCAAACTTTTTATTCCTATTTTCGAAGAGTTTTAGGATGCTCAATTTTTTAGGTCACTCACTTGTTGCAATAACAATTTTTATATATACCTACAGGGCAGTCAGGCTTGGACGAAAATCTAGTTACTTTTTTTGTTGGTGGGAACTTAAATTCGGCGCAGAGTGTCTTTATTAATTCCTCAAAATCTGTAATTATTTGTATATAGTCTAATTAGTTATAATGAAAACAGTAACTAGATAATTGTTTACGTTCGTATAATAAGTGCAGAATCTGTAACGCCTCAAAAATTCACAATTAACTATAACAAACGTCATTTATGATGAGGTGCCCGTATTTTCTTGTTGAGTTAACAGATTTATCCGACCTACAAAACTATCCCAAACTTTGCATTTATTCGGTGGCGTGTCGGCGTAAAGTTACTACCAAGTGTTTTCTGCTACTTAAGACAGACTTGCACCCGCCTCTGTTTCGTCGCCACGATTTACTTAACCTTTGCCGCTAAAACAGGTAGTTTTAAAATATGCGCAACGAAATTTAACCATAATTGGCGTTTGCTGTACTGTAGGCATCATAATATCATAAATTACTTTATAATACTAAACTGCTAGCCAAAATACTAGCTATTACAGTTTTGGTAGAATATCTAAATTTTTCGTAAGAACCAACTAGCTGCAGATTAATAAGATTTCGCACTTGGTATAACGTTGTTCAGCTTTGATAAGCCAGACTACTAATTGATTAGCCTAGATAATGTGATATTGTTTATTTTGAATTAATTTTTAGTAACTAGTTGACGATAATCGATTTAACATTTACTTAAAATGTAATTAGTTAATTTAGAAAATAAGTTTTAGTCAGAAATTCTGATTTTTGTTACCCTAGTGTCCATTATTTAATCTTGCCTTGATTGTTCACGGTGATATTTAGTTCTATAATTTCATTCTTAATGCTTGGTATATATTTTGACAGGATATAAAAAATATATTTCTAGTAAAATCATGTTAGTGCACTTTGGTATTTTAAATTCGATTAAGTAATCCAGTAAGTCACTTTATATAATAATACCTCTCCTACATTAACCTGGCGAGATATTATTGTGATATTCTATCAAAATTCTAGAATGCCGTTACTTGGTACGAGAGGATAAGAAAAACTGTGTCCATGAAACAAGAAATATGTACGCATTCATGCTGGTTGATTGATGTACGATTTATGGGTTCAGTACAGGATCACTATGGGATAGTGTTACATCATTTTCATCATCACCCAGCCCTTTTGCGTGATTTTTTCCATTTTGCTCTATCTTGAGCATTTTTCATCCAATTTATTTATTGACATTTTCTTGAGATCGTCAGTCCAACGAGTAGGGGGTCTTCCTATACTTCTTATGTCTAACCTCAGCCCTCATTCAAGCAATCTCTTCGTCCATCTTTCATCACTGATTCGGACAACGTGTCCCGTCCATTTCCATTTCAGTGTGGCAATTCAGGAAATTACATCGGTAACTCCTGTTATTCGTTTTAGGTCTTTATTTCTCACTCGGTCAAGAGCCTGAAGCGATATACTCAGCGTTGACCTTTCTATTTTCTGAGCTATGCAGCGTTTCAGAAGTTGTTGCTGTCAATGTCAAAGTTTCGACACCATAGGTCATCACAGGCAATACATATTGGTCAAATGTTCTACGTTTTAAAGAAATTGGTATATCGTTTTTAAAGATGTCTTTGGTTTAGTTTTCCATAGGCTGCCCATGGTAGGTTTATTCTTCTTCGTGTTTCGCATGTTTGGTGGTCTTTTTTTGATCTTTATTTCGTGTCCAAGGTATGTATATTTTTCCACCAGCTGTACTTCGTTGTCTCCAATATTAATATTTCAGCTAGGTACTAGGTTTGTGATAAATTTTGTTTTTGAGATGTTTATTTTAAGACCCACACTGGCACACAGTAACTGAAGTTCATGTAGCATTGTGCATATCTCCTTGAGGTTATCCGAGGACAAAACTATGTCGTCTGCGAATTTCAAATTTGTTAATCTTCTACCGCCAACGTTCACGCCTTTCTTCTCCCAGTTAAGTTTTTTACAAGCATATTCTAGTACTGCGGTAAACAGTTTAGGTGATAAGATATCACCCTGTCGGACTCCTCTGTCGATTGGGATATGATCTGTGTTTTTATGTAGTTTCAGTACATAAAAATCTACAAAAGCCTGAACGAGTGGTCGATTGTATTCGATAGTATTTTCCATTCTCGAAATTCCAAGTACCAGTTCTTAAAGCTTATTATGGAAGGGAAGATAGAAGGAAAACGAGGCATCGGAAAAAAGAAATACTCATGGCTTAAAACAATAAGGGATTGGATAAATCTCGATGCCCATGCACTTTTTAGAGCCACACAAGATCGAGAGGAGTATTCCAGAATTGTCGCCAACGTCCACTAATTGGATAGGGCACCATAAGAAGAAGTATTTTCCATTACCGTTTTAATACTCTGTAAGTGATCATTTGTTCCAAATCCGGTACGAAATCCCGCTTGCTCTATTGGCTGGTAGAAATCAAGTTTGTGTATCAAGTGTAATAAAGACGTATGCTATACACGTTCGCTCATAGATCTTCAGTATGGACTTACCCTGGATATTGTTAACTTCTGCCTAAATTTTGAATCGAATGCCAATGTGAATAGCCTGAATGACACATACACCATTAAAAATTAATTATTGCAAATGTAATTTTTATATCCAAGTACTGTATATCAGATATAAGAAATGTTTATTTATTATAATATTAATTTATTAATGTTGGTGCAAAACATTGTTGTTTAATAACAGCTAATTGTATATAAAAATTGTATATAAATATTACAAAACTATGTATTAAACATTTTGTATTATTGTATATCAGCTATTTTCTACACATATAAAATATTTTTGCTACAGTAGTACAAAATAAAATGGTAATTTTTAATAAATGCAAAGCAGTATTTTATTAAACAGGGTTAGGCAAACTTTTAGATTATTTTGAAATTAGCGGTAATCTGGATATATGTTTTGTATACATTGCTTCTTGTTTTTCTGCATATTATACATTTTTGTATCACAAACATTATTTGTGGTGAGCTGCGCGAAATGACGTATTTTCCTCTAAGTTACCCAAATGTTCCTACCGGCGAAACAATCGAAAAATTTGACATTCATTCATTAACGAATCTACTAGGTGTTTAGTACTACGAAATATTAGTGTTATCTGCTATTTAGTTAAACTTGTCCTCGCCACTATTTCGTTGTCACGATTTAATTAATCAATGAGGGTCATTTTAAAATCTAAGTGACGAAACTAATAAGATATTTCCTGTGATGTCTTTATTGCTTACTTTTGTTAAATCCAACAAACTTTCATAAAATAGGAAACGAGTACATAATCCGATCGGTGTTTTTGTCGCGAGTTTCAAGATGGTCTCAAAGTCTTTTTCAGGGGTCGTGGTAGCATTACAATAAAAATACAATAACTATAGTGGGAAAGCTGATCCTGCTATTCATTAATATTTATTCTAATCTTGGTCTATGTTTGACAAAGAATTAAATTGTTTTTTAACTGTAGCCTCTTTCTCCTATTAGTTTTTATGTTAACAATTTGGGAGAAAACTAGTTCACAAAAGTAAGAATAGAACTGTCAGCTCAAAATAGCCTTTTCTCTTCATCCAGAAGACCATCGTTTGGGAACTAATTTCATCTTAAGCACACCGTGTCATTTACTTTATTTTTGTTATGTATGATTTCTGGAACAAGCTAAACAATTTGTTTGTTAAACTGTATTCCTTACATTTTTTCGACTTTTTCTCGGTTGGTATTTGAAAAATAAAGGGTGTTTTTTTTTTTTAGAGGTATAGAACTTTGAAATGGAATAAAACAAATACGATTTTTATCAATTCACATGAAATTTACTTTATTTGAAAGATAATCTTTTGGCATTTTAATTTAAATATGATTTTTGGTATATGACTTATGGTTGGCTCTGATGTAGTCACTTTTTCCAATATTTGTCGCCGTATATCGGCAATAACGCTACGAATTTTGTCCTTCGAGTGGTCAATCGATTCATGTTTATTGGCGTAGACTAGCACCTTTACATATTCCCACATAAATCGCACTATCTTGGAGGCCAGTTCATGGTCCGCAACGTGAAACTATGTATGCGGTTACCAAACGTTTCCTTCAACAAATCAATTGTGGCACGAACTGTGTGACATGTTGCACCGTCAGCTCATGTAACTACATCATGGTTGTTCAATTCGGGAATGAAAAAGGCAGTAACTATGGCTCTATAGCCGGTCACCATTGACTGTAACATTCTGGTCAGCACTGTTTTTGAAGAAGCACGGTCCCATGATTCCACCAGCCGATAAAGCCCACCAAACAATCAGTTTTTCTGAATGTATTGGTTTCTCAACATACATTTGAGGATTATCTTAACTCCAAATAGGGCAGTTTTGTTTGTTGACGTAGCCATTCAACAACGTGAGCTTCATCGCTAAACAAAATTCGCTTATGAAAATACGAAACAACGGCAATCTCGTTTTGGACTCACTCACCGAATTTACTCCTTACTAGGTGATGATATACCTTCAATTTTTGCATGAGTTGGATTTTATTAGCACGCAAAGCAAGATCTTTCCGCAAAATCGCCCATAAAGTCGATGAACACGTACCCAACCGCTTGCAGCAACAACTTCTTCTGTACGCACTGTACGACGTGTCTGTGGATGCATATTATCATTTAAAGTAAACATGGTGCAAAAACGTTCCATGTTTAATCGTATTAATAGCTGTGACGGACAATTATGTTGACCATAAAATGGACGTAGTGCGCGATACGTCTTTCGAACAGAACCACAATTTTTAAAATAAATTTGTACAATTTGGAATCGTTGTTCAGGTATTAAGTATATTCTTGCTGAAATGCCAAACAAAACTTAACATAAATCATTTGACAGCTGTCAAAATGGCCAACAGTTAAAAAAGTGTTACGAACTTACATTTCTATACGTCTAAAAAAACGCCTTTTATTAAAGAACAATGCAAATAGATATCTAATAAAAGATCAGGTGTTTTCATTTTTCTTTTATTGCTTTTATTAATATAAATATCTGTTAGGTAGAAGATGTATCTGGATATGTAAAATAAAAAAGAATGAAACATGTTAATTAAATATTAACTTTGACGGCTCTAAAAATTGTTTTTTTGTGGCACGTTAAAGTTAAATATTATATTTATCTTGGATTAATCCACAATTGCTTGTAATAAAAATGAAATTTTACATTTCGATTTCCACTCCCGAAATCTTTTCCAAAAAGATTATTTTAAAATAATGAGTTATTATAACCTGTCGTTAAATATAATTTTTAATATTTAAATGTAGCAGAAAGATATCGTTAAGTGTGTCTAACCCTGTAAAAACTTAATGCTATATATATTTTTGTTTGGTTTATTTATTTTAGTTGATTATTTATTGTTTGAATGTCCATTTAATTTTGTAAAGTGTGATAGTTTTGGGCTAGAGAATTGAATGGCAGAAAATGTAAGCCTTAAGAAATATTTAAACTATGTAACTAAGGATATTTTATGGAAAGTTTTTTCACTGTATGTAGTACTTTTTAAGTGTCGCTAAAATAAATGAAAATTTATTATCTAATTATTGTTTTTTTGACTGAAAAAATTGAAAGCCAATATACTATTTATCAATAAAAAAAATAGTAGAACAATTTAATTATAACAGGAAATAAATATAGGTGGAAAATAATTTACTATTAAAAATATTTATATTTTTTTTAAATTAATACTTATAGAGAGGAAAATGAATAACGACTTTAAGTAAAACTTATAGCAGCAATTTGCCAGCAAAATGCATTTTTATCATTTTAGTAATCAGTCTTTGGTGATTATTTTTGCTGAGAGGAGCAGTAGCAACCAAAGGGCAACAAAAACATTCAAAAAGGCACACCAACATTTCTGGGGGAAAATATAGGTACACTATTTGCGACTGACCATGATATATGAATAAATCGAGATAGTACAGTATACTCCCTATAACGAACACGGTTATTACGAGGTTTCGCTTATAACGAGGTACATTAGTCGTCCCGTAAAATTTCTATTGAACTATAACCCTCTATAGCGAGGTAAATTGAAAAACGTGTTTTTTACGTTTTGGCCCGGCCGTAGCTATAAATAAATACCCTTTTTAACTGCCGGTCGCTCGCAATAAACTTCTTACAATTTATGATTCTTGGTCGGAAATTTACAATTTATGATTTGACTAATAATATAGGTCAGGGGTGTCCAATGCAATGCCTCAAGGGCCAAAACTAAAACTTTTGATGTTGTCGCGGGCCATATAATAATTTTGTTACAAGTAATAACAAAATAAAGTGAGGTATAAAAATAATTAAAACAAAAAAGAGTATTATTTCTTTTATTGCTCAACAACTACAAGATGACGTAAGGAAGAATCGGTAAGGTTGCTTCTGTTTTTATTTTTTATGTATTTCATTGATGAAAAGGCACTTTCACATGTATATGTACTTCCGAACATTGACGTCATTTTCAGTCCAAAATCTCGCAGGTTTGGGAATTTCTACTTTGACAGTAATTTGAAAAATTCAGGTCCCTTTTCTTGTCTGGTGATTAGGAACATGTCTGCTTGAAGATCACATAACTCTAGCTGTAAGTTGGGTGGTTGATCATCAATGGTTGCTCCAAGAGGGTTATTATAAAGTACTACACTGCTTTTGAGACTTTCAATTTCTTCAAATCTTGTATTGAATTCATCAATAACTTGTTCCATTTGTGAAATGCAGGATGAAAGCTCAATATTTTTCTCACCGTTGAATTCTTCTGCTATTTGCAGACAGCTAGGGAAGTGTGTCAGGTTGTTCTTTTCCAAAGCACGTTTAAACACGTTCAGCTTATTCCGGAATCCGTTTATCATCCCGATCAAATCTGAAACCGTCTGGTTTCTTCCTTGAAGACTCAAGTTTAACATGTTAAGATGATTAGTCAGATCTGTTATAAAAGCTAACTGTCTTAAGAATTCTGGATCCTTAAACTTCTCTTCCAGTTCAGTTATGTCAGATGAAACGTATTTGTTGAGGAATGCAGGGATTTCCTTTCTTATGGCAAAAAATCGTTCCATGCACTTTCCTGCACTCAGCACCTTACATTGTTGTACATTAGCAAGTCTCCATACTCAGCCTATGTTTCCACTAAAAACTGCTTAAGTTGCCTGTGTAAAAGAGATCGATTCCCACCTCTAATCATATTTATAATCTTAATCACGGTTTGGAAAACTTGATTTTCCTTAACTGATTTTCCGCATAAAGCTCCCTGATGTATAATACAATGAATTGTTGGGCAAATGCCACCATTCTCTCGAAGCAGACCCACTAATCCAATTTTTTTACCTGTCATTGATGTTGCTATGGCTGAACATTTATCAAAGCCTCCAATTCTGTCAACTGTTTTCTTCGCAGCCTCATAAATGTCTTTTCCTTTTATTGTTCCATAAAGAGGACAAATATCAAATAACTCCTCTTTACTGGTAAAATCATCAAAAGTGCGCACAAATATTAACAGCTGACTAACATCGGTTTGATCAGTACTTTCATCCAAAGTGAGAAATATGAACTTTTCTTAACCAGGCTAAGCATAGATTTTTCTACTTGCTCACCCATAGCAACAATCCTTCTTTGTATGGTTTGATGTGAAAGTATCACTGATTCAAATTTCTCCGCCATTTTAAAATCACCGAAAACTTTGGCCATTTCAACAGCACATTTTTTTATCAAATTGCCATCAGTGAAAGGTTTTTTGCTTTTGCCAGCACAAGCGACACGGCATAAGATGCATACAAAGAATGCGTTTGAGAGTGTAATATTTTACTGAACATACCAGTTTGCTGTTTAAGCTTTTTCTTCAAATCTGCAACTAGGGCACGCCGACTTTCATTTGTGTACGCAGCATACTTATTTTCATGCACTGTTGTATGTCTTATCACATTATATTCTTTAGGCACTGAAACGACATTCATGCACACTAAGCACTGCAACTTTCCATTATTATTAGCAATCAAGTAATCACTTTCCCAAATTTCTTTGTAAATTCTGTTCTCACTATCAATTTTCGGTTTTACACTCATTATTGTATAAGAGGAATCAAGACAAAGAATTAATAAAGTTCACTGTTCACTAGCAACGTAATAGATTAGCCGACCAGCCTACGTGTCAGTAGCACACTGGCACGATGGCGGCTGGCGACGGAAGGTAAGCAGTGGGAGGTGTGGCCTGCGTGAACTCTGATGCGCAGTAATCAGTGCAGTACTCATAGTGGTGGAGGACGATTGCGTTCGTTACACCTCCGCGAAGCGGCACGCGGTACAGTACTTGTGATGTAAAACCACTGCTAAACCATAAAATAAATTAAAAAATCTTTTTTCACAGTGGCAGCATTTAAAGAAAATATATGCTTTTCGAAAATCTTACGTGGGTCACAACAAATAGCCTCGCGGGCCGGATGCGGCCCACGGGCAGCCAGTTGGACAACCCTGATATAGGTCGTAATAGACATGATGTGGAAAGTGTTTAAGGTTGTCAAAAACTTTATCCAAAGACAAATGAAGAAGCATAAAACTGTTTCACATCTTTAGAAAATATGATTTTAGTATGATTAGATAGAATACTTGACAGATTTAGAGCAGTCAAAAATGACAGACTTCTTCCAACTGCAGAAGCAGTAGTTTATGTTATTCTTGAAAATACGCTTTATACATATTTACAGAATACAGCTTTTTTGTTTTGACGTATTTCATTGACAATAAAAGTAAACAACTTTTTTTCAAAAACGCCATTCAAACAATATTTATGAACATCTTATATTGCTCCGAATGGCTTCACTATAGAAAGTTTTTTTTTGTGTGTGTTTTGGCTTGGACAATTGTCATTCAGCCAGTCTCAATCAAGATAAGTTTATTAATGTAGTGTGTGTGTGTGTTTGTGTGTGTAGAGTAATTGTCTTGATACTTAGCAAAGTCGACGTCATTGTCTTTGCTAAGAGACGCTAATTGTATCCGAACGTCTGCGGTCCCTCCGGTGTGTACCGATCACACAAGGCTAGAAGTTATTTTCATTTATTAATTTTTTTAATAAACGAAAATTTCCACCCAGGTGGGATTCGAACTCACGACCTTTAGGTTTAAAGGCAGGCGCTCTTACCACTGCGCCACAGAGGGGGTTACTATAGAAAGTTAATGTTTTAGAAAACTACATATTCATATGTATGCACAGTATCATTGTTGTTCCGCTTATAACGAGGTAATTGTCTGTCATTTCAGTTGTCGTTATAGAGGGAGTCTACTGTATAAGGTTATTTGCACATTTTGTTTCCTGTCTCTTTATTTCTATATTTTTCCTTTCGCCCTCTTTTATTTCGAAAGATAACAGGGACCAAATCCCGGATTTTTGTTTTGATGGAGGTAGGACTGGTCTCCTAATCAAATTTGGCGACCAACCTCCAATCCGATTATGCTGTAGAAGGCAATCACATAGAAAATCAACTAAACATACCTTAGCAACTTTACGTTTAAGCATCAACAAAAGAAGAAGTGTCAAATGCCAACTTTTTAGGTGAAACAAAAATTAATCTATATATGTACATGAATAAAAATGAATCGACTAACTTTTCGTACGCGCATAACTTCAGAACGACTTTACCAAATTAGGTAATTTTTTTTGTTGTGATTGATATTATCAGGAAGATTTATTTAAAAGATGATTTTCAAAAAATTGTACGGAAAGGCGTAAAAAAGCTTTTTTATTTTCCGTAATTTTAAATTGACAATATAACTAATAATTGCCCCATACTGTAATTAACAAAGGAAGTTATGATTAACAAAATAAATATCTATAGATTTACATAAGGACATAGCTAGCTGTATTTGGTATTGTGGCTCCAAATAATAACGATAAAGTTTCAACGTATCAGATGAGAAGATATGTCAATGGCGGTTTGGAGAATCTCTTCATTTTCCATACGCAAAGGTCATCCCACTGTAGTTACTTTAGCTGGTGAATGTACAACGAAAACGTTGTCTTATTATCTTGTTATCCTTTCTTAAAGAGAGACTTGACAACATATATATTGTTAGGTATATTTTAACTTCAGCGAAAGTCAGAGAGTGTATTAAAATAAAATATATAGAATAAAATAAAATAAATAAGAAAAATGGAATAAAGTAGAATAAAATGAAATAAATTAGAATCAAATTAAATAAAATAGAAATTGTTTTTCATAAATAGCATTTTTTAAACTATGGCAAAGAGGACTTTTTGTTGGCGAAGTGATTGGCGACGTTGACAAGTTTTGTATAAAATGCCAATTTTTAATAATTTTTAGTGTTGAAATTCGCCCAAAAAGAAGCAGCTGCTGATAAAATGTGGCTAGTATGACAGGTAATCTGTTAAATATTTTAATAAAATGAACATTAAATAATTTGAGATTTTTGGATTTTCAGGAGTTTCTATGTGTAGCACGAAAAGTATTGCAAAGGAGTATTGCAAAAAGTATTTGTCACTCATAATAAGAAGCGAAGCAAATATTCAAAAATAAAATTACAAACAGTTCAATAAAGTCTGTTACGTCGGAAAATTATTACTTTTCATATAACTGAAAAACAAGTACCCACTGTAAATAAAATTTATTATGTTCTGTTTCATCCTTTATATAAATGTCAACCTTTTTAGGGCTACAAAGCCTCAAGAACCTTTCTCGTTGGTCAAACAACACAATTCTTGTAACCATTCCACCTCATTTTCAAATCAACACAACCACATCAGTCAATCACAACCACATCTTCAAATACCAGCATCAAGTCAAAACCTCCACCGTGCATTAGAGACGTCTCTAACCTCTCTCTAGTTTTGCTCCGACTTCTCTAATGGAGAAATCTTTCTACACAATCACGTTTAATGTCCTCGCCTATTTCTTTTCACATCAAATATGTTTTCGGAAATTTTTCATAAAATTCGTATCCTGCCGGATACAGGCTCCATAGCCAATTTTATTTCGGACAGTTGTGTTCGGCATTTAGTGATTTCTCGTAATAAAGTTATAATCCCTATGGAAGGTCTGAACAGGATGTTGACAGATACCACTCAGAGTACTACTTTTTACTACTCATATTTATGATCTAAAACTATCAGATCACACAGTTTATCAACCAGGTCCTAAACCTGTTAGTTTTGTCCCGCCACGACCAAGCTAATGCATATCTAAACCTGCTTGTTTTGCCCGCTACGACCAAGCTCATGAGGATAATTCTAAGTCTTTAATTTTCCGAGAGTCAACAGGCAGTTTTTATGTTATTGTACTATTTCCACAATCCAATCCTCTTTATTTATTTATCTGTTTTCTGTTCTTTTCGATAATTATTCTCATGCATTTTATTGCTTCCCAACATATGATAACGGTTCTTGAATCCGATTTGAAATCGCATATCACTTATTACTCGCACGCAGTTTTCGAAAAACAAATTGTTTAATTTGTTTCCTGTCTCCAAAATTCATACTAGCTTCAACACCAGTACACAAACAATAATTTATACCACGCTCTTCTCGCCTTCTATTCTTCTTGTTTTTTATACTCCACATCTAAATGATTGCCTTTCAAAAAAGCATTTTATATGCACTAGAAAAGCATAATTTTAGGGCACACCTATTTCTTCAAAGTATCAGAGATCCCTGAAACACACCCTCAGAAACAGTGCCAGATCACCATTGAACGAAAATCTCGACAAGTGGGTTCTACCCCTATACATACAAATTCAGTAGCTAACCAAAAGTCGAGATGATCACATGTACAATCTAGTGCCGAAGATAACACTTCACTCATTGAAATGTTTTATTTACTTTTATAAATGTGTGCTTATTTTCAGTATTTGCCAATTTCAATTACATATACAGTCTATTCAATTATTTATTATTTTTTAATATTAAACCAAAGAATTTAAATATGTTTTACATAAACAGTTATTTTACTATAGTAACAAAAAAGTTGATGACTGAATCTACCTGAATTTTTTTTTTCTGAAGAAAGTGATAAAAAGTTTCTCTTTACATGATAAAAAGTTTCCATCTATACCCTATTCCTTCTAAAGACAACAACTATTATAGAGGATTTTAGAATCACTAAATTGTGTGTTGGACTCCTGTTATTCCTAAAACCATGTTGCTGGTTCATTATCAGAACTTTTTATTTGAGGAAGAATTGTACCATTTCTTTAATATTTTTTTAAATAGTTTACACAAGGGAGATGTCACTGTTATTGACCTCTGGCTTTGATTTTGTTAGGATTTAGGAAGGGAATTATGGTAGTTGTACAGCAAAATATTGGAAATTATACTTGAGAATCAAATTTGTAGGCAGTAAATTCTCCGAACTGTTAATGCGATAATACGACAACATCGTTGCCAGTTTGTGATGATAGATATTCTAGCAATTTATAATTTAATCATTGATATCCAGCAAAATTATCATATTAATAATCGTTTTGTTTTTGTTAAGGTATCTAATAAAATGTATTTAATAACATCAATATGTATGTATAATATTATATTTATATACAGTATTTATATATAGAACACATCTAAAGTACGATAATATTCTTGTAAAAGTCATACATGACAACATCGTATTCTAGGACCGGTAAAAAGGAATAGTAGATCAACGTTGTCATAATATAAAAAGAGATAAATTGATCATTGATTTCCTAGCGGAGCATTCAGTAGCGTATCGTTCACACTGTTGCAGTGAATTTTAAAAATGAATCTTAATATATTATGATATGAGACTTATATTTAACTTTAAAAGTGAATACTTCTTATCGCAAAAAAACACTTCTCAAAAAACGACTTTCAAATTCCATAATACAAAACATACGAGACAAAGAAATTTTTTATGACATTTAATGACAAACTATAACTTTTATTCATGACATTTTTTGTTTGTTACAAAAATTAATTATCGAAAAGGCAGGTAGAGAGATTTAACCTACTGTTATTTCAATGAAAGGTTTCTTTTCATTGGAATTACATACTTATATTTTAAATATACTTATTTACATAATTAGGAAAATCCAATTCTGAATTTGCAAATTACGTTAAGTGGACTTTTACTTATAGTGAACATATAAACACTCACACATAATATATATTATAATTAAATAAAATAAATCGAATCGAATATACCTAATATAATATAAAAGTATTCATTTTTTTAAGAGCAAAGTATATTGGTGCAAAACGTATTTTAGTTTGAAAACTAGGTTAACTAAATAAAGTTACTTACATACGAAAGTAATCTTGATAAAATGGTTCGACCGCAACAGGTCAACAAGTCAAAATATTAATCATCGTATGAAGACGAGAGCTATCGAGATCACTATTGTTTACATTGATAATTCTAAGTCCCACATTCTATCTTCTTCTTTTATAGTGATGTCAAGTGAAACCAAGTGGCAAGAGAAAACTCAAGTTTTCTCTTGCCACTTGGTTTTTTATTTGAGCCTATATAAGCTCGATAGGGTTCAGCTCACAATGATAAGGAGGAAGGGGATGTACAATTATGTTGTTTGCATGATAGTAAAAAGTAGATAGTAAATAGTAAAAAGCCGTTCTTCAAAAAACCCAAATCACTGCCTATATGTGTTATTATGAACCTCCGTCCTTTACCCACTGGTGTTTTTAAACCTAATGAAAGCTCTTCAATGAAGGCTTGTCGACGACTTTTAATTTCCAAATCTTGCCACACATTTGAGACAGTATGACCTTGATTTAGCCAAGTTTCATGTAAATAGTATACTTTTCGTCCTTCACGACGATACCCTCGGATTTTTTGTAATTTAAGTAATTTCTTCTCCACAAAACAATTTCATCTTTTTCTAAAAGAACACTTCCTGCTTCTTTTTATATATTTAATGTTCATTTCTTCTAATGTTCGCAATAAAACACGTCGTGATATTTTGGTTATTGAACTATCGGAATTTAATTCAACTTCAACTTTCTTTAAGGTTGGGATTTCGTTCCGAAAAAAAAGCATGGAATTTCCTCCGAATAGCATATTTTGTATGATCTTTAAGTTGGATGTGGTTTCTACCTCTGGTTTCAATGGTTTCAACGGGTCCATCATCCAATTTGCCTTCACTTTGTTTAAAATTGTTTACAATTCTGTATACAATTTTAGGTTTTAGGGAGGTATAACTATTACCTTCTAACAAAAAATGATTATTTTTTGTAATTAGAGGTAATGGATTTTGACAAGAGCTATGAGTCATGCCAATGCAGTACACAAGTTTACCTATTATTTACAAGGTCATAGCTCTTGTTAAAATCCATTACCTATAACTCTAATTTATAAAACAGTAATAGAAAGTATTGAGTTGTACGGGGATGTAGTATATCTTTTCTAAGTAAAAATATTAAGAGAATAAAAGTTTTGATTCTAAAAGTATGTCGAGTGGGAGATAAAAAAATTTTGATGAAAGACGTATATGGCGTCTTTCATCATTTTTAGTGGCTAATTTAGATTTCTCATCCCAAAAAACTCCAGATTACCAAATTTCGTGTTGTTATACCATGCCTGTCACGAAATATTCAAAAATAAAAGTTTACCTTTGACACCCTTTATTTTGGTTATTATCACCATTAGTACTAAAGTAAGTTAGTTTAAATCAGTCTATTTTAATATCAGGAATCTAAGATTAAGTTATGGCCATTTGTTGCCAAACACCATGTATATTATATTAATATATATAATAACCCAAATGTCAATAATAATCATATTAAAATTAACATAATTATAAATAGGTACATATTTATTTAATACAAGTAGCTTTGTCATAACTTCTTATGACATTTTTCGTACGCCATTGGAAGACCTACAATAGCGATGAACAGTCACTATTACTTCCAAGAATTTACTGCCTATATTTCTGGATTCTGACTATAGTTAGTTGAAATTTATTTTCTAATATGTATTTATTGAAAACCAAATTTGTATAAATTTTTTGTTTCTTTTTTAATACTAAAAATATAAAATAATTCAAAAGAAATCACTCAGACATTGGCTCTGGACTGTTAGTATTAACATCATCCAATGAGCTGTTTATTTCTATAGTCTCTGTATCATCATTTAAGCAAACTTGCAATTGATTAGCTGATGTAGATAATACATTGAATTGCTTTTTTCGTTTGTCTAATTTATTTACCAATAAGGTTCTTTCATCACCCAACTCCTTAAGATGCTTTTGAAGTGCAGACAATTGCTTGTTCATTTCTGTTCTAGGAGGCTCGGCTGCTATTTGTTTAGCTAAGAGATCATATTCAATCCTGAAAGAGAAAAATTTGTATGAATCCTTAGACAAAATGGACTTAAGTGATATAGGTACCTGTTTTGTTTAATTGTTTTGGCTTTATTGAGTTCTTCTCTTTGTTGAGCTATTTCTTCCTTTATATTTTGAATTTTTGTCTCATATTCTCTGTATAATTGCTGATATTTAAGTAACTGTTCATCATTTGATTTTGTTACCAACTCTGAACGCCTACGAGAGTGTTCAATCAAACTCAATTGAGCTAAAATTTTATCATATTGCATGTAATCATCTGCATGGTCATCAGAGTTGAACAATTTGGTTGTCATTTTAACCATTAAATTGAATCGCCTATCATCCCCTGTACCATCACCATCAAATACTAGTCTTCTTTTGATCACTTCTTCTATAAAAATAAAGAACTTAAATAAAGAAAATAGTACTTAACCACTTGTACACATTAATTTTGAGTTTACTGTAAAAAAGTGATTCATTCTTTTATTTCATAATTCGATTATGCATGTAAAATAATTTAACAAAACATTCATTTTAAGGGGAGTAAATATCAAATTCAAAAAACGGGCCAGAAAAGGTCATAAAATGTTTGAATAATGAAAATAAACTAAACTGCAAATATAACACAAAAATATCTACAACCTGACAGAAACTAAAATAGACTAACGTACATCTAAAACTAAATGCAAACTGTGAAAAGGACAAAAAATGTTCAGAGATCCATAAAACATTTGAATAGCGCTGTATTACGGTTGAATGTGGGACAGAGGCAACTCCTGAATTTACCAGCAAGCCACTCTGTGTTAGACACAGGATAATGCATTAAGTGGTTAAATATTAAGATAGTTATGCCTGTGTAGGGACTACATACTCTAATAATTTTTCTCTTGACTTGCAAACAATCATAAAAAAAACTGGAATTGATTTGGATTTTCCATTTTAAAGGATTTAAAAAAATAATATCAAGTTAAATGCATAAACCTACATTATGAAAACAGTATTTGGCTTTTAAATTATAGTGAAATAAATCTATCAACAAAATCAAGACAGCAAAAAGGAGGATTCTCATTTGGACAAATTTAAGGTTGCCTGAAATCCTGAAACCCACACAAATTATAAAGTGAGTAGAAAGCCATACAAAAATATATTTCAAATTTCGGCTTAAATTAAAGGTCGTCTGACACATAAAAAAATAATGTAGGAATCCATAGTTCTAATCTTTCAACAAGAATAAATGCTCTCTCAACTCTAAAGCATAAAATTGATTTTTACTTTTTCTATTCAAACATTTTCAAATCCTAGTAGATTATTTGATTAGTTTAGTTTAATATATTATACTATATTAGTTTAATATATTTAGTTACAAATTATTAATATTTTCGGCTTTATTATGGGTTATTAGTTGAAGACAAAATAAATAAAAATTATAATTTCTTACTATTGCTATTATTTGTATCACACGTAAGTAACAATTAGAAAAACATATTTACCTTCTGACATTATTTTATTTAATATTTGTAGGGTTTAAATTGGTTTAAATATTCGCAAAATGTTTAGTATTTGGTATATTAGCTCAAACTTCGGACATCAAATGTCATTTTGACAAAAATTGTACTTCTTTACAAATAATGTAATTAATCTCTACCATAGAAAATTTATTTCTCTATGATCTCTACCATAGCACATAGCACAGAAAGGCTATGCAAGGGCTATTATGCCTCATAGGCTCTAGACTGAAAAATAACAAATAACAAGAGTAGTTGTAATTGCTTACGGTAAAAAAGAAGATTAGCAATTATCCCGCCAAAACATAAAAAACTAACCACTTTTAATAAAAACAGTATAAACTAACAAATATTTTGTATTTATTATTTTCCATTTTGTTAAGTTTGTAGTTAATTTAATCTCTTTAAGTTAATTGTCATTTTGCATGTAATTTTTTAAGGCCGAGCAATGCGTTCCAATACAAGCAGTTTAGATGAAAACTCGTTAGCAGATCTTAGAAAAGTTCTTAAAAATAACATACTGAATAATAAAGAATGTACAGGTTATATTAAAGAAAAAAGTGAAGTATTACAATTGATCCAAAGAACAGTTCAATGTGGAGAATCAAATTCAGCCTTGTTAATAGGATCTCGAAGTTCTGGGAAAACAATGGTAAGTTTCATTATTTCTCTTCGTTTTGTACAGAAAACTGTATGTTTTCTGGTTCTGTTTTGTCTGGTTCATTGATTTTCAGATGGCATTCGATAGAGTTTAACATCAGAACTTGTAGAACTACCAAGTGAAGACAATGGGCACAGTTGAGATATATGTTTATAATAAAATACAAAGATTTAATAGGGACGTTAGACAGGGATGCATGTTGTCTTCATTATTGTTTAACCTTTATAGAAAAGCTATCTATACCGAAACATTATTTGATTAAGAATATCATCATCTTTGGCTCGAGAATCCTCTGTGGATCTTGGCCTGCTCTAAGATTCGTCTCCATTCTGTTCGGTTTCTGGCAACATGTTGCCATTTAATTGCCTTTTAATATCCGTAAGTCGGTTTCAACTCCATCTAACCACCTAATTCGTGGTCGGCCTTTGCTTCTTCTTCCTTCCTACAGGTGTTCCTGTGGTTAGCTTTTTACCAATTGTATTTTCAGGCATTCGTATTATGTGTCCAGCCCATCTAAGTCGCTGTGTTTTAATGAAAGTTATGACATCTGGCTCATCAAAGAGCTGATACAATTCAAAATTATATCTTCTGCGCCACTGCCCTTGGTCGTTTATACCTCCAAATATTTTGTGGAGTATTTTACGCTCAAATGTTCCCAAAAGTCTTTTATCTTTCTGTGTTGGAGTCCATGTTTCTGCTCCATATGTGAGAACCGGCCTCAGCAATTTTTTGTATATAATAATTTTAGTTCTTTGAATGTTTCTTGAGTGGAAATGCTTTTGGAGTCCATAGTATACCCTATTTATAAGATTTATTCGTCTTTTGATTTCTTTGCTTGTTTTATTGGTAGCAGTCAATAGCGACCCAAGGTATGTGAAGTTGTCAACACGTCCAAAGGTATGACTTCCAAAGACTGTTTCTCGTTCCTCATTTGCTATCGGATCCTTTGTAACCAACATGTACTTGGTTTTGTTTTCGTTGATGACTAGACCGACCTGTTTTGCTGCTGTTTCCAATTCTAGGAGATATTGTTCAACATCTCACTTGCTACGTCCTATTATGTCAATGTCATCAGCATATGCTAAGACTTGTATCGATCTATTGTAAATAGTACCGCCATCCCTAATTCGTGTATCTTGGACTGCTTTTTCTAAGGCAATATTAAATAGGAGGCAAGCCAGAGCATCCCCTTGTCTGAGTCCATCCTTTATCTCAAAGGATCTAGGATTCTCTCCCTGTATTCTAACAGTGGCTTCTAAGTTAGACATTGTCATTCTCGTTTTACAATTTCACAATTTATAATAGTGAAGAAACCTTTACATCAGTATCAAACTTACTACATGGACATCAATTTAAATTTGCTTTATCAGATGAAACCAGATTCGACAATATTGGCCACCAAAAAGAGACGATAGTGCAAGAATGTAGGATGTGCAAAAGTAATACTGATTTACATTTAAGCAGTGGTGTCATGGCAAAATTAGCAGTACTGGAACGAACTTTCTTTAACTTCTTTACAAGTAAAATATTACTCTATGTTTTTTAATACAAGTTACATCTGCATATTTTAAAATGTATATATATATGCATTTGCTTAATTCAAAAGTAATTAAATTCTGGAATTGTTGCTTTTTTATTTTATTTTAATTGTGAGAAAAAAGACAACATACCCTAATTTAAATGTTTTGGAGAAACAAATGTATCCAGTATTGTAAAATTAAAGCACACAATTATAATAAACCAGTTTTATCATTTACATGATAATATAACCTAGGTACGAAAGGTGATACAATCAAAATTACAATATCTGAACATTAATTTTCTGTAACTTTAAGAAATTGAGTTTAAAAAGTTAAAATTAATTTACAAAACCTGAACAAATGGATTTCTTTTTTCCAAAGAAGGTGATGCCATGCATGTCCTAGTGTTGTCTGCTGTGCGGTGTCTCCTCAACCAGGTTTTCACATAGGGTTCCACATTCCACTTGTTTATACTTGGTCCATGTTGTTTTATAAACGTAAGGCTTGGAACATGTCTGGTTAAGAGTCTAGTTCCCAAATCAATCATTATCTGGTTCATGAGACTAAAACCTCGTTCACATTCTGATAAACTACGTGGAATCAGTTCAACAACGGGATGAGATCTTTTGGTATGCTTGAAGGTGAATTGACCTCAATATGAACTCGAAAGCAGTTTGTTATTTTGGTTTTGTTAAGCTTAGAGCTTTCATCAGTTGGGTACTGATCAGTTTCCAGCACTTTAAATCAGATAGAAGAGAATTATATTGTTGCCTACAGTTAGAAAATACTTTGTTGAAATTACTGCCCTTCTCAGTAATATAAGCCTCAAGGCTCTTGATTCCAGGTTTCTTTTTCAGAGTTTCAAAAAAGGCAATGATTCTGCTGATCAATGTATCAGCATAAACAACAGTAGTTTCTCTGTTTTGCAGAGCCTCTGATAGTTTCGAAAGTTCCGCCAAAATGTCATGCATCATGGCTAAATTTAACAGAAACTGTAATGATAAAAATTGCTTTGATAGGCCACAGTACATAGATCCTTCAATACAACTTTTGTTCTTGCCTGTTTTCTCTTTTTCAAAGAGGTTGTAAATGACAGAGTAATGATACCATACAGCCGAAACTGCATGATAAGAACCCATCGAGTTCCTAAAACTTTTCCAATTTTTTGGAGTTGTTATTCCACTATTGAGGCACACTCAGAGACTTCATGCTGGTTTTTGGTGAACAAACAGACAGTGAATACAATGGAGCGAGCGGCCGTGTTCGGACGAAGTGGGGTGAGCGAATTTCCTAGAAATACAGTCTAGTTTTCGCGCCTTGGCTGTACATCCTGGTTTTCGTGAACTAGGCAGTAGTAGTTCTACTAGGTTACACCCGGGGGGAGGAGTGAATTGTTGTACTGTATCGAAATAAAGAGAACGTTTTCTATAGTTCGTGTTGTATTTATAAAACCTAAATTCTATATTTATTTTTTTTTTCTTTTCTTAACCAGTACCGGATCGGCGTTCCGGCACCATGACACAACTGCATTTATGATACAATATGTTCATTTATTAAAAATTATACTGTTTTCCTTGAAAATGAGAAAAAAAATCTTTTTGGTTGTAAATTAGTCTTAATTTGTGAGTTTTTAATCCAATGGAATAAGTTAATTGTCAAATTTCTCTTTGTATATTGAGCGGCCGTTAATGGGTTAATACTATATAAAGAATACACTTGCCTCAAATTTATTTTACTTTCCTCAAAACTATTTTAAAGTTAATAAAGTCTATTTAATAAAAATATTCCCAAGAAATAGAACACACTACGCCTATGCACATATATAATATTGAAGGAATAAACTAAAATATCATATTTCTCTCATTCTCATTCTTTCTAAGAACGTAAATATATATATATATATATATATATATATATATATATATATATATATATATATATATATATATATATATAGAACAGCAGAGTATTGATGTTTACCAATGTTTCAAACTATTCAATGAACTTGTCTTACTATACACTCGTGAATCGCACCAATTTATATTGTTACGGGGGAAAATTTTTTGGAGACTATATTAATTTTTTACTTATTTACATGGGCGAAACATACATATAAACAATGCTAGTCGTCCTTACTTTTATTTATTACTTCTTGTGTTGTAGCTTTTTTAAACCAATCAATATTGATATTGTTGACCAAAATAATCAATATAGGGTAAATCAAGTTGACCCAAATAATCAAGGTTATTTCATATTAAAAAGCAGAGATGACAATCAATATTATTAAAACGTATATTAAAAAAAAAAAAATACCCAACTCCATTTTTCCTGTGGATACTGTTTATTTTGTATTTAATATGATAATATTATAATCATTTTTAGATGGTAAATCAAATTTTATCAGAATTACAATCCATATCGACCTTTACAAAAGATTCAATTGTAGTAAAATTGCATGGGTTGGTACACACAGATGACAAATTAGCATTAAAAAGCATAACATACCAAATGAAGTTAGAAAATGTTGTTGATGGCAAAGTTTTTGGAACATTCGCAGAAAATTTATCATTTTTGTTAGCTTGTTTACGAACTGGAGAAAAGCATACTTCAAAGAGTATTATTTTTATCCTAGACGAGTTTGACCTATTCTGCTTTCATCACAATCAAACGTTATTGTATAATTTGTTTGATGTTTCACAGTCAGCTCAGACACCAGTCTGTATTTTAGGTAAGTCAATAACTGATTATAATGCAACCAATTGGCTTATTGTACATCTTACATTCATGTAACCTTCTGGTTCTAACGACTAGTTACATAGCCTGGGCCGACGGCTTTTCGTGTCCTCCGAAACACGGTGACGGCTCAATTAATTTAGAAATTGAAAAATTTCTGGTCTCTGTGCCGGGATCAAACGCGACTTAATAAGCCAGTACCTGGCCACTGAGCTACGACCAATTAGGTTAATAATCACAAATACAATGCGTTTTATTGTTTTTATATGCCCTCAATAATAGGGCTAAAGTATGGCGCAAAACAGGCAGAAATCGTAATGCAATATTCAATGAGTACTTCAAATATATGTCTATTATTTTATTTTATTATCTATTTTTATAATATTATCCAGTTTGACTTAGTGTTGTGAGTGATACATTTTTTCATTTAAACATCTATCTAATTCAGTGTTTAATTTAAGCGTCAGGTAAATTTAAATGTGGCCGTAAAGATCTTCAAGATCATTTACAAAGTGTTTGATATGATTTTGGAAGATTGTTGTATAAGATGAGCAAAATTGCTAATGCTCCAAGTAGGTACTTATATAAAGGAAATGAGTTGGTTACATCTCATATTTGTAACATCTAGTTTTCATCTAGTGGAATGAAGAGCTTCGTGGAGAAGCACAAAACTGGTCTTTCTAAGAATTTGGGAGATAGAAGAAGAAGAAGTATGGAAGTTGAGTTTAAGAAATTTGTAAATGATTTTAAGGTCTCGGCAGGCTTTAAGAAATGTTAAATCACAAAGAATACCATTCTTACATAGCTGTAGATTGTTATATGATTTAGTGAGCTAGTAAAATTCCTCCCCATAGAGGCAAATAAACTGATTCATCCCTACCGTTTCTCGACGTTATTATAAATAAAAACCAATCCCAAGGTTGTCATCACTCTGTTTATCGAAAACTCACCTGGTATGGGTGGGTCTATCGTTACTTGCATGCCAACTCTCATCATCCACCTTTAAAAATTAATTCAGTCATTAATACCCTTGTCCCCAGATCAATACGCCTTTGCGATGATGCAAGTACAATATCCCGCTGAGTTATCTAGTTTAAAACAAGCCCTCATCAAAAACGGTTACCGCGAAAATCATATTAATAGGAGCATCCACAGACATCAATCTGTCACTCAATCTCAACCCAAAGACTTAGACCCTCGTCATACGAAAGCTTTTCTTCTTTACACCAAAGGTGTCATTGACAAAATCGACAAAATTCTTAAACCTTGAGAGATAAAGACAGTATTTACCCCACAAGAAAAACTTTAATTTCTTGTCTGATCAATCAAAGGCAACATTCCAAATAAACAACACGGAGTTTATACAATTCCTTGTGCAGACTGCCCCAGATCTTATATAGGCCAAACAAATCGTAGAATCCAAAATAAGATTTATGAATATTCCATTTCTGTTCGCAAGTCCGATTCAATTTCAGCTCTAGGTCAACACCATCTGCATATAAGTCACAAAATTAATTTTGAACACTCCAGAACTATAGCCACCACCCGCTTCTATAACCAAGACATATCGGAGACGCCATAGAAATTGAAAAAAGGCCAATATGTATCAATAAAAGAAATGACGGCAACAATTACCTTCCACATGGAGACCTTTCTTCAAGAAAATATTGTCCGCTCCATCAATAGGAGCATCCACAGACATCAATCTTCCACTCAATCTCAATCCAAAGACTCAGGCCCTTACCATACGAAAGCTTTTCTTTCTTACATCAAAGGTGTCACTGACAAAATCGACAAAATTCTTAAATCAAGAGGAATAGAAACAAAATTTACCCCCCATCAAAAACATTCATCCCTTGTCCGATCAATCAAAGACAACTACCCCCATCAAAAACATTCATCCCTTGTCCGATCAATCAAAGACAACATTTCAAATGAACAGCATGGAGTTTATGAAATTCCTTGTGTAGATTGTCCCCGACCCTATATAGGCCAAACAAATCGTAGAATCCAAATTAACATTCCATTTCTGTTCGTAATTCTGATTCAATTTTAGCTCTAGTCAACACCATCTTAACATCAGCACTCAGGTCATAAAATTGATTTTATGAGACCCACAGCCCCCATCCGCTTCTATAAACCAAGAATTATTCGAGAAGCCATAGAAATAGAAAAAAGACCAAATTGTCTTAATAAAAGAGATGACGCCAGACGTTTACCTTCTACATGGAGACCTCTTATAAAGAAAATATCGTCCTCTTCATCCTCGAATCAAAATCCCACGATCCCTTTCCCAAGTCGGAAATGTTCGCGCCAATCCCCACCCTAACCCTCACCTAGGCGACGTCCAATCGACGGTATAAATGAACCGTCTCCTGTTCCCAGTGAAGTGCACAGTGATCAGTGCAGTAGTGTCTAGGGGCTCGGCAGACTGAGACCTCGGAAGCTTAGTAACCTTTCTTGTCATGATACTAAGACATTTTTATTTACTTTTTTCTACGTTTCCACAGGAAATCCATGCCCTTTTCAAGAAATAATATTGACTAAAAAACATTTTATCAAAGACATTTTAAGGTTTAAAAGATCTGACTTACCAAGCATGTAAAGACATTATTAAAGAAAAAAGTTAAATGAAATCTGTGTTCACAGACACCCCTCTAGAAGAATTTCTAAAATTATTAAAGTCAACTTATTTCCTATATAAAAACAAAATATTCCAACAAACAGATGGATGTGCTATGGGTGCTAGCATATCCAGTGCCATCGCTCAATTAGTTTTAGAGCATCTAGAGGAAATTGTTAAAAAAAAAAAATAGATTTTTATCTATTTTTTTTTCTATATAGATGACTGCTTGAGCGCAGCACCAGAGGAAAAAATGGATATTTTACTAAATGAATTCAACAACTTTCACCAATAACTAAATTTCACATTAAAGGTTGAAAAAAATTGTCAACTAAATTTTCTGGACCTGACTTTACATAGAGGAAACAGCACTATAACTGCTTCATGGTACACCAAAAAAACCTGTTCGTCGAGATATCTGAATTTCAACTCTCGTCATCCCTTTTCTCAAAAGAAATCTGTAGTTATTGGACTCGCCGATAGAGCTATCAGATTATCTGATCCTATCAATAGACCTCACTTGATCCATTAAAAAAGCAAAAACAGCACTAACACTTAATTCATACCCACACCACCTTATCGACAACACTTTCAAATCGCAACTGCATACATTTTACAATAACAATAAAACCAACACGGTAAAGAAAAACTATATGTCGCTCCCCTTTATAAAAGGTTTATCAGAACTACTTGCAAATCTGCTTAAACATAACATTACGGTTGCTCATAAAGGGCACAATCTTTTGATAAAGTATTTTACAAAACTAAAAACAAAAACGACTCTATTAAAAAAAATTGCATGTTATGTATGAAATTTCCTGCTCGAATTGTGATGGAGTATATATTGGACAAACCAGTCAGCTATTTAACTCAAGAATACGTTTCCACAAATATGACAAAAAAACTCAACCGCTCTCACAATACATGAAAGCGAAAAGAAACATAATTTTGAACCTCTTAAAATCATACGAATAAGCTGATTTTTGCCACTCTTACCCTGGCTGTTCCTAACCCCCCCCGTACGTCTTGGAAAAATGTTTCAAACAAGATGATTTTGAACAAAAATGTTTATTAGTACTTTTATGTCATAAAATGAACAGTTATCTCAGAAACACCGCGTTTAAATGTCAGTTAGGCGCCAATGTCAGTTAGGCGCCCGAAATTAATTTTTTAAATTCATTTTGTATCGATACATTTGATAACAATAATTACAATGTATTTTTAATTTTAATAAATATAAAATAAAAATAACTTTTTTTTAATAAAAAAAATATATTGATAAAATAGAGAAATTATTTACGTAAGCCGAATTGGTCAGGTTGCAGTCAGAAAGAAATGCTCCTTGCAAGTTAATCATGATGAATTTATTATTTTTAGGAATAACTTGTCGTCTTGATGTTCCAGTATTGTTAGAGAAACGTGTGAAATCTAGATTCTCACACAGGCAAATAATCTTAGTTGCTGGCCCAGATGACCCTAATAAGGCTCTTGAGTATATGTTAGATAGAGTGAGATATTATTTAGTATTGCCAGATAAATGCCGTAGTGATCTCAGCAAGTCATTTAAAAAGTATTGGAATGAAACTGTGGTAGAAAAATTAATAAAAGATAAAAAATTTAAGCAACTTATTCAAAGGTTGGTGGATATAGATGTAAATGAATCAACTCTGAAGAATATATTAGTAAGTGAATTTCATTTTTTTAAATATATTAGCACTTCTATTCTATGTTATTTTGATGATATATCTCATTAAATTGTTAAAATATATTGAAACGAAGCTTCTACACTGGCGTCATATATTTATTCTAAGCATTTTTAAATTAAAAACTGTATGAAAAATAACTAACAAAATATAGACAATAATAAAAAGTAAAAAAAAATATCTGTCAATAAAAGATTGGATTCGTAACGATTGTCAAAATTTAGAAGTTATAAATGTCATCCAATTAATAACAATATTGAACCATCTGTTAACATCAACAGAAAATAATTCAAGGCAAGTACAAGACAAAAGCAGAAGTCAGATTGGCGACTTTTAACAGCAAGGAAAGATGTATTGAATAGAAGGGTGGAATACTTTAACCAGGCTTGAAACGCTCAATACTCCGGGAGTATTGGGTTTTTTGAAGTGTAGGACTTCCAAATTCCAGAAGAACTGGAAGAGAGGTGATGAAAATACTAAAAATAGGGCTAAGCTCAGAGGAACAAATTTAAATGGCCAAAGAGACACTAAATCTCAAGTGAGTGTTCGGGCTAGCTTCAATGCACTGGATTGTGGCTTTAAAGATATAAACAACAATAACAAGAGATAATGAGCTAATGAGACAAGAAACGAAATGAGACTTGTTAATATCAAATGTGATACAACTAAAGAAGGTCACTGGGAATAAATTTATAGAAAAAGGACAATAAGAAGAGAAAAGAAGGGCGCCAACTCAACGATAGTTGAGATTTTGAAGTAACAAATGAATCTGGAGATAATACTCTGAAATACAAAAATACTAAATAATAATCTTGTTTTGCTATGTTATATACTGGTTAGTAGAACTGAAATAAAACTCAAAATAGTAACAATAAATATATTTATGAAAATGTATATAGGTATATGTGTATACACAATTTACATATAATGCAAAGCTAAATAACAGTGGTAGTGGATGGTGTAAATATACAATAGGACCTAATAGCCCCTCAACAAGCGAATAATCACTACCACTGGCCAAATAAAGTATAAAAATGTCAGTAAACAACAAGAATAGTCCGTATTGTAGCCAAAGTCTTAACACAAAAAGGTAGTCATTTAAATTTAAATTAGTTCTACTAATATGAGATACTAATGACAATATTATAAAGATATCAACTCGATAAATCTATTACAATTATATTATATTACATCCAAAAAGTGAGTTGTTCCATACTCATTATATCATATTTAAAAAAAGAAAACATTAAATTTATTTCCCTCTCCCAATAACAAAATGTATTAAAAAATATATATTATAGCAAAAGTGAGTTTGGTCAGTACTCTTAAAATCCTATTTAAAAAAAACTAATAAAAACAGGTAATATATTTTCCCTCTCCCAATAATATCAAAATTATATTTTATCAATATGTAGTTACTTGATCATATGCATATGAAAAGTTAACAGTAAATAGAAAGTAATACGTAATACAAAAAGTCAAATAGTTAAACAACTTATCTTTACAGCACTATAAGTCCATAGGAAAAACTCCTCTTGGCACGGCTACATCAGTTTATGGCTGTAAAGACGAATCCTGGGCACAAAAACCACAACCAGTCACTGGTCTCTGGGTGACAGCAAAATCCACGGGTTACATACACAAGTTGCTAACTAGTTTAAGGAATTTAGTTACTAGTCCTTGAGGGAATATTCTGAAGAGAATATCCTCAAGTGAAGTGACGGAATCTAAAATTATTATTTAATTTAATAAATATAATTCAATAGGTGTAGCAGCATGGATTGACTGCACCAAAACAAAACATCAAAACATTAGGTTATGTCAACATGTCAGAACTTCCGAATTTACTTCGTAGCTGCTTCGTAGACATGGCAAGCTTGCGCCATGAAAAGAACATGCGCAGAATATAGAAGGCTGTCCACATTTGTAGAACCTTTTATATTCCACCAAAAAAGTTAGGTAAAAAAAAAACCAAAAAAACTTAATGGTAACGACATGGAATAAAACAGAATTTAAGTTTAACTATATAAAAAAAAAATGACCTGTTCTTTGCAAGTAAATCAAGGAAATTTTATATTTAAATTATTTCGGAACTCAAAAATAAATCTCTAAAGAAATACTAAATACAATGATAAATTTGATTATATGATAAGGAGATAATACGTATGAAATGATTTACTTACATGGAGCTGCAGCACGCCAAAAAAAAACTCTTCCTTTTTATATGGAACTCTTAGATTAGTATTGATTTTATTAGATTTACTTATTATTATTTTTATTACTGAGATATGATTCTTTGAATTAGATATTAATATTTCTATTTTATTCTTCCTCAAATTATCTTCCTTGCTCCAATTCCGTCACTTTGAAGGTGAAAAATTTCACCGGTTGACGTGGCTGCGTATGAGTTCTGACCAAAACTGATCGTTCCGCTTCCGCATAAAATCGATCTTCCTTTCAAAGCGATAACAGCGCGTGTCGGGAAAAATGTCGATTTAAAATCGATCGTAGGCGGGTAATAAAAATTTCTTAAGGGGTTAATCAGTAGCGTAAACGCTACATTCTCCCTCATCTACAGCAAAAAAAAAGGAACTTTAGGAACTTTTTTTTTTGTGGCAGAACGATCTAACGCTGGGTCGACAATGAACGTTGATACGTTAAAATTGAACATTTTCCTCACCAGTCAACCAATTGTTCAGGAATTGGAACAAAATCAAGGACGAAATAAAAATATGGAACGAAGAATATGAGACGAAGTCATATATATTTTTTTAATGAGATAATGTATGTTAATTTAGTATAAACCAAAGATAAAAAAAAAATATACATTTTAAGTTTAATTCTATAACCTTACAGATCAAGTTAACTTTTAACACTACTTATCTACATTCTCAAGTATTTGTAAAAATAACCATTCGTTAAAACTACATTATAGATGTGTATTAACAACCCCTAACACAATATCTCCAAGAACCATTCATAACAACGAAATTCAAACAAAGTCCTATGAACTTTACCCAACGTTGACACTAGAGCGATCAGATTCTATTCGTCACCATAGAGTTCAATGAGGGCCTAATTATTCAGGACTAGTTGAAACTACAAACCTAAACAGATATATATGGTTCGGGATATCAACAACATATTGAAAATCCAAGGTAAAAGCTAATTCAATACACCTACTTGCTCTAGCAGCGGTAGCAAAGCACACAATCGGTAAAGGTTGTTAGTGCCTTAGATACTAGCAAGCCCACTATACTCATGGTATAGGGTATGCTAAAAAAAAGGTAAGTAAGGTAACTGCAATCCCAACTCATAGTAAAGGATATGCACAAAAGGTAAAAGATAATTGCACGTCTAGATCTACTCATGGTAGAGGGTATGCACAAAACTCACTTCTACCAGCTATACACTTGGTAGAAGGAAAGATAAAAGAGATCCTAACTGTAATACCTAAACTGTACTATTGACGTGTTCCAATTCTTTACTCACGACAAGAACAGTAAAGGACAGATTTTTAGGACTCTATAATCAAGATAAAGATAAGATATATATTCATAAGATATAGATAAGAAATAAACTTATCCAGGTAAAGGTAAAGATAACTAACTTAAGGTAAAGGTATGGGATAAACCAATTAAGGTAAAGGTACGAGATAAACTCAATTAAGGTAAACATAAAGATACACTCAAGGTAAAGGTACGAGATAAACTCAGTCAAGGTACGAGATAAACTCACGGTAAAGGTACGAGATAAACTCAGTCAAGGTACGAGACAAACTGAAGGTAAAGATACGAAATAAACTCCATTACAGGTATGAGATAAACTCCATAAAGGTAAAGATAAACTCAATTAAGATACAGATAAAGATAACTCAGATCTACCAATCCGTATGAATGGTAGGGACACAGGTGCAAACTCAAGATACTAAGATATGTAAAACTCAATTTTTTGAGAAGATAATAACATAGGAGATAACAAACTAAGTTAAACAGACTTACTTACTGCTGAATATCAGAACGATCCAATTCTAAATGACACATTCTAATTTCAACCTAAGAGACACTCAAGGAACAACTAATATTTATTGATATATTTCTGAGCCAAGTAAGGGCACACATCCAGGGTGATCAATCCTGAACCCACGCTAAAACACCGACACAGTAAGTGAATATGAATGCATAAGCTTTATGGTCCGGAACCACAAAACCATACAACACTATTAAAGAAAATCTTTGGACTGTTTTCCGAATTATCCCTGTAAATATCTATTCAACTCAGAGCTCAAGATGGGGAAATTCCCATATATCCATCCTGTACTCCTATGATATGCAGTTGGACTTTTGAGAGAAAACAAACAACAAAATTAGCAAGTCCATAAACCAAGATAATAACCAACATTAAGATAAGATAAAAAAAATAGAAGGCAAAATAGCACAACGTCTTATGGTTTTTTTGCCAGGTAAACAAAATAGATAAACAGATCTTAAGCAACCAAACTGATACAGAAGTGATAAGGGACCAATGAGATCTAACGATATAAGTTGAAATGGAAAATCAATCCGTCGATAACTATCCATTTAACCTGGTTGGGGAAGATTTGTCGGTTTGCATGTAGCACAGATTTTGCATTTAGCGATATAGCTACGTACAGTTTGACACATCTTCGGCCAGTAATAAAGTTCAGATATTCGACGGAAAGTTTTGTAGAAACCAAAATGAGCTGCAGTAGAATGGTCATGAAAAGTGGCCAAAACCTCTGCTCTATTAGGAGTTGGAACGACTATCTTCCAATCCGACATTCCAGTAAGGGAATCTATGGAACTTAAGACATGTTTATACAAAACACCATGTTCAACTTTAAAATCGGGAAATTTACCTGGTACATTCTGTACATCATACAACATTTTTTTAACAAGGGACTGGTTAGATGACAGACTCTCAACTCATACTCTAATTCAGGAGCTAACAGATGCTCTACCTTGAACGCAGACATATTACACAACTGAGAAATATACGAGAGAATGAGTAAAAGTAGGTAAAGTTTAACTTACTCTCTGACTCCAAATTAATATTCTGAAGGGATACCTCTACCAGTAATGTTTAATTGTTTTGGTCCAGTTATGAAATCCAATGACATATACTGCTACAACACCCTAAGGAACCTAAAATTTCAAAACTGTTATTTCGAGGTAGTGACTCAACTTCTTGACTACTCAGGACTTGTAAAAATATGTGAAATAGTTAACTTTAAGTTCTTTAAATTTTTAATGAATTTATTATTAATCTAAAATAGTTATTTAATCAATCAAAAACAAAGCAATTTATTAAGTCTACACAGTACATAGCAAAAACAAGTCAATTTAAGATATAGATATAAGGTAATGTCCAAAAAAAAAAAAATTGAAAAACAAAACTAAACGTTAAAATGAAAATCTAAAAGCACAACCAGTGAAAACCACAACAACCCAAGATCAAAATCAAAAGTTAAAGGAGATATATATATATATATTTTTTTAAGGCAGAAGTGGAAAAGAAGCCCCACGTTGGGCGCCAATTGAAACGCTCAATACTCCGGGAGTATTGGGTTTTTTGAAGTGTAGGACTTCCAAATTCCAGAAGAACTGGAAGAGAGGTGATGAAAATACTAAAAATAGGGCTAAGCTCAGAGGAACAAATTTAAATGGCCAAAGAGACACTAAATCTCAAGTGAGTGTTCGGGCTAGCTTCAATGCACTGGATTGTGGCTTTAAAGATATAAACAACAATAACAAGAGATAATGAGCTAATGAGACAAGAAACGAAATGAGACTTGTTAATATCAAATGTGATACAACTAAAGAAGGTCACTGGGAATAAATTTATAGAAAAAGGACAATAAGAAGAGAAAAGAAGGGCGCCAACTCAACGATAGTTGAGATTTTGAAGTAACAAATGAATCTGGAGATAATACTCT